>CM077153.1:241454795-241968352 GCA_039583875.1 Platanthera guangdongensis
TTGGATGATCCTGTTAGGGCCAAGATAGCTGTTAACCATCCACCCAGGGCTCATATTGTAAAGATGTACCATGCGGCGCAGAGAGATCTCTCCCAAGTCGTTCCTGGATCACCGTGTTGGAATTCCAACAGGGTTGGTCGCCAGGAACGACTTGGGAGAGATTCTCTGCGCCGCATGGTACATCTTTCCAATATTGAGACCCGGGTGGCGTCAAGTTAACAGCTATCTTGGCCCTTCAACACCTCATCCAACCTTCCATATTTGATACGAGAGGTGCAATTATTTAGCGACTTCCCAAACCTCATTAATTACTGCAAAGCGGGTGTGCGACAAGGTCGTAGGACGAGTATTGACACTGGTGACGAAGACCTTGCTTGCCTCGCGGGCTTCCAACATCTTATTTTCTATCATATCCAACGGGAGGCTAATAGTGCAGTCGATTTTTGTGCCAAGTTTTCTATAACTTCTAGTTTTAGTTGGTCTATTAAGAAATGTGAGTTGAATCGAGAGAAAACTTTTTTTTTCTTCCACAACGTGGGAATATATAGGGACTACAATGATATATAATAACAAGACTCATGGTGTGGGACAAAACCAACTTACGCACAATAATAATAAATAAGCCCAGAATATACAATTTGTATAATAACTCTCAAGTCTCCCCCTCAAGTTGGATGAAAGATGTCAGTCATTCCAAGTCTCTTGGTCTTATCCATGAACGAGTCACTTCACAAGCTCTTAGTGAACACATCTGCTACTGGATCTTTAGAGTGGACGAACAGTGTGATCACTGTCTTTTTATCCAAGTGATCCTTGATGAAATGTCGATCCACCTCCGCGTGCTTTGTTCTGTCATGTTGAACAGAATTGTGGGCTATGCTGATGGCTGCCTTGTTGTCGCAAAACAAGGAGAAGGAGACGTCACGGGAAACCCCAAGTCCTGTAGAATGGTACACAGCCATAGACCCTCACACATGCCTTGGGACATAGCACTGTATTCTGCCTCAGCACTCGATCTGGCCACTACATTTTGCTTCTTACTGCGCCATGTTACCAGGTTTCCTCCAACAAATGAACAATAACTTGTAGATTTCCGATCGTCACGGCATCCGGCTCAATCAGCATCAGTGAAAACTTCAATCCTCATGTGGTCGTTCTTGGAGAACAGAAGACCTCGACCTGGGGCTTTCTTCAAATACCGTAACACACGGTATGCCGCCTCTTGATGTCTGGCCCTGGGAGCATGCATGTACCTACTCAGAGGATGTCAACTGCATAAGTAATGTCCTGACGAGTATGAGACAAGTATATTAGTTTCCTAACTAATCTCTGGTATCGAGTGACATCGGTCTGGTCACTGTCACCGTCTTCACTGATTCCATGATTTTTTTCCATTGGAGAGTTTGCAGGAACACAACCAAATATACCGATCTCCCGCAGCAAATCTAGGACATATTTCCGCTGTGATATAAAGATACCCTGATCAGATCTAGTCACCTCAATTCCCATAAAGTATCGTACTCTTCTCAAGTCTTTCACCTCAAATTCGACAGTTAAGAGGGACTTGAGATTTGCGATCTCTTCCAAATTGTTACCTGTGATTACAATGTCATCCACATAGACAATAAGGACTACAACACCTTGAACACGCCTCTGAATAAACATAGTGTGATCCGACTACACCTGGTTGTACCCAAATTTGAGCATAGCTGTGAGGAATCTGCCAAACCATGCTCTGGGGGACAGTTTCAGGCCATATAAGGACCTCCTTAGTCGACCGACAAGGTCTCCAGCTCCTTTTTTTATAAACCCTGGAGGGAATTTCATGTACACCTCTTCATCGAGCTCACCATGGAGGAACCCGTTCTTAACATCCAGTTGATGAAGATCCCAGTCCATGCAAGCCGCACAAGACAACAACACCCGAATAGAGTTCATCTTAGTCACGGGGGCGAAGGTCTCCTGGTAGTTAACTCTTTGAGTCTGAGTGTACCCCTGAGCAACCAGTCGTGCCTTATACCGTTCAACCTTCCCTTCTGGATTCTGTTTGACTGAAAAACACTCATTGCGAGCCAATAGCCCTCTTGCCAAGAGGGAGGGGCGAGACAACCCAAGTATGATTCTTGTCTAAGGCTGACATCTCCTCTTCCATAGCCTGAGTCCAGGCCGGAATACCCAGTGCTTCCCGCCATGTCCTGGGAACAACAATCGTCGAGAGAGAAACAACAAAAGCCTAGTGGGCCGGGGTAAGGTGATGGTAAGCCACATGGTTAGAAATAGGATGTTTAGTACATGCATTCTTACCTTTCAACAGAGAAGGCGGGATGTGCAACTCTGCATCATCAGAATATGAGGCAGTAGCAGGCACTAGTAGAGGCGGAGCCTTAGTAGCATGCATACAAGAGGAGCGGCGGTGATATACGTGAGGAAAAGGAGATATTGGAGTATCAGACAGAGGAACAGGGATAGGGGGTCCCTTCTCCTGAGGCACAGGAGGTTTTGGTGGTATAGAAGGAAGAAGGGGAAGAGGGACATCCATATCGCCAGTATTCTCCCCCTGACGAGGAGCATGAGTCGATGACAAAAAAAAGGATTCCCCTTCCCGAAAGGTAACATCCATAGTGCAGTAGACACGCCCAGAGGGAGGGTGGTAACACTGATACCCTTTCGTGGTGGACGAGTATCCGAGGAACACGCACCGGAGGGCCTGAGGGTCCAATTTGTCACGGTGGGGCAAATGGATGTGGACGAAACATACACAACCAAAGACACGAGGAGGGAGGTGGGAAGTATAGACCACAGTCATGGTAGACAGCCGAGCGAGGGGAGTAGCATAGCTAAGCACACGTGAAGGAAGCTGATTGATAAGGTGTGCAGCAGTAAGAACTGCACCACCCCAATAGGACTTAGGGAGGTGCATAACACTCAGAAGACAACGAGCAACGTCCAATGGGTGTCGGTTTTTCCGTTCAACAACTCCATTTTGGGTAGAGGTGTGAACACACGTGGTCTGGTGTATGATACCATGACTAGCAAGGTACAAGCCAAAGGCTTCCCGATCGTCATACTCCCCCCCCCCCATTGTCACTCTGTAAGACACGAATCACATCCTTAAATTGGGTTTGAACCATTTTGTGAAAAAGCTGAAAATAAGGGAAGACTTCACTTTTCTTTTTGAGCAAATATACTCAAGTTGTACGAGAAAAACAGTCAATGAATTTGACAAACCAACGAAACCCAAAGGTAGATAAAATAGTGGGACGGTCTCCAAACATCAGAATGAACAATATCAAACGGAGTGCTACAAAGAGAAGCTAAATGCGATGAACTATGTCGCACATGCTTAGACTCATCACAGATATCCCAGACAAAAGTTTGTAAAAAAGGGGAAAGAAACAAGGAACAATTTCTGAAGGTAGATAGGAGAGGGATGTCCAAGCCGCAGGTGTCAGCGGCGGATATCATCAGCTGTAACAGGAGGACAAGATAGGGCCTGAGAAGGAGGTTAGCCCAGGTAATACAGTCCACTGCGGTTCCTACCACTGTCAATATTCCGCTTTGTACCTAGTTCCTGAAAAACACAGGAATTAGAAAAACAATGTTACAGAGCAATTAAGAGAGCGAGTAATGTCACTGATAGATAGAAGATTGCGAAGAAAGGAGGGAACTTGAAGAACAGATGGTATAGAGATAGAAGGGGAACAAGAGATCTAGCTTTTCCCAGCAATGAGAGACAATAAGCCATTAGCAGAGATAACTTTGTCCTTACCAAACAAGGAGGTGTAAGAGAGGAAACCTGAGGAAGAGTCGGTCATATGGTGAGTGACACCAGAATCAAACACCCACTCAAACGGGGAGGCAGTGACAGCATGAGCAAGCGACATAACAATAGTAACAACGGAAGCGGAAGCACCTGGAGGTTGATCAGACTGAGAGTGCAGCAGACGGCGGAATGTATCCAACTCAGGAGCAGTAAGAGGCCCGATCACAGCATGGGGGGTCTCGTCGTAGACGTCTGTAGAGTAAGCAGCATCATGAGGTCTGGAACCACCCGAGCGATGGCCCCTCGTCCAGGCCCTCGTCCACGACCACGACCACGAAGGGCAAGATGAGGGTGGAGCTTGAAGCACACCTCCTAAGGATGGCCTCTGCGGCCACAATAATCACATAGGAGCAGACGGGCTAGGGCTGAGGACTTGGCCACGACCAATGCTAGTGAGAGCAGAGCGATCAGGAGGGGCACTGGCACTGAGAGACCTCTGACGGTCTTCATCACCCAGGATCATACTGAAGGCCTCGCGAAGGGACGAAAGCGGAGTGCGGTGAAGAATATGCGTCCGTACCATGTCAAACTCCATGCTCAGTCTCATCGAGAAAACATGGAGACGAAAGCGATCCTCCTGTTGTTGTAGCTGGACAGCATCCCCAGTACAGGCGGGAGTGAAGTGGGAGAAGTAGTCCAACTCCTAGTATAGCCGCTCGAACTCGGAGAAAAAGGATGACGCTGTCATAGATCCTTGTCGTAGTTCCAAAATGCGGCGAGCAAGTTCATAAACCTGCATAGAGCTGCCAATCTAGGAATATGTCTCCCGGGCACGGGTCCATATATCAAAAGCAGAATCCATCAGCATGTAACTCCGGTAAACCTTCGGAGACATATAGTGAAGGAGCCAGGACACCACCAGGGAGTTTTCTGAGTCTCATCGCTTCCAAGAGGGATCAGTCAGTTGGGGTTCCTTAACAGTCCCATCGATGTAGCCATACATCCGGTGGATACGGATGACATGTAGCGCCGCCCGGGACCATTCAAGATAGTTTGTGTCATCTAATGGGACGGTGATGATCTTCAGGGACCCAGAGAAGCCACGAGACCGCCGAGAGTGTCTTATCTGAGGTGGAATCACGCATGGGGACTGCACTGAAGAGTCACCTTCATCGGGGGAAGGAGAAGCCATGAAGGGGACAAAAACGCAATAACCCGGAGCCAAACGCAGAAGAGGCGGCCGGAGAGACTGCGACAGCCTGCCTCAAGCAGAGGAAACGGCGGCCGGGCTGCAGCAAGCAGAGAAGGCAGCAGTCGGGCAACATCAAGCAGAGGAGGCAGCGTGCTGCATCACGCAGAGGAGACGGCAGTCGGGCTGCAACAGGCAGAGAAAGCGGCAGTCGGGCGGCAGCAAGCAGAGGAGACAACGACGGGCTTCATCACGGAGAGGAGACGGAGACGACAGTATGGATACGAGACAGTGGCTGCATCATGGAGGGACGGCGACGACACCCCGCTCAGCAACTAGCGGTGGTATGGGGGCCGCCCGACATTTAGGTTGGTGCCGAGTGGCGCTGAGCTGAGCAGGACGGAACCGGCGCGGGGTGGGTTAGGTCGGAGTCGGGATGATCGGATGAGCGGGATGAGGGAGACGCGGGATTTGGAAGACCGAAATTAGGTTTTTTTTGTGTGTTTCCCACTGATACCAAGTTGAATCGAGAGAAAGCTTGATTTATTCTTCTACAACGTGGGAATATATAGGGACTACAATGATATATAATAACAAGACTCACGGTGTGGGATTAAACCAACATACGCACAATAATAATAAATAAACCCGAAATATACTTGTATAATAACTCTCAGTATGTGTTAATCAGGAATTTCTTGAAATAGTCAGCAATGACCTGGTTGGTTTAGTACCTTTGTTGTAGACTACATTTTTTCCTGTCTTTTCTTTTTACTGCAAATGTACTATTTTCTAAAAATTGCAAATGTACTTTTTAAAAAAAGACGAGGTGCTCAAAGGAGGTTTGGTACTAAATCCTTCTAAGCTAGGGTTTTAGAGAGATTAAACTTGCACCATATTCCCCAAGGGGTTCTTCATACAATTCACTAATAACATATTTGAAAATAATTTTAAACAAACGAACCAATTGTGAAATTACTTAAACATAAATTAGAACACCTAAACATGTAATTAAAACTGTAGAAAGAGCTCAAAAACTTGTATATATTTCTTATGTGTATAAATACAAGGAGAGAATACAAATATTTAGGAGGAAGAAGGAGAGAGAATCAATCCCATACATGATGTGGGACTAAAGAGGTGAGGAGAGAAGAGAAAAGGAAAAATGAGCCCAATAATGGGCTCTTTACATGGGCTTTTCTAACACTCCCCCGCAAGCTGGAGCGTACAAATCGTATGCGCCAAGCTTGGACAAGCACTGATAGAAGAGGGGCCTGGAAAGAGCCTTTGTAAGGACATCTGCAACGTGTTCAGACCGTGGAACATGCTTTAGATCGAGCTTCTTCATTTGAACTTTCTCCCGGATAAAGTGACAGTCGACTTTGATGTGCTTCGTTCTTTCGTGGAAGACCGGGTTCTTGGCAATATGTATAGCAGCTTGGCTGTCACAGAGGGAATAGCCAGTGAAGGTAGTTTTACACTCAAATCAGTGAGAAGACTCTCAAGCCACGTCAGTTCAGACACCACAGATGTCATTGTCCGGTATTCTGCCTCAGCTGATGATCGAGCAACGACCGCTTGTTTCTTGCTTCGCCATGTAACCAAATGTCCTCCAAAGTAGGTGCAAAAACCACTGGTAGATCGCCGGTCATCAAGGGAACCAGCATAATCAGCATATGAATATGACACCAATGTTGGAGCTGAAGAAGAGGTTTTGTAAACAAGTTCTTGACCAGGAGCTGTTTTAAGATATCTGAAAATGCGTCCAACATCCTGAAGATGAGATCTTCGAGGGGAGTGCATGTATCGACTGACAATACCAACAACGAAGGAAATATTTGGTTTGTTTACCGTGAGATAGATCAATTTTCCAACGAGGCGGCGATAATATTTTGGATTCTGAAGTAGAAGATCCAAGTCAGATGCATGGGCGCACAACTTGTGGTTTACATCCATAGGGGTGTCACTCGGCTTACAGCCTGAATAACCTGCATCATGAAGCAGGTCGAGGTAATACTTCTGTTGTGAGAGAACAAGCCCATCCGGCCGTCTGGCAAACTCAAGACCCAAGAAGTATCGTAGGGGCCCCAGATCCTTTGTCTGAAAGACGGAACTTAAATGTAGTTTGTGATGTAGGGGTAGGCTAGTGGTGCTCGGAAGCTAGGACTCAACGTGCACGTGTGAGGGAATATGCGAATGCGATGCTACATGCAATGAGCAGTCGGAAAGCAATGACTAATAATGTAAGCAATGAAAGTTGGCAGCACCACGCAGTTAATCGAAATAAAAGCAGTTAAATAACTTTGGCAATTTAGCAACGGCTTCCTCCGCACGGAGGGCCTGAGCAAGCGGCGGCGACTAATTCCACAATAATTATTAGCGTAAAAAAAACAACACTACCAAACTAGAATCACAACACAAATATAGATAAACGACCAAGTGCCAATGTCAAGTACAAACATAATACCATGAAATACTCACGATGCAGTGGACTGATCCGAGGCGATGGAGGATTTGACGAACCGGATGCAAAACGAGCGATCGGAAGTGGAATCGGAGGCGACGCGGCGATGGTGGTGGCTGCCCTCGGCGAAGAGTGGCGGTAACGGACGGTAAAACGGCGGATCCGGCCACAAATGAGTAGATCCGGGCCGGGGGAAAATAGATCCGATGATTTGGAGCGGATCCGAACAAAAATGGAAGGTTTGGGTGGAGGGGATAACGGATCGGAGTGTCGGTGGATAGATCCGCTAATTTTAGGACGGATCCGGGCTACGGGAGTGAGAATATGGAAGTGGAGGGTAGATCGGGGGAAGGTAGTGCTAGATCAATTAGATCTAGAATTTTCGGAGTGTTGGGGGGGGTGGATCCACGAGGGGAAGGAAAGGAGGGGGCGGGTAGGGCTAAAGAGGCCCTAGGGGGGCTCGGATTTGGAAAGGAGGGAGGGGGCTGGGGGTGCTGGCCTGCAGCCAAGTCTGGCGGACAGAGGAAAATCGGAAACTCCCGATTTTCCCTGTAGCAGAGGCGGAACAGGATGAGAGTTCCTGTAGCAGAGGCGGAATGGGGGTGTGAAATTCCTGTAGCATCCAGCGGCTGTGTGAAACTTCTGGATGGGTTTCTGGAGGCTGAACAAGCTCTTCGAGGGGTGGAAAATGAAGGTGGGGAAGGGGATACCTTGGGGGGAAGCTTTGGCGGCCTAGGAGTCGTCACCTAGGGTTCCACGGCGTCGGCACCGGGGAGGGATCGCTGGAATCCGGGAATAGACACCTCCAAATTCTGCAATGCCTTTGGAATCAGCCCCTAGCATCCTATTTATAAGAAAAACATAACTTAGGGCATCCCCATCAACGGCTATGATTGGCCGGTGGGTTAGTCCTTGAAATACATCAAAATATACTCAAAAAAATTAAAGTAATATAGTGATTTGACTCGCGACGACGTCCCGGACGCAATCGCGGAGTCCGATCGGCGATCCGATCAAGTCTTCCTGCGCGAGTACATGTATGTGGGCCCCGCCTTGCGGCGAGCTCCTCCAAGTGCATCCGATGGCTCCCCATCAACTCCCCCCGACTGAAAGGCCTTCATCTCCGATGAATGGAGATGATCGTACTGAAGTCGAAGTCCGGGGGCGAGCCGATCTAACTCTGCCGGTAGTATCCAAGTATCATCTGTGTCAGGTCGGCCCCGCCAATGTACCAGGTAGCGGCAACGCGGTCCGGCCGAGGTGGGAACAAACTGGTGGGATCTGATCTCTGTGACGCTCTCATCTCTCGCCTCTCGGAAGGTGGGTCCCGATGCGATCGGTGGTGCCTGCGGGGGAACCAAAGGGACGAAGTCCCAGGTGGGTGGGTGGCAATAGTGGATGAGCTAGGATGGCTAGCAGATGGTGGGGGTGGCTGAGCATCTCCCTCGCTCGGGTCCACATACTCATGAGGCTCATAGTATGGAGTCAGATCCTCAACATTAAACACGGGGTGAATTCCATACTGGCCGGGATGTCAAGCCGGTAGGCGTTGGTCCCAATACGACTAATAATGGAATATGGACCTATTCGCCTCGCGCTTAACTTCTTGGCAGGCCCCGAAGGGAGCCTCTCGGGGCGGACTCGCACCATTACCTTCTCGCCTACATTAAATATCTGCTCTCGCCTTCGCTTATCTGCATGGGCTTTATAATTATCATTGCTTATTATTATTTGTCGGCGGACCGACTCATGCAAATCATGCAAATGTCGTGCAAATGACTCAGCAGACTCACTAGGGCGGGACTCTAGAGGGCTCGGGACAAGGTCTATAGGTTTCCTAGGGTCGTATCCTGAAACTACGTGAAATGGACTCAACCCGGTGGACCTATTGACTGAGCTATTGTAGGCAAACTCGGCGATCGGCAAATCTAGGTCCCAACTACCTACATGCTCACCAGCTAGACACCGCAACAGATTCCCTAAGCTCCTATTCACTACCTCAGTCTGACCGTCCGTCTGTGGGTGATATGCCGAGGAAAACCTAAGGATAGTACCAGTCATGTGCCACAGGGTTTTCCAAAAGTAGCTCATGAACCTCACATCGCGGTCAGACACGATCGACTTGGGCAGACCATGCAACCGAAAGACATCCCTCATGAATATAGATGCAACGTGGGTCGCATCAGCCGTCTTGCGGCAAGCAATGAAGTGTGCCATCTTCGAAAACCGATCAACCACCACGAAGATGGAATCGTGTTTCCGTAAGGTGCGGGGGAGTCCGAGAACAAAATCCATGCTGATGTCCTCCCAAGGGCGGTGTGACACGGGTAGGGGCGTGTAAAGGCCGGTGTTCTGCTTATTTCCCTTGGCCGTCTGACAGATACGGCAGTGGCGCACAACCCGAGCTACGTCCTTCTTGAGGCTAGGCCAGTAGAGACGGTCTTCAACAAGGGCTATGGACTTATCTCGCCCGAAGTGACCCGCGGCTCCGCCCGCATGCAGTTCCCAAATCAGGTAATCTCGGTAAGACGTCTGAGGAGCGCATAGGCGGGAAGCCCGGTACAGATATCCCTCGTAAATCTGGTATCCCTCAACAGGGTCGGGTGGGTCTCGGGATAGGGCGGTATAAATCTCACCAAAGTCAGGGCACGTAGGGTAATCGAGCATCAGTCGCTCAAGTCCCTGCACACTCGCTGTCATCGTCTGCAATAGGGACACGCGGCGACTCAACGCATCGGCCGGCTTGTTCTCAACACCCGCGCGGTGTTTGAGAACGTAATGAAAATCCTGCAGATACTCAACCCACTTCGCATGCCGGTGGCCCAGCTTGCGCTGCGAATCGAGGTAACGGAGGGCCTAGTGGTCGGAATACAACACGAACTCCCGGGGAAGGAGATAGTGTCGCCAGTAGCGCAGAGACTGGACAATAGCATAAAATTCTCGATCGTAGTTCGAGTACTTTTGCTTTGCGTCATTCAGCTTCTCACTAAAGTAGTAAACTGGGTGTCCCTCTTGGCTCAATACGCCACCTATACCGATATCGGACGCGTCGCAGGCGACCTCAAAGGCGCGACTAAAATTTGGTAACCTCAGGACGGGAGCTGTCGTCAATCTCTCCTTAATCTCCTCGAAGGCTCTGGTGGCTGCGGGGGTCCACTGAAACTCTCCCTTCTTGAGACAGCTCGTGAAGGGGGCCATGATCGTGCTGAACCCCTGGACAAACCTCCTATAGAAGGTGGCAAGCCCGTGAAAGCTACGAGCCTCGTGGATATTCCTAGGTACAGGCCAATCTCGAATAGATTTGACCTTCTCAGGGTCCACGGAGACTCCAGTGGAGGAAATAATAAAGCCTAGGAAGTGGACGGACTCGGACAGAAAGGCGCACTTCTTCAGGTTCACATACAGCTTCTCTTGATGAAGGGTGCCGAAGAGAAGTCTCAAATGATCGAGGTGAGCGGCCTGAGTCTGGCTGTAGACTAATATGTCATCAAAGTACACCACCAGGAACTTGCCCATGTAGGGCCGCAACACCTGCGTCATAACTCGCATGAATGTGCTCGGGGCATTGGATAGCCCGAATGGCATGACTAGTCACTCATACAAACCGTCCTTGGTCTTAAATGCGGTCTTCCACTCGTCCCCCTCACGAACTCGTATCTGATGGTACCCGCTGCGGAGGTCGATCTTGGAGAAGATCTGGGCACCGGACATAGTATCCAGTAAGTCATCGAGTCGTGGGATGGGGAAGCGATACTTGACCGTGATCTTATTGATGGCGCGGCTGTCGATGCACATACGCCAACTACCGTCCTTCTTAGGGGTAAGAAGGGCGGGAACCGCACAAGGACTCATGCTCTCGCGAATGAACTGCTTCCGAAGAAGCTCGTCAACTTGCCGTTTGAGCTCAGCGTGCTCATCCGGGTGCATACGGTAGTGGGGCAGGTTCGGGAGGGAAGCTCCCGGGACTAAATCAATGGCATGCTGAATGTCCCGAGGGGGAGGCAGCTCATCGGGGAGCTCGTCCGGCATAATGTCCGCAAACTCGCCTAACAGGGGACGCACCGCGAGTGGGAAATCGACTGGGGCGTCCTCAGTAACCTGGGTAGCGGCGACTACATAAATAACGTCGGACTCCGCACTATCTCGCAGAAACTCACCTCGCCTCAGAATATGCAGTGGTCGCGAGGCGCTCGTGCTCGGAGATGACTCTACCACACCCTTGGGTCGATCTCGGGGCTGGGTGGGTGTCAACGTGATCTTCCGCCCCTTATCATAAAAGACACACGTGTTCGAGCGGCCGAATCATGTGACATCACGATCAAAAAGCCAGGGGCGGCCAAGCAACACGTGAGCGACGTCCATGGGAATAACATCGCACCAGACCTTGTCCTGAAAGGACGCAATGGTGATCGGGACTAAGCAACGCTGGGTGACCTGAATCGCCGTCTTGTCAACCCAGACGACACGGTACGGATGGGGGTGAGGCTCTGCCTTCACCTGCATACGGTCAAGCGCCTCTGGGCTACAATATTCACGCAACTCCCACCATCAATGGCTAGCTTGCAGGGACCGCCTGCACTAGGGAAGTACGTGTAAAAGATGGTCGTGCGTCGCCAGTCCTCGTCCACACGTGGGGTGTGTAGGAGGCGCCGAATCACTCCCACCTCTAATGATCGCTCGGCATCACTCTCCCAACCTTCCTCGACTGCAGCCCTAACCTCCTCTGGGGCCTCCTCTTCACCCTCTAAACCCTGTTCCTCCTCTTCCTCAAGTAACAGGTTCCGCGTGGGGCACTGCGCCGCCACGTGGCCCCTGCCAGAGCATCTAAAACATACAATGCCCCCAGATCGCTGACCATCAGTGGCTACGGCTTTACCCTTCGCATCCGCGGGGATGCGCGAGGGTGCGGCCGTGGTGGTCTGGGGCGGAGCGGGTTTCCTAAAGGTCGAGGAATCAGTCCGAGAGGTGAACTGCCTCGTACTAGACGAACGAAGGTACTGCTCATACTCGAGGGAGAGCTGGAATATCTGATCAACAGTCTCCAAGCGGTGGGGAATCAACTCTCTCCGAATATCGGAGCGAAGGCCCGCCTTGAAACGGGCGGCAGTGGCAATAGGTTCCTCTGAAATATCACTCCTGACGACCAGCTCATCGAAGCGAGCCATGTACTCGGCGACAGTAAGTGTCCCCTGTCGTAAGTTCTGTAGCTGCTCAAATAGCTGATCTCGATATGACGCGGGGAGGTACTTCTCCTTCAGTCTCTCCTTCATCTCGTCCCATCTGGCGATGGGGTAGTAACCATCCCGCTCTAGAGCTCTCTCGACACTAATCCAGAACACCTTAGCTTGCCCGATCAACTTCATCTTTGCAAAGCGGACGCAACGCTCGTCACTCATGTCGTACCACTCGAAGTAGTGGTCCATGTCCAAGAGCCAATCGCTGAAGGCTTTCGGATCTAGGCGACCATCGAACGAAGGGGCATCGAGTCGGATGCGACGAGTGATGTCATGATAGTGGCCCCCTCTCCTAGGATCGGGGTAGTCCTCGGGGTAGTCATCATGAGCGTAGTCGTATCGAGCGGGTGGGGGACCACGCTCTCTCCGACCGGGGGATAATAATCATCCTGGTGATGGTCGCGGCGACCGTGTGGGGGCACACGATCTCTGGGGTCCGGCTGAGGCTGACGTGGCATACGGTACTCATCACGCTGGGGTGGCAGCCTATCCCTCGCCGGGACTTGCCTATAATCTCTCGCAAAATCAGGATGTCGCCTTACTGGCGGAATCGGGGCTCGATGAGGACTATCACGATGGTGACGGTCTGCGGGAGGTGGGCCATCCCTCGGGCGTTGCCCTCGACGTGGAGGAGCGTCAGGGTCGTCCTCAAGAGAATCGTCACGCTGTGTCGGAGTGTCCCTGGCATCCTCTAAGTGGCCTAAACGAAGGTTCACCTCGGCAAGGTCATGACGCACATCGTCGAACTGGGCTCCTATGGTGTCAAGGCGACCTAGGACAAGGCGTTGGAACTCAGCGAAAGCGGCGTCCGAATTCGAACTCGTCGTTCGGTCCTCAGTGTTCTGTGGTTCTACCATGCTTACTCTAAAAGTCCTACCACTACGGAGCATGCAAGTGGCCTAACCTGGCTCTGATACCAAATGATGTAGGTGTAGGCTAGTGGTGCTCGGAAGCTAGGACTCAACGTGCACGTGTGAGGGAATATGCAAATGCGATGCTACATGCAATGAGTAGTCGGAAAGCAATGACTAATAATGTAAGCAATGAAAGTTGGCAGCACCACGCAGTTAATCGAAATAAAAGCAGTTAAATAACTTTGGCAATTTGGCAACGGCTTCCTCCGCAAGGAGGGCCTGAGCAAGCGGCGGCGACTAATTCCACAATAATTATTAGCGTAAAAAAAACAACACTACCAAACTAGAATCACAGCACAAATATAGATAAACGACCAAGTGCCAATGTCAAGTACAAACATAATACCATGAAATACTCACGATGCAGTGGGCTGATCCGAGGCGATGGAGGATTTGACGAACCGGATGCAAAACGAGCGATCGGAAGTGGAATCGGAGGCGACGCGGCGATGGTGGTGGCTGCCCTCGGCGAAGAGTGGCGGTAACGGACGGTAAAACGGCGGATCCGGCCACAAATGAGTAGATCCGGGCCGGGGGAAAATAGATCCGATGATTTGGAGCGGATCCGAACAAAAATGGAAGGTTTGGGTGGAGGGGATAACGGATCGGAGTGTCGGTGGATAGATCCGCTAATTTTAGGACGGATCCGGGCTACGGGAGTGAGAATATGGAAGTGGAGGGTAGATCGGGGGAAGGTAGTGCTAGATCAATTAGATCTAGAATTTTCGGAGTGTTGGGGGGGGGGGTGGATCCACGAGGGGAAGGAAAGGAGGGGGCGGGTAGGGCTAAAGAGGCCCTAGGGGGGCTCGGATTTGGAAAGGAGGGGAGGGGGCTGGGGGTGCTGGCCTGCAGCCAAGTCTGCGGACAGAGGAAAATCGGAAACTCCCGATTTTCCCTGTAGCAGAGGCGGAACAGGATGAGAGTTCCTGTAGCAGAGGCGGAATGGGGGTGAAATTCCTGTAGCAGCCAGCGGCTGTGTGAAACTTCTGGATGGGTTCTGGAGGCTGGAACAAGCTCTCGAGGGGAGGAAAATGAAGGTGGGGGAAGGGGATACCTTGGGGGGGAAGTTTGGCGGCCTAGGAGTCGTCACCTAGGGTTCCACGGCGTCGGCACCGGGGAGGGATCGCTGGAATCCGGGAATAGACACCTCCAAATTCTGCAATGCCTTTGGAATCAGCCTCTAGCATCCTATTTATAAGAAAAACATAACTTAGGGCATCCCCATCAACGGCTATGATTGGCTGGTGGGTTAGTCCTTGAAATACATCAAAATATACTCAAAAAAATTAAAGTAATATAGTGATTTGACTCGCGACGACGTCCCGGACGCAATCGCGGAGTCCGATCGGCGATCCGATCAAGTCTTCCTGCGCGAGTACATGTATGTGGGCCCCGCCTTGCGGCGAGCTCCTCCAAGTGCATCTGATGGCTCCCCATCAGTTTGACTGCATGTATCCTTTGTGAGTCATCTCCTGTAATGATGATATCGTCAACGTATACTAACAGAAGGACCTGTCATGTTGTTTGGTGACGAATAAACGGCGAGAAGTCGATCGAGCTTCGAGTAAAACTAATATCACGAAGGACCTTACTGAATTTGTCAAACCATGCTCGTGAGGATTGTTTAAGACCATATAGAGCCTTCAAAAGACGGCAGACCTGAGACTCCCCCGTGATCTCAAACCCGGGTGGTTGCTGCATATACACTGTCTCCTGGAGATCCTCATTTAAGAAAGCATTCTTGATATTCAGTTGAAATACGGGCCACTCGCGATGGACATCGACAGAGACGAGGACGCGAACGGTACTGAGCTTGGCCACCGGAGAGAATGTTTCCTCATAGTCGAGCCCCTGTTGTTGGGTGAAACCACGAGCCACGAGACGAGCCTTCAGACGGTCAATTATCCCATCAGCAGCATGTTTGATGTCAAAGACCCATTTACACCCAACCGGTTTCTGACCCGAAGGAAAGGGGACAACAGTCCATGCTTGGTTAGCCCAGAGAGCAGACATTTTTTCCTCCATGGCCGCCCGCCAGCCTTGATGTTGAAGCGTCTCTTGCACAAAGTTAGGAACAGAGACCGAAGAAAGAGAAGTAGCAAATTTGTGTAGGAGGGGAGAGAGGCGATGGAGGGAGACGTAGTTGGCCAGAGGATGAGCAGTGGAGGGCGGTGGCTGATCTGCAGGACGCGGAGTATCCGTGGTGGAGGCCGACTGCAGAGGGGCAACGGAACCGGGAGGGCGACGAGTGTAGACACGGATAACGGGTGGTTTGGAGGGAGCAGGAGCAGAAGCCGGTGCAGGTGGAACCGGCGAAGGTGGTGTAGTAACGGGGATAACCGGGCGTGGGATGGATGGCGGGAGAGAAGCTGGTGGTACATGAGCGGGTAAAGGAGCAGCGAAAAACGGTTGATCTTCCCGGAAGGTAACATCAGCAGAGACCGAGATCTTTCGAGTAGCTGGAGAATAACATACATATCCCTTCTGGGTGCGTGAATAACCGACAAAGATGTGTTTAGCCGCCCGGGAATCCAACTTATCTGAGGACGGACCCAGACGGTGGACGTAGCAGGTGCTGTCAAAGACACGAGGCGGGAGAGGAAAGGCCGGAGTGGAGAGAAACAGTAGGCTGAACGGAGTAGCATAGTGGAGAACGGAGGAAGGGAGACGGTTGATGAGAAAGCAGACAGTGGAGACCGCAAAGTTCTAGTAAGGTTTGAGAACATGCATTTGAAGCATGAGGGAGCGGACTACATCGAGTAAGTGGAGTTTCTTCCTTTCGACAACACCGTTTTGCTGGAGTGTGTAGGCACAAGATGTTTGATGAATAATCCCGAATTCAGAGCACAAATCGGTAAATCTGCGACTGGTGTATTCACGAGCATTATCGGTGCGCAATGTTTGAGGGTAGTGTGGAATTGTGTACGAGTCTCAAGGACAAAAGCCCGAAAACACGGGGAAGCTCGGAGCGATCACAAAGTAAGTATAGTCACGTAGTGCGAGAGTAATTATCAATAAATGTGATAAAGTAACGAAACCAGAAATACTTGTAATCTTAAAAGGGCCTCATACATCAGAATGAACAAAATCAAATGGAGCAGCGCTCCGTGTACAATGCACAGGAAAAGAAGAACGTGGCTGCTTGCCGAAGATACAGGACTCACACTGAAACGGATGAACAGAGAGATCAGGAAGAGCCCGTTGGAGGACCGGCAGAGGGGCATGCCCAAGACGTCGATGTCACTCAGTGGAAGAGACAGAAGACTAGAAGAGAGAATGGTCGGAGAGTTGTCGAGAAGGTAGAGCTCGTTCCGCAGTGTGTCTTTACCAATAGTAGTCTGCGTCCGCCGATTCTGCATAACAAAAGAAGAAGATGTGAATATGACAGAACAATCAAGATCACTAGTAAGACGTCCAACAAATAGTAAATTGAACGGGGAGCTCGTAACATGAAGAGCCGAGCGAAGGGAGATCGTCAGGTTGAAAGAAAGATCCGCCGAGCCGGAGACGGGAACCGTCGCCCCATTGGTCACAGTGATAGACTTTGGATAAGGAGAATCTGAGTACTGGGCAGGTCGTCGCAAAGTAATGTGATGAGTGGCACCTGAGTCCACGATCCAGCACGGGCTGGTGGATAAACAAGCAATACCTGTGTTGGAGACGGAGGCAATGGAGCAGAGGGCGGGTTGAGCAGCCCCTGGAGTTGCTGGAGCTGGAGACGGACGGCCTCAATATCAGGAGGGGCGGCAGAGGGGGCGTCAGCAACAACAGATGTCGTCGGACGAGGAGGATAACTAATTTTCTGGTAGCAGGTCGCCTCAAGGTGGTCGTCTTTCCCGCAGTAGGAACACTGGCCGACCTCAGCCACCACGCCCACGGCCCCGAGATCCCGAACGTCCGCCTCGAGCAGAGGTAGGAGGGGATGGTAGGAGCAAAGGGGCCTGCTGAAGAAGGGCCGGGGAAGGAGCAGAAGTATCCGGAGGAGGTGACACGCGGAGAAACATGGAGCAAACATCAGAGAAAGACGGTGTTGTGGGAGAAGCCAGGACCTAAGTTCGAATGCTCTGAAGGTGAGACGGAAGACGGGCCATCATAATGGCAATGCAGGCGGCTTCTTTCTGAGCGCGCTGAGCAGCATGATCATTGGTGGACGGTTGATGTTGGATCCACGCCTCAGCAAGAGTTTTGGCTCGAGCGACAAAGGAGGTCATATCTGAAGCCCCGTCAGTGTTGAGACCAAGAAGATCAGTGAGGATGTGATAGAGATGTTGAAGGCTGTCGCGGCCTGAGTATAAGGAATGCAACTCATCCCACATAGCCTTGGCGGTGTCTTGGTACATAGCAATCCGATAAGGTTCACCATCCAATGAATTAGGAGCCAAGTATGAACGCGGCCATCATGGCGGAGCCAATCATCGGTAAGAGGAGGAGGTGCCTGAGTAAGGTGAGGCAAGAGGCCCTTGGCCTGAAGAACCTGTCTAACAGAATGCACCCAAGTGATAAAGTTTTTCTTCCCAGAGAGAGAAATAGTAGTTATCCGCAGCTCGTCGCGAACTTCAGTAGAACAAACCGGGCGGTCTGCAAGACAAGCCGGGCGGTCTGTAGGCGGACTAGCTGTCGGGCCAGTGGAGTTGACAGAAGAGCTCATAGAAGCAGCAGGTGAGGGAGACTGCAGCGAGAAGAGTCGGAGATCGCACGACAGGTAGGGAAGGAGAAGACCACGACCTAAATGCGGGAAAAACAACAGTCTGCACGGTCACACTGGACACCAACGATCAGACAGACCACGACCAAAATGCGGAAAGAAGAGAGTCTGCACGGTCTGTGTGAGCACAACAGCGGTCAGAGCAAAGGAGGCCGCAAGAAGAATGCGAGCGGAAAGGGAGAGGAAATCGCGAGTAGAAGAACTCGAGCGGATAGAGAAGGCGGCGGGTAGGAGAAGCCGCGAGAAGAGGTCGCGAGTAGCAGAACTTGAGCGACAAGAGAAGGCAGCGGGTCCGCGGCAAGATGTGAGGGGTAGTTCGCGGCGAACTGAAACAATCCGCGACGAGTAGAAGAGGCAGGCCGTAAGTTGCGAGTTGAGAGAGACCGCGGCGGACAGGAGCAGTCCGCAGGGGGGAGGCAAACTCCGCGGACCGTAGAGAGCAGAGCCCGCAGCGGTTAGGAGTAGTCCGCGACCGGATAAACCAAGAGACCACGAGTGAGAAGAGAGTGCGGTCTAAGGGAGAAGCTCGCAAGGAGCAGGAAAAAAATACGGAGCGAACAAGAGGAGCCCGCAACGGATAAGAGGAGCCCGCAGCGGACTGAGTGAGAACAGCAGGGAGAAGTGGACCCCATGGGTCAGAGAGGAAGGAGGCTATAAGAAGCCCGAGTAGGGTGGAACCATAGAGAGGAAGAGGGAGCGGAATCAGAGATAGAGGCCGCAATTAGCCGAGCGGCTAAGGGAGAGGAGCGGACAGATGTTGCAGGCCGCAGGAGGCCGCAGGAGACCGCAGGCCGCAGGAGACTGGAGGCCGCAGGAGACCGCAGGCCGCAGGAGACCGCAGGCCGCAGGAGACCGCAGGCCGCAGGAGAGGAAGGAGACAGCCCAAGGTAGGCGGTTAAGAAAATAGAGGCCGCCCAAGGAGGACCGGTGCCTCTGATACCATGTAGAAAGAGCTCGAAAACGTGTATATATTTCTTATGTGTATAAATACAAGGAGAGAATACAAATATATAGGAGGAAGGAGAGAGAATCAATCTTATACATAATGTGGGACTAAAGAGGAGAGAAGAGAAAAAAAAAAATAGGCCCAATAATGAGCTATTTGCATGGGCTTTTCTAACAAAAACACAATAGTAAAAACACACATATCAATACTAAACGACCATGACATTCACAATACCAAGTGATCATAGCATAATGCAAGCAATCATATCAAGAAATTAGATGAGAGCAAACGATGGAAGCAGCAATAATAGTATTCATTGGCAAAGGTTGAAGCAATCTGGAGGAGGAACGATTAAGGAATCCCGAAGTAAGCAATTGCTGAAAGAAGTCTCGAGTTAGCGGGAGCAAGCACAGGAGTCTCTACTGTTTCTTGAGAAAATAGTTTTGTAACACATGTCGCTGTTAGATATTGTGTGTATGTATAGGGGCTTATCTGTATTTACCTGTATATGTTCGGGTCTTGTATATATAACCCCAAGATGGGTCATTATTGATATGCAATATACTATTTCTAAGATGGTATCAGAGGCTAGGGTTTAACTCTCCCGATCCCTCTCCCGCTCGTCTGCACCGATCGATCCGGACTGTTGCGTCTATCGACTGCTCGTCTGCGCCGATCGATCCCGCTCGTCTGCGCCGATCGATCCCGCTCGTCTGCGCCGATCGATCCCGCTCGTCTGCGCCGATCGATCCCGCTCGTCTGCGCCGATCGATCCCGCTCGTCTGCGCCGATCGATCCCGGTTCCTCTCCCGCTCGTCGATCGATCTCGATCCCGATCGATCTCGGTCCCTCTCTCGTTCGTCGATCGATCGATCCCTCTCCCGCTCGTCGACCGACCGATGTGTTGATCCCGTTTCCTCCGGCTGCTTCCTCCGATCGACGCAAACTCGATCCCGACCCTAGGGCTGCTTCCTCTGGTTTCAGCGTCGATCAATCCTCCTCCGGCTGCTTCCTCCGACTGCTTCCTCCGGCTGCTTACTCCAGCTCCAGATCTCGATGTCGGCCTTCAATGGATCCCGCCTCGGCTCACAGTGGCTATCTTCCTAAGCCTAATGTGCTGCTCAACGGGCAGAACTACAAGGCTTGATCTTCCTCCATGCGCATGCATCTCCGAGGTCTACGCCTTTGGGGCCATTTAGATGGATCCTGCCCAGCACTGTTGCTCCCCGCCGCCTCTTCAACTGACTCTTCTGTTTCCACAGCCAGCACCGGTGTTTCCTCCGCTCAGGAGTTGGCCAAGTGGCAGGACGATGACTACAGGGCTATTGTTATCCTTGGCCAGTCTTGTGAGGTTCACATCCGCCTGTCCATCTGTGAGTTCCCTACTGCCAAGGCGATCTGGGATCATCTTTCCGATCTCTATCAGCCTTCCAGCCAGGCACTTCAATATTCATTGTTACAAACTCTTGCAGCTACCTACCAGCGCGCCGCTCAGTTCAGGAGTTTTTGCTGAGATCACTTCCGTCTGGCATCAGTGTGACGAGATGGAGCCGCCCCATTGCTTGTCCTGCTGCCATTGCATTGCCACCGCTCAGTACAAAGATGCATGTCGTGTCTACGATTTCTTGATGCGCCTGCGCCGGGAGTTTGAGTCTGCCTGCTCACAGTTTCTCCATCGGGGTACTTCACCCACAATTCGTGACACTTTGTCCACGATTCTGGCGGAGGAGACTCGTCTTCGTACCATGGAGGGGACGCAGCACACTACCTCCCCCCATGTTGTCTTGGTTGCTCCTCAATTTGCTCTGCAGCCTCCGCTGCCACCTTCTCCAGGGCTCATTACTCCTGTGCGACCATCTGCTTCGTTTCCTACCCAGGGACCCTCTTCCCCGGGTCCCAAAGCTGCGCAACAGCGGTCTGTTCGCTGTCATTATTGTCATGCACCGGGCCACAGAGTGTCTGAGTGTCGCAAGCTTCAGCGCTCCCAGCAGAACATCCAGTCTCGTGACACCCAGCAGCGTGCAGCTCCAGTTCTGCCTGTGCCTCCTCCGACAGCCTCCTTCTCTGAGCAGCTCATACAGCTGGGTTCAGCAGCTGTCTTCAGGCACCTTCCCGAGTACACATGCAGCCACAGTTGGTCAGGCCTCTACCTCTGCTGATCCCTCAGCGGCCTCTACCTCTGCTGATCCCTCAGCGGCCCCTACCCCGTCAGGTATCTCCCCGCCCTTGTGGTTACTTGACTCTGGAGCCTCTTTTCATATGATCTATGATGCCAGCCAGTCTGTTTCCTCCGACCTACGTGTTATTATTGCTGATGGCACCACCCTTCCTATTACCAGTTGTGGCCTTCTCCACACCCCTCAGTTCCACATTCCTGATGTTGCTTACATCCCTCAGCTCTCTATGAACCTCATCTCCGTCAGTCAGCTTGTCTCTAGTGGTTACCTTGTTGTTTTTGATGAGTTTGTTTGTCATGTGCAGGATTGTCTTACAGGGACCCTCATTGGAGTTGGTCGTCGCCATAGTGGGGTATATCTCCTTGAGTACCTTCGTCTGCCATCAGTCACACCGTCCCCAGCTGCTCCTCTTTTATGTCTTCCCGTTGTTTCCTTTCACCAGTGACACCATTGTCTTGGTCATCCCAGTGGCGCCCGTCTCTCAACTCTTGTTCGTCAGAGTGTTTTAGGTCGTGTATCTGTTGACACTAGTCACTCTTGTACGGGTTGTAAGCTTGGAAAACAGCTACAACTCCCCTATCAGTCTAGTATGCCTAGGTCTTCTGCTCCATTTGAGTTGGTCCATTATGATGTATAGGGGTCTGCTCCTTTTGTATCCAAGGGTGGACACCGCTATTATGTCTTGTTTATTGATGATTTTTCTCGTTTCACTTGGATATATATGCTGCGTTCTCGTGCTGAGTTTTTTCAGGTTTATGTTACTTTCTCCACCATGGTTCGTACTCAATTCCCCGCCTCTATTCTTATTTTTTGCTCCGACTAAGGGGGGGAGTACCTATCGCATGAGTTCCGTGACCTTCTCGCCTCTCATGGCACGCTCCCGCAGCTCTCCTGTCCTGGTGCTCATTCCCAGAATGGCACTTCATTCGGCATTTATCGCTCTACCCGAAATTTTACGGGAGAGTCGCTCTGGCGGATTGGTCGACACTCGACAGCTCCTTCTCTGGTGACGAGGCAACGAATCGGCATCGCAGACGAGGAGTAGACGACGACGCCGGGCTTTCGACGAATTTCCATCGCAGGCGAGGACGCGAGGAGTCGATTCCAGGCTTTAGGGTTTCTGCTACTTCACTCTACTGTAAGCTCTCTTCTTCTTTCTTCTTCTTTATTTTTGTTTCTGCGACAATTGAAAGTTTTATTTGGAGTTATTATATTGATCAAGCCATAAGATCTAAAAGTTTATTAAATTTGTGTTACTGTAAGCTTCTTACTTATGTTATAGTTAGGTTTCTTTCTTGCAATAGCTAAGTTTATAATTTTCCTTGTGTAAATCTGCAGTGATTTTTATTTCTCCTGTGCTAAGAAAAATTCTCCTCCAACTTTACATAATTACATGGGCTTCTCCTTTATCTTTCAAAATTATTTCAAAAAAAATGTTATAAATACTTTTTGTCTATACATTGTTATAGTTATTTGTCTGTACATTTTTACTTATTTGCAAAAAATATGTTTATAAATATTGTAATCTTTATTTAAATATTAAAATCTGATATTGTGAAATATCCCTGATATATCCCCGCAATCCGACATACGACATTTCAAACCCAAACCGACATGAACCCGACATCTAACTAGGGCTGAGCATATTATTCGAAACTCGAAAGTCGCTCGAAAATCGTTCAAAAATTGAGCCAAATCGGAATCGGTTAAAATTGATTCGACTCAATTTGAGTCGATTCAATTTGACTCGAATCTGATTTCGAGTCGATTTCGAGCCAACCCTGAATCGCTCGAAATATGATTCGAATCAACTCAAATTAATTAAAAATTTATGTATTTATTAATATATTCTTATTTAAAGATTAAAAATAACAAAATTTAAAGCTAAATAAAAAGAATGAAGGCTTTAAGAGTTTCATTTGCTAAATTTATAAGTTGCACAATTTAATTTTGAGCAAAGTAGGAATAAAACGAAAAATTGCTCAATTTTGAGCCGACTTGATTTGATTTCGAGCCGATCCGATTCGATTTCGAGCCGACTCGATTCGATTTCGAGCCGACTCGATTCGATTCCGAGCCGACTCGGAATCGAGTCATTTCGAGTCGAGTCGAGCCGACTCGAAATCAATTTCGATTTCGAGTCGATTTCGAGCCGAGTTCGAGTCGAAAATTTCGATTTCGGGCCGAGCCAAAATCGTTCGAACTCGACTCGATATCAGCCCGACATCTCACATCTACAACCTTGGTTCGGATGTCTGTGTTGTATCCTATTACCACCACGTGAACAGACTCAGTTCTCTGTTCAGTCTGCTGCATGTGTTTTTCTAGGCTACAGCTCAGAGCACAAGGGTTACCGCTGTTATGACCCTGTTGCGCGTCGTCTTCGCATTTCTTGTGATGTAACCTTCGTTAAGGACCAACCTTTCTTCCTTTCTTCATCCACCTTTGCATCACCCTCATCCACTACCCCGGCTGATATTCAGTTCCTTATTTTTCCTACCGTACCACCACCTGTTTTGCCACCACCGTCAGACCAGCCACCAGCAGAGCTACCGTCAGCATCGTCATCTCCCTCTTCCGAGTCCTCTCCACCTCCTCATGTTCTGTCATCTCACGGTCCTCTACCTACTATTCTCCACCACTACACTCGTCGTGCTCCGACTACCCCACAGGTGCCCCCAGTCTTCAGTGAGAGTCCGGTGGATGATCCGCTTGCCAGACGTTACCCCCTTCGAGATCGACATCCACCAGATCGCCTCGGTTTTCCCACCCAGCCACTCGACCTCACTGCACTTCCTGCTACCTCCACCAGTATTCCAGAGCCTAGTTCCTACCGCGAGGCTGCTCAGGTTCCTGAGTGGCAGGCCGCAATGTTTGATGAATTGGGTGCTCTTGAGCGTACCTCTACTTGGGATCTTGTGTCTCTTCCTCCTTGTGTTGTTCCCATCACTTGCAAGTGGGTTTATAAGATCAAGACTCGTTCTGATGGTTCTATTGAGCAGTACAAGGCTCGCCTGGTTGCTCAGGGTTTTCAGCAGGAGCATGGTCGAGACTATGATGAGACTTTTGCTCCTGTGACACACATGACCACGATCAGGACACTTGTTGTTGTTGTTGTCCATCGTTGGTCCCTATTTCAGCTGGATATGAAGAATGTGTTTCTTCACGGTGACCTACAGCAAGAGGTCTACATGGTTCCTCCTCCTGGTTTTGCTGCTCCTCCCAGCATGCTTTGTCGGTTGCGTCGTGCTCTCTATGGTCTCAAACAGGCTCCTCGAGCCTGGTTCGAGCGCTTCAGCTCTATCATTACAGCCGCTGGTTTTCAGCCCAACCAGCACGACCCGGCTCTGTTTGTTCACACTTCTTCCCGAGGCCGGACTCTTCTTCTGCTCTATGTGGATGATATGATCATTACTGGTGATGACCCGGCTTTCATTGACTTTGTCAAGCATCACCTGCAGCAGCAATTTCAGATGACAGATTTGAGACCTTTGAGCTATTTTTGGGGCATTAAGTTCTCTTCCACCTCTGCAGGATTCCAGCTCTCTCAGCAGCGGTATACTACTGATCTTCTAGCTCGGGCTGCTCTTTCCGACACCCGCACTGTTGGCACACCGATGGAGCTTCACCTGCAGCTTCAGGCTGATGAGGGGATCCCTCTTGCTGACCCCACTCGTTATCGTCATTTGGACGGCAGCCTGGTCTATCTCACCATCACTCGGCCAGATATTGCTCATGCAGTCCATGTGTTGAGCTAGTTTGTCAGCACTCCTACATCAGTCCATTATGCTCACTTGCTGTGTCTATTGCGTTACCTTCGTGCGACTCCTGGTCGTGGTTGGTTCTTCTCCAGCAGCAGTTCCCTCCAGCTTTCTGCTTTCTCCGATGTTACTTGGGCTAGTGATCCTTTTGATCGTCACTCTGTCGCTGATTTCTGTCTGTTTTGGGCTCCTCCTTGCTTGTCTGGAAGTCCAAGAAACAGTCTGGTGCTGAGCTACGCGTCATAGCGTCTACGGCCGAGGAGATTATCTTGCTTCATTGGCTTCTTGCAGATTTTGGCATTGTCTTCTCAGGACCGACCACTCTCTTTTGTGACAACACTGGTGTCATTCAGCTCACTCTGAATCCAGTGAAGTTTTCCCTCTCCAAGCACATTGGAGTCGACATCTTCTTCCTCTGTGAGCAGTACAGCCGACGTATATTGGTTCCCCAGTATGTTCCCACCGAGCATCAGATTGCGGACTTGTTCACCAAGCCCCGGACGAGGGTTCAGCATGACTACCTTATGTACAAACTCTCGATGTATGATCCCCCGTGAGTTTGCGGGGGGTGTTAGATATTGTGTGTATGTATAGGGGTTTATCTGTATTTACTTGTATATGTTCGGGTCTTGTATATATAACCCCAAGATGGGTCATTATTGATATGCAATATACTTTTTCTAAGAGTGGCAATGTAATGATGACAACAAACTGAAGAATCAATCTGTTAATAAGGTAGCAACAGAAGTGATTAGGAGAGGCCCTAGGTCGAGAAGTCTCTCAATGAACCATAAACTTCCTTTCTTCATCATCAGAACCTCATACATAGACTCGTTTTCTCTCTTCTTGCGGCTATATAGTCTAGCTCCTCTTTAGGGGTTGCTGGAAAGAGAAGAAAATAAGAAACAAAGGTGAGTTATAAATAGGCCCCAATAAAATTGTATATTACCAAAATACCCAAGATTTTCATAGCACTCTTTAATCTTAAACAACTTTTGGTTCCTATATGCATTACTTTTCCATGTGATTCAAGAAAAGAAAGATGGAGATCCACAGTTTATCAAATACTCAGTATTGGAGAATCGAGAAGAAGGGTAGACATAAAATTATGGTTGAATGATTACAAAGTAGAAGGTTAACATAAGGTGTCCTGAATAAAGATTGTTTAAAATGACTTGTCAAGAATAAATTTAAACAACTCAAGAACCAACAGAGGTAAACTAATGAAAAATTAAATTCATATTGATAGTGAAAACATAACAATGGCACCCAAATTCAATCATCAAGCAAAACTACGGGTAAGACAAATTGTACTAAAACATGTTTTGTCTAATTTGGTATGAATTGTTTCTTAATTGATGATTAAACCTGTGATCATTTTGACACTAACGCCCAAGTTGAGAGCTCTGTGAATTGTTTCTGCGCTATCATGTCTAGGAGGATCAAAAAGTGGCATTAGACCAATGAACTGCCATGGCCCCCCAAAACTTTCCTTCCTCCCTTCTGAAACTTCCTGCACAAATAGCAAATAGATACTGATAAATTCAAGCAGTAAGTATATAAAAATTTTCTTCGGAAATATATAACGGAGCTCAACAGAGCACATTGTAGAATATATGATGAAAGAAACAGCAGTATGACCTGGTATGCCACTGCAAGAGATCGCAGCCCACGCTCTGCAATTTGTCAATCACGGAATGAACCCTTCGCTCTATTTCTGACTTGTGTGCAAGATGCAATATCTAAACAAAAGAACATAAAATAATTTAAAATTTTCGCACTGAATTTTTTTTAAAATTTATAATTCTGAAGTCAAGTGAAAAATGGAGCAACTTCCTTTGACAAATGTCAGCAACATTACCTGTTCAGGAGCACCTTTGCTGACTCGATGCATTTTCCCTTCAATATCAATGTAGGTTAAAGCAGTTCTCTTATCCGTTGGATTGAAAGGCAAAAAGTGAATTTCTTGGATATCAGATCGTGCCTTTAAGCAATGATAGAATTTTAGGTAAGAGAAATATACAAACAAAGATCACATAAGTGCACAGAAAGAACCATATTATAGAACTCACTTCTTTCGGGTCAGCAAGCATTCCAACAATAGCTGCATCGATAGCATCTTGATTTTCAGTTCTTGAGGCCCTTGCAGCCATTAAAATGACTGTGTCACGAGTTACACCTTTGCTAAAAACCTATAAATTATGATAATCTGTTAGGAACTAGGGTTTATAGGAGGATGGAGGAAAAAGAAGAGGAATAGAGAGGAATTTCTCCTTAAGATGATCCTACTTCACAATGACTAAAACAAGCTATACATAGGCTTATATAGTGCCTAGCTCGGAAACACCAAAAAGGGGCAAACAGTAAATAACCGCACGGCCCGAGTTACATATGCAATAATAAAAAATAGAGCTGACAGGATGCGGGATGCCCGTGAGCACTACTAACCAACGTCCGTCGTCATGTTGAGATCTATGTCACCGTCTCCTCAATCCCAATTTTGATAAACTCACCACACAGGAGTGCGCCCCTCGCACTCGCCCGTATCCATAAGGACCATAACATAATCACTCAGATGAAAAAAGGAGCAAAATAGCCAAAAACAAAGAAGTCCTGTAAGTGAGTTTAAAATGTAATCACAGAGTCTAACCTCAATTAGGTTTTTATCAACAGATAGTTTGTTCAAAGTAAGAGTCCCAGTTTTGTCACTACAAAGAACATCCATGCCAGCCATTTCCTCAATAGCAGTCATTCTCTTAGTTATTGCTCCCTGTACACAATTTTTTTAAAGAGAGAAAATCATTGATTTTTCCAAGTCATATAATGCATAATCTTGATCGTCTGGAGGAGAAATGCCTTAAAGAATTGCAGGTCTAATTAATGCAACTTTTTTAAGTTCGGAAAGAATTTCGCGCAAACCAACCTGCTGTGACAATCGATGAGAGCCGATTGCCATTGTAACAGATAAAACAGTAGGCATGGCTATAGGAATTCCTCCAATGAGAAGAACGAGAAGATTGTCGATTCCTGGACGGTAAGACCGATGCTGGATCGGATACATGACAATTATCTCGACAAACATTCCCACAGCAATTGAACATATACAGAAATTTCCAATGGCTGTCAACACCTGCTCAACAAGTAAAGCAAAAAACTCACAAATGAGAAAAAATTTTATACAATTGAGCAATGTTAGAATCCAAGCATCCAGCCTAAAATCAATTGTTGGATGTTGAGAGGCCTGGGATCTATATTAAGTGCACAAGACTATGCTCAACCCACCCCATCACGCATATGGTTTTTGGCCTCAAACATGCGGATTACAATGTTTTTTTAAAATTATGTGATGTGGAATGGGTCCTCGGATATCCCGTTTTAAAAACATGTTAAACTTCAAGCATCCAACACAAAACAATTGGTTATGGATGGAGAGGCGCGGGATTTATATGAAGTGTGTGAGCTATGCTAGTTTACCATTGTGGGACGGTTCACGCCCCCGCACATGCTGGACATTTGGTCTCTATCTTGTGGATTTATTTTAACTGGGTAATGTGGAATGGGTCGTCGGGTCTAGCATGCTCAGATATCATGTTAGAATCCAAGTATCCAACCTAAATCAAATTGGTTGGAGATTTCTATATCAAGTGCACAAGGCTATGATGGTATTCCAATGTGAGACTATTCTCACCATGCCCCTCGCGTGTAGGGTCTCTAGCTTTTAACACATGAATTACTTTTTTTATTAGGTAATGTAGAATGGGTTGTTAAGCTTAGGCTCTGTTTGGGACAACTTATGATGATGAATAAGCTACTTATTTAAAATTGATGTTTTGAAAGAGATTTTATAAAAACAATGATGAATAAGCTGTACACTGTTTGGATAGTTCGTTCATAAGTGCTTATCTAAATTTTCATTCATTTGTAAAATTCTGTTCATTTGGACACGTATTTTTCGTCCTGACGTGATTTTCACTCAGACACATTTTTTTTGCATGAGTGTGAATTTTTCACACTGACGCGATTTCTTCTTCCGGTCGCGATTTTTTCGTCTGAGCGCTAATATTTCGCTCAGACGCGGTTTTTTTCCCCGGACGCTGTATTTTCACCTGGTCCCGGTTTTTTCGCACCAATGTGGTTTTTTCGCCCGGGCGTGATTTGTCACCCGGGCGTAAATTTTTTGCTCGGGCGCGATTATTTCGTCCGAAAGCGTTTTTTTCGCATTAGAGCGAATTTTTCGCCCGGGAGTGAACTTTTTGCCCAGGCGCGAATTTTCGCCCGAGCGCAAATTTTGGCACGGGCGCAAAGTTTCGCCCGACACGAATTTTCCGCCCGGACGCGAATTTTCGTCCGGGCAAGAATTTCCGCCTGGGCGCGAATTTTCACCCGGGCGCGATTTTCGCAGGGGCGCGAATTTTCCGTCTGGGCGCGAATGTTTCGCACGGGTGCGAAAAAATCCCGTCATGGCGAAAAAACAGCTCCTATGCAAAAAAGTCCCGCCCGGGCGAAATATCCGCATCCGGGCGAAAAAATCGCTCCCGGGCGAAAAAATCACGCCCAGGCGAAAAAATCACGTCTGTGTGGAAAAATTCTCACACCGACAAAAAATTCGCGCCCGGGCATAAAATTCGCGCCTGGGCGAAATTATTCGTGCCCGGGCGAAATATCCGCATCCGGGCGAAAAAATCGCACCCGTGCGAAAAAATCGCGTCCGTGCGAAAAAATCGCGCCCGGGCGAAAAAATCGCGCCCAGGCGAAAAAATCGCGCCCAGGCAAAAAAATCGCGCCCGGGCGAAAAAATCGCTCCCGGGCGAAAAACTCCCACCGGAGCGAAAAAAACACGCCCTGGAGAAAAATTCGCGTTGGGCCAGAAAATTCGCAGACGGGCGGAAGATTCGCGCCCGGGTTGAAAATTTGCGCACGTGCGAAAAAATTGCGCACAGGTGAAAAATATGCCCTCTGACGAAAAATACGAGCTCAGGTGAAAAAATCGCACCCTTGCGAAAAAAACACGCCCGGTGAAAAAAATCAACTTTGAGTTTTTTTAAGGGATAAGCGCTTATGAAAAACCATAAGCTAGACCCGGATAGCTTATGAAAAATCAGCTTATCATCCATTATAAAATAAGTGATTTTCTATAAGCTGCACAAACAAACAGCTGAAAAACTGCTTCTGCATTTTAAGTAGAGATTAATAATCAGCATAAGCTGCCCCAAACAGAGCCTTAGTCTCCTTTGATACCATGTTAGAAGCTAAGCATCCACCCAAAATTAATTAGCTGGAGATGGAGAAGCCCAAGATCAATATTATGCGCACAAGGCTATGCTAGTTTCCTGTTGTTGGGCTATTCTCTCAACAAACACCCTCCCGTGTAGATTTGGGTGACGTGGAATGGGTTGTCGGGCCTAATTTGCTCAGGTACAATGTTAGAATCCATGCATCCAACTCAAACCTAGTTGGTTGGAGGTTGAGAGGTTTGAGATTTATATCAAATGCACAAGTCTCTCTTAGTTTCCCGATTTTGAGATTATTCTCACTACAACTCCTCATGTGAGGGACTTTTGGCCTCTAGCGAGTGATTGCTTTTTTTAATTGAGTAACGTGAAAAAAATGAAATGCACCGTTAGACCTGGCTTGTTCTAAAACCACGCTAGAACCAAACATTCAACCTAAAACCAACTGTTGGAAGTGAAAAAGGCACGGGATCATATTCAGATTAAGTGCACAAGGATATCCTAATTTCCTAATATGGGAATATTCACACCAAGAAACAAGCAGGAGAAACAAATTCAGAAATTCAACACTTGCCTTTTGGAAATGACCGACTTGGTTTGTGCTGTCCACTAAATGTGCAGCCTTACCGAAGAAGGTATGCGCACCAGTAGCAATGACTATGGCTTCAATCTCTCCTTGTTTGCATGTGGAACCAGAATACACACCATCACAAGGTCCCTTGGTTACTGGCAGGGACTCACCAGTAAGTGCCGACTGCATATGATCAAGAGTTCAAGGGAAAAGACAATTTAGAATATCAAATTGACATTTTTAATTCTTTAAAAAAACTCAGAATTATCCCATGGAAAATACAAGAAATTAAGTCACAAACCTGATCAATTTTTAGTGGATCGCCGTCGAGGAGGCGAGCGTCGGCAGCAATGATATCTCCAAGCTTTATGCTTATTATATCCCCGGGAACTAAAATCGAAGCATCCTCCTCAGTCCACTTTCCATCCATTAGTACCTATTATCAAACAGTCTGGCAGATTGACAGTCTGGCGGATTAAGCTTGGCGGTCTGGAGTTAGCGGACTGGCGGGTTAGCCTTGGCTCTGGTTCCAGCAATGTTGTGGACTGCCTCTGGCGGACAAGACAGAGATCTTGCCAGTTGAGCCTACTTCCTTAATAGTTCAAGGAGGCTTGTTTAATCCCCTGTTGTGGGTTTGGCGGGCAGGAGGTTGAAATCGTAGTAGATAGAGTTCACGGTCTGAGGAGCAGCTGAAGCTACAGATAGAGACGGAGCTGAAGCTGCGGATAGAGGCTACTGTTGCGGTCTCATGATCAAGGGGGTTGTGGTCCTGAAGTTTAGCAGATTTATGCAGTTATCCGCTTGTGTGGAGCGGCCTGCTGATGGAGATCGATGGCAGCAGCCTGAGAAGTAGAGATCGGCGGATACTTGTGTGGAGCGGACTGTCTATCTAATCGCTCAGTTATAGCGGTCTGAAATTTTTTAACCGCTTATCAGCATGTTATATTTTAATCACACATCGTCTGTTGTATATTTCTTCTTCCTCTTCTCTCTATAAATAGGGGGTCATACTCATGTAATTTAACCCTTTGGGAAATGAAGAGCTTATTATTTAGATTTTCTCATATGGTATCAGAGCTCACCCAATCAGGAGGAGGAAGCTCTTGGCGCTGAAATTCTACAACATCGTTCGTTCTCTGTTGATCTAGCTGAGTAGCAAAAAAACTTCCAGGAATTTCTGATTGTGTGTTATCTTCTTCGCCTTGCAGAATCTTATGACATGATCAGACAACAAATTTTTAGCGAAGCTGATTCTCCCACCCTTGCTGCTATTGTTACCCGTATTGCAGTTGTTACCACTCTTCTTCAACACCCTTTGCTTACCTCCCCACCCCATCCTGACACATTTGCTCATCAGGTTCGCTCTGGTAATTCTAGTGGTCGTGTAGGTCATTCTGGTGGGCGTGGTGTGGCTCATCATGTCTGCTCTCATTGCAGCAAGACGGGTCATCTTATTGATCGTTGTTGGGCTAAATATCCTCATCTTCGCCTGTCTGCGAGTGACGAGACAAAGAAGTCCACGTCCCTTGCTTCTTCTTCTTCTTGCAGTGTTAATGTAGTCACTCAGGGTAAGTGGCTAATTGATTCGGGAGCTACTAATTACATGACAGGTGATCCTGATTTATTCTCTTGCGTGGACTAACAAAATCGGTCTCCTCCGGTTTTTGTTGCGGATGGTAATCTGTCTCCAGTATGTGGGACTGGTATAGTCTGTGTCACTCCGACTCTGTGATTTGAGGACACGCTTTACGTTCCGACTTTTCCGTGCAATTTACTCTATGTTCCTGCTCTCCGTAAATAGTTAAATTGCACGGTTACTTTTATATCTACTAATTCTATTCAGGATCCACACTCCAAGGAGAAGATTGATACTAGGACTGAAAGCAATAGGCTCTTCTTCCTAGACAATGTCATTGTTTTCTCCACTTCTCTTCTGCAATGACATCTTCGTCTTGGTCATCCTCCTCCTCATCTTATCTACCAATTCCTACCGGATTTGCCTCAGGAGGACTCCTCTTTGAACTGTTAGGTCTGCCAACTTGGCAAGCATAAACGTTCTTCCTTTCCAGCAAGATAAGGATGTAGTTATTCTCGTCCATTTGAACATGTTTACTCAAATATTTGAGGTCCTGCTCCTGTTAGGTCTGTTGGTAGGGGGAGTTTATATTTTATTACATTTGTTGATGATTTCTCTCGATGTATTTGATTGTATCTTTTGAGAGAACATTCTGAACTTTATTCTGTGTTCACGGATTTTTATAATGAGATACAAACTCAATTTGATGTTTCTCTTTGAAGAACTGATAATGCTCGAGAATATCTTAGTCAATAATTTTTCGATTTTTGCATGCATCGGGGCATAGTTCATCAAACTAGTTGTTCAAACACATCTCAACAAAATGGGGTTGATGAGCGCAAAAATCGACATCTCATGTTACTCGCACCTTTCTCACACAGATGAATGTTTCCCAATCGTATTGGGCAAACTTCATTAGTGGCCCTAATTTGAATTTGTGTTTTTGATTGTTTACTTTAGTGTACATTAAAAAATATTTAATCAACATGCTCTGCTATAGGATGTTATTGTTTGATGATCCATTTAGTTGCATCTCACTAGTGCTAAGTTAGTCCTTATTTTAATTTACATTTACTGTGTTTGGCTGCATTTCCATTTTGAATTAGATTTACGTCAACTCGATCATATACTCACTTCATGCATCACTACCCCCCTCCTTTGAGCTTGAGTACAAGCTCGGTTTTGAAGATGCGGAGATGCTATAGAAGCGCAAGAGGGGCGCACCTTCACACATAGAAGGCCAGGGGGAGCATCTTTTATGTTTTCATTTACATATAATTTTGCAAGTTTATTACGCAAGTTCTATTTCTGTGAGGACTTGTTTGCAAAAGGATGAACCAGTACTTCTTGGTGAAATACAAATTAATAAACAATTTTAACCCTAATTTCCAATATTCTTATATTCCTCTCGCTCTCCCACAGCCATTTGTCACATTCTTACTTAGATCTTCTTAGTGCTCTCCCAGATTTTTCATCATAGGAAACAACAAGATAATTAATGAAGGAAAAAGTAAGATCCATTTCATTTGATTTCATCCTTCATCATCCCGTGACGGGAATCATATCTAGGGCACATAACAGGCATGTGGAGGCAGAACTGACATAATGGTCCAATATGAACAGAAATGTGTCATAAAGCCTTCCATGACTTAGCATGTTACCCTAGGATATTTATAAGAAACTTGAACACGAATATGCATTCAAAACGAAGGCCCCGTTTGGGAGGTCTTTTTACCTACTTTCCATTTGTAGAAAAACGCCACAACAGGTATTGTGTCGTTTTTTTAGCTAACAACGGAAAATGGGACTGCAAGAAAAGGCATTTTAGCCACTTTTTAAAAAGTCATTCTTGCGCTCCTTTTTATGTCGTTACTGCCATGCTGCGCTCGAAAAAAGTTTTTTTTCTCGCTCGAGCCTGCGGCTTCCTCAAATCTTCGCTCTCGATATTTCTTCAACTTACCGCGCTCCCGAGTTCTCCGGCAGCTCCGCCCTCTCGCCGGTGATCTTCTACATGTTCTCCTTCCCGATCTCGATTCTAAAGGTATGTTTTCGCGATCAACGCAAGATTACAGATCCGCCTCAACGTTGCGTGCTCTCCAGTGATTGCAGGGCTTCAACCTCCGCCTTCATGGCATCTAGGGTTTCATATGCTACTCCTGCACTTGATTATCTCCTTAGATGTCTATGAGGATCAAATAGGGCTTGCAGATTGGTGCGCAGATTTCTCATCCTTCATCCTTTTTGTTTGATAATCCGATATTGCCTCAAATCTAATAGCTACTATAGTAGTATTGTATCTATATATATGACTTACGCTATCTCACTGCCTCTCCTTCTACTTGGTCTGTTTGACTTTCTCAGTTTTGTGTTATGGCATCTCTTATGTAAAGCTTATTTTGGGTCTGAGTTATTTTTCGGCACAATTGTATATTTGTTTATGTAGCTTTTTGTTCCATGAGATTTGTGTATGTAATATTGTCAAAAGACACCTAATCAGAGCCAGAAATCATATGTATTGAAGTACATGTGTTAGTAGTGATAGGAAGTTTCGGGATTGAGAATTCCACGAATTAACGAATCAACGAAATCACAGTTCACTACAAGTTTCCCATACCACTTTATGACATCCGTGGCCAGTAGTATGAAGTCGTGTTCTTCTTTAAGATCAAATTACAAAACTATCACCGGCTTCACATTTGAAAAAGTAACAAATGGAATGATGATGATTATCCCAGAGTACATACATGCAATTAAGGAATTAAGCTTTTGCGACCATTCATTAAAGAGTTTGTTGCAATTTACTTTGATGATATGCTAATTTACATCAAATGCTACTAGCACCAATTGAAACTTAAGAGGAAGGTGATGATACTGAAACAAAACCATTTGCACATTCAACGTTTTACATAAAAGGCATTGCAACGAAAATTTGTCAAACAGTTTATAAAAAGTCTCCTTTCTGAAAAGCTCTGCAAAAGGAGTTCACCCAAACAGATCTCTATTTGCTATAGACATTTTCCAAAATCTCTTTTTTCTACCATCTTTTTGTCACCACTCCTTTTCCTAATGCCACTGCTCTCCCAAATAGACCTATATAAACAGCTTTTAGGCAAATCAAAACTGTAATGGAACGCCTGGTGCTTCAGTTCTTAGTTATTAAAGGCGCAAAGGGTTCTTGGAGCCTAGGCGCAAAACTCAAGACGCAGACACGCGCCTGACGAAGGCAAGGCGCAACCATGTTCATTTTAAAAATAAGCATCAAACATCAGCTCATCTTCTTGATCATATTTTTCATCTATTCTACGAATTGATCATTCATTATTATCATTTATATCCCTTAAAAAATAAAATCAATGTGGTCTCATGCATCATATCTAAGTTTTAACACTCGATTATGTTTTACAAACACTAAATCAAGCACAAACTATTGAGTGCTTACATTATTTCTTTCTTTCTTTTGGAATAAAAAGGTTTGCAATAGAAATCGCACAAAGGCGTGCATTTTATGCTTCAAAAGCGCAAAAAAGGCGCACGAAGGCGCAAGCCTCTGAGCCTGTTGAGCCTGGAGCCTTAGGCGCGCCTTTAATTACATAGCCTCGGTTAACACATTTTTACACATTAGTCATCGTTTCACAAATACAATACGTTCTCCATCAATACGGAATGTCCAAAGAGATTTTTTAGTAAGAAGTATTGGCAATGCCACTACTCAACATGAGACCTTGTTGTTCATGAATAGGTAAGAACAACTTATTAGTGGCATGATCAAGCTGTATTGTACTGAGATTCGCAAAAAAAGAATGTATATCATATCAAATTGAATTTTTATGTACAAGGTTAGAGTTTTTCATTCAAATATGAATATGGTGCAGTTGAATATCACCAATAATAAATTATCAATAAGATCTTACAAGGCTTATATAGAAGCCGGAATAATAATACGAGACTAAGATAAAATATGAGATGACTTGAAATACAAATATAAGACTAAGTTCAACTCTCCCCTCAAGTTGGACGAAAGATGTCGATCATCCCAAGTTTTTGGATATCGTCAGAAAACACATCACTTCCCAAGCTTTTAGTAAACACATCCGCCGGTTTTATAAAGTGTCGATCAACCTCCACATATTTTTTTTCCTGTCATGCTGGACTGGATTATGAATTATACTAATAGTTGTTTTGTTATCACAGAATAAGGAAAACAGACTACTCCCGGAAAAACTCAGATCCTGTAATACAGTGTGTAACCATAGGCCCTCACAAAGGCCTTGTGACATAGCACGATACTGTGCCTCAGCACTGGATCTAGCAACCACATTTTGCTTCTTGCTACGTCAGGTCATCAGGTTTCCCCCAACAAAGAAATCGTATCCAGTAGTGGACGTACAGTCACCCCAACATCCAGCCCAATCAGCATTCGTGAATACTTTGATCTTCAAGTGGTTATTTTTAGAGAACAAGAGGCCACGACCCGGGGCTTTTTTCAAATAACGTAACACACAATATGCTACCTCTAGATGTCTGATCCTGGGGGTGTGCATATATCTACACAAAATACCAACGACATAGGTGATTGTTGGGTATTGTATCCACAATAACCCTGATTTGAAAAGGGTCCAGTTAAGCTAAGATGAATTGTGATTGTATTTGATATTGTGTTTTTGGTTATGTACTTGCAGGTTTACATTGTCAAGTACACACCAATGTCAGGTTACAGTGGGTCAGTAAACACAGGACTATACAATGTAATCCTTCATTGTGTAGGTCAATATGTTGACTCACGTGTAATCTCTCTATTGGGAAGTAATTCTATACCAGGTGCATGAGAAGGATCAAGAAAGAAGAAGTTGAATTAAGGAGAACAGAAATTTTACCCAAGTAAAATTCGTCAAGTATTGTAAGAGATATTCGTCGAATTCGTCGAGTATACTCGCTGATACTCGTCGAATTCGTCGTATATACCTACTAGCACTTGTTGAATTCATCATATGTACTTGTGGTAGACTTTCTGAAATGTTGGAAAAACAGTTAAGTAAAATTTGTCGAGTATCATTAAGTATATTCGTCGAATTCATCGAATGTATCTAACGATACTTGCCGAATTCGTTGAATATACATGACGATACACGCCGAATTGTCGGATCATCTCGACGCTACTTCTATGGATTTTCTTAAGGCAAAGGCGTCGTCGAGTGCGTCTAGTGCGTCGATGGCGTCGAGTGCATCGATGGTGTCGAGTGTGTCGAGTCAGCTAGCCTATACTCGTCGAATTCGTCGAGTATACTAGCTGATACTCGTCGAATTCGTCGAGTATGTCTTCAGCCTTGGCGTTGAGTGGCTAGCTGATTTGAGTTGGATTTCTCTAAGTCAAATTCGACATATATCTATGACTATTCGGCGAGTATACTAGCTATAATCGATGATACTCGACGAATATGACTTAGGAAAATTTTCCGACCAGTTTTCAAATTTCAGGCTCGGGTTGGACGACGGCCATGCACAGTAAATTTCGCAATGACCCGATTTGGAATTTCCTTTATATTCGTTGCTTCGAAGTTGTCTAGAAATACTTAGGGTGGATTTTTCATCAACCCTAATCGAGCAAATCGTTCAAAAATTCAAAATCGCCCAAGTTTTCGAAAACGAACCCGTCGGCCCCCGTACGCTTCGCGAACCTCTTTCCGCCGATGCTTGTTGTGCTCGATTCGATCTTCTTCTGATACGATTGGATCTTGGCATTCTGAAGGATTCTACTCTCCTAGATCTAGTCGATTCAAGATACAAGATTCAAGTGTTCAAGATTTCTGATTCTACCGTGTTCTCCAAGTGATTCAAGTTTGACCTAAACGACGAACGACGGATAGAAGACTTTAGATCTTGTCAAAGTTAATTTGTAGAACTCTTGTATGATTTTCATTTACATTTGTAGGAGATTTTTCTCGGAATTGTAGATCCGTTTGTGGATCGAGTTGTAGGAGAGGTTGTTCTCCGAGTGGTAGGAGAGTTGTCTCCGAGTTGTAGGAGTTGCGGCTCCGAGGTGTAAGATTGTTGAAATCTGAGAAAGGTAAAGTAGCCGAATCCAATGTTATGAAGATCGAGATGTTAACTAAGATCATGAGGCATCCCTAAGATCGTAAAACGTATGATTGACATGGATTGTAAGATCATATTTTAATAAAAATTAAATCAAAAGCATGAGAAATATGTAACAATCTACATACCATCAAATAAAAATATAATATTTCATACTGTTAGAAAGTAGAGAAAGAAAGCGAAAAGAAGAGAACAAGCTGAATAAACTTTTGAATAATCGAAATTTTATTATCCAAAAATGATAACTATTACAAAGGTATGCCCTCCCTTATATAGAATGGAGGAGAGAAGAGAGAATACAAATAAGAGATGTGGGACTAAAAATTTACAAGCTAAGCGGACTGTACAAAGTAAACCGCACAGGCCGCGCGGTTAGACAGAAGCACTAACCGCACGGCTTACAATAAGAGATGCAGAGAGGTCGCCTGTGAAGATTGCTTAGACCGCCCGGTTTACAAGTCGCCGAGTCAAACCGCCAGATCGCGCGGTCTCTAACCCGCCAAGACAGACCGCCCGGTCTCCAACTTCAACACTCCCCCTCAAGCTGGAGCATATATATCAATCATGCCCAGCTTGTCGCAAACATGCAGAAACGAGGCGGAGACTGGCTTGGTGAAGATGTCGGCTAGCTCTTTATCAGATGTGACAAACGGAGTGCAAATCTGTTCTTTTAAAATCTCTTCACGAATGAAATGGCAGTCAACCTCAATGTGCTTTGTTCTTTCATGGAATACCGGATTTTTGGAGATGTATATGGCGGCCTTGTTATCACAGAACATAGGTAGAGGATGGTTGTACACCTCTCCTAAATCTAGCATGAGAGCCCGCAACCATTTCAACTCACAAGTGGTTGACGCCATACTGCGATACTCAGCTTCTGCACTGGACCTGGAGACAACAGACTGCTTTTTACTCTTCCAGCTCACCAGATTTCCCCCAACAAAGGTGCAAAAACCTGAGGTAGACTTGCGATCCCCTTTGTCATCAGCATAACTTGCATCTGAGTAGGCTTCAATCCTCAGATGACCATTCTTCTGAAACAGTAATCCTTTCCCAGGCGCTGCTTTGACATATTCCAAGATCCGCAAGGCGGACTGAAGATGACAATCCCTGGGCGCTTGCATGAATTGACTCACCTTGCCCACAGCATAAGAAATGTCGGGTCTGGTCACTGTGAGATATATGAGCTTACCAACCAGACGCCTGTATCGCGAACTATCTGAAAGAAGAGGCGAATCATCTGTCCAGGTTTTGTCCTCCCCAATAGCCATGGGACATCGGGCAGGTTTAGCTCCAGTCAATCCCGCCTCTTTTAAAAGATCAAGGGCATACTTACGCTGAGAGAGAACTAAGGAGTCGGGCTTCCGAGAGAGTTCGATCCCCAGAAAGTACTTTGGAGAGCCCATATCTTTAGTGATCAGATGTTGGCGAAGATGTAGCTTTGTCAGGGCTACCCCTTCCTGGTCATCGCCAGTGAGAAGAATATCATCGACGTATACAGCAAGAACAACCAGCCCAGAAGGAGTTTTGCGAATAAAGAGAGAGTGATCAGCAGAGCTTCGCACAAAACCAACAGCCGCCACAATACCGCTGAACTTGTCAAACCAAGCTCGAGGACTCTGCTTGAGGCCATAAATTGCCTTCTGCAGCCGGCATACTCGTGTCTCCCCCTGAGCAACATACCCAGGAGGTTGCTCCATGTAAACGGCCTCGTGAAGATCACCATAAAGGAAGGCATTCTTGACGTCCAGCTGAGAAATTGGCCAATCCCGATTGACGGCCACAGAGAGAAGAACCCGGATTGTGCTGAGACGAGCCACAGGGGAGAAGGTGTCAAAGTAATCAACCCCATAGGTCTGAGTAAAGCCCTTAGCCACAAGGCGAGCCTTATACCGATCCACAGTGCCGTCTGGGCTAAATTTGACCACAAAGACCCAGCGACAGCCAACAACATCAGTGCCAAAGGGAGGAGGAACAAGAGTCCAGGTACCCCGCTCAGTGAGGGTCGCCATTTCCTCATCCATGGCCATCTTCCAGTGAGGAATAGCAAGGGCCTCCTGATAGGAGCGGGGTGTGGCAGTGGCAGAGATAGCCAGTGCAAAGGCCCTGCGAGAAGGAGTAAGACGATCATAGGAAACAACAGCAGCAAGGGGGTGTAAGGTGCACGTCCGCACCCCTTTGCGAAGAGCTATAGGAAGATCCAGGTCAGCCGGGCCCGCGGCATCCGGAGCATCCGTGGTAGAGAAAGCTGGCCCGGGAGAAGAGAGCGACGGCAGCGGAGAGGAGGGAGAGGGTGGTGGAGAAGGGAGAGAGAGAGGTGGAGGAAGAGGAGGGGGTGGAGACGGTGTAGTGGTGGAGAGTGTAGGAGGAGACGAGGGAACGAAGGGAATGGCAGGAGAATCAGAAGCTGGGAGAAGAGGAGAAGAGGCATCCGAGAAGTAGGAGGTATTCTCGAAGAAGGTGACATCAGCAGAGACGAACTGCTTACGAAGGACGGGATCAAAGCAACAGTAGCCTTTCTGAGTGGTGGAATACCCCAGAAAGACACATTTGGTGGAGCGAGGGGAGAGCTTATCACGGGTGGCAGAAGGGGCATGCACAAAGGCAGTGCATCCAAAGATTTGGAGAGGGAGATGAAACGGCTCCTTGCCCGGATACAAAATGGAGAACGGGGTTTGGCCATGGAGAACCGTGGAGGGAATGCGATTGATGAGGTAGCAGGCAAGGAGAACAGCATAGCCCCAATAGGAGCGAGGAACATGCATCTGGGTCATCAAGGTGCGAGCGACATCGAGCAGGTGTCGGTTTTTGCGTTCGGCTACACCATTTTGTTGTGAAGAATAGACACAACTAGTTTGATGAAGAATCCCATTTTGCATGCAGAATGTAGAGAAGTCACGACTGAGATATTCTGCGGCATTATCAGACCGAAAAACTTTGATAGAAACATCAAACTGAGTTTTGATCATGAGATAGAAGGATGTCCATACAGAGAATAATTCGGAGCGATCTTTTAACAGATACACCCACGTACAGCGAGAGAAATCATCAATGAACGTGACAAAATAGGAACTACCCCGACCAATGGTAAGAGTAGGAGAAGGACCCCAGATGTCGGAGTGGATAAGATCAAACGGACGGGTAGAGCTACGAACGTGCTTGGGAGGGAAGGAGGAGCGGTGATGCTTGCCAAGCTGACAGGCCTCACAGTTGAGCGGAGGACTTTGAGGAGGAAGGTGGGGCAGAAGTTGACGAAGAATACGGGGAGGAGCATGACCAAGGCGGAGATGCCATTGGAGAAGATCTGTGGAGGTGGAGGAGAAGGTGGAAAAAGCAGAAATGTTGTCTAGGAAGTATAAGCCGCCACTCTCAGTCCCAGTAGCAATCGTCCGTTGGGAGTCCGGATCCTGAAAAGAGCAAGAAGTAGAAGTAAATGTGACGGAACACTGTAAGTGCTTGCAAAGAGATGTAACAGATAATAAGTTGCACGGGAACTGGGGCACATATAGAGTATCCGCCAAGTGAAGAGACGGGGTGACATGAACTATCCCTGTGCCATGAACTGGTGATGAAGAGCCGTCAGCGAGAGTAACTGGGGGCAAGCGAGCATGTTTTTCTAGGAGAGAGAAACACGGGAGATGACCGGTCATATGATTCGTAGCACCAGTGTCGATCAGCCATTTGCCCTGAGTAACAACGTGTGCACGACCAGAAGACGTGACAACCGAGGCGAAAGCCATGAAGGGAGGAAGAAGAAACTGCAGCGGTCTCGGTGACAGCACACCAGCGGCACGAAGGGCCACGACCAAGGTGCAGAGCACAAGCCGCGCGACTAAACCAGGAGGTCGCGGCGACTAACAAGAGAAGCGGCTAAGAGCGAAGAGGCGGAGAGGCCGCTCAAACAAGGAAGAATCCGCGTGAAACCGCGGCGGGAACAAAAGGGAAGAAGCCGCTTGAACACGAGCGGCTAGGATCCAGATCAAGGCACAGCGGGGAAGAAGTCGCGCGGACTGCAAAGGGCCGAGCGAACAGAAGAGAGGAGAAGAGCAGGTGACCGCGACCAAGATGCGGGTAAGAAAGGGACAACCCGCACGGTCAGGCAGATCACAGCAGTTGCGAGAATGCGGTCAAGGGCACAGCGGGGAAGAGGTCGCGCGGACTGAAAAGGCCGAGCGAACAGAAGAGAGGAGAAGAGCAGGTGACCGCGACCAAGATGCGGGTAAGGAAGGAACAACCCGCACGGTCAGGCAGATCACAGCAGCAAACCGCGAGTGCACAGACAACACACGCGGACAGAGACAGACCGCAGCGACTAGGAAGTCGGAGCGGCAGGAAAGAACAAGGAGCGTGGCGACACGGAAACAGGTCGCTGCGACAAAGAGCAGGAGGAGAAGAGAAACAAGAAGAGCAAGCCGCACAAACAGGCAGCGGACAGAAACAAGCCGCGCGGATAGCAACAAACCGCGCGGACAGAGGAGAAGGCAAGCCGCGAACAACAGAGAGCGCACAGAATCAGGAGGAAAAGACCGTGTCCTCTGATACCATGTTAGAAAGTAGAGAAAGAAAGCGAAAAGAAGAGAACAAGCTGAATAAACTTTTGAATAATCGAAATTTTATTATCCAAAAATGATAACTATTACAAAGGTATGCCCTCCCTTATATAGAATGGAGGAGAGAAGAGAGAATACAAATAAGAGATGTGGGACTAAAAATTTACAAGCTAAGCGGACTGTACAAAGTAAACCGCACAGGCCGCGCGGTTAGACAGAAGCACTAACCGCACGGCTTACAATAAGAGATGCAGAGAGGTCGTCTGTGAAGATTGCTTAGACCGCCCGGTTTACAAGTCGCCGAGTCAAACCGCCAGATCGCGCGGTCTCTAACCCGCCAAGACAGACCGCCCGGTCTCCAACTTCAACACATACCATAGTACCAATGATATCATCACATCAAAATATTAATATAAAAGACATAGATGCATAGTCGCACACCATACCATCACATTAAAATATTACATTCCAAAACGTCAATAGTGTTCAATCCTACTTTAAAGAAAATCACTCAAGTCAAAATTTAAATTTCCCCAAAAGCATCTTCATCTCCTTCAACCATCAGTTGATCTGCCTCTTCGTCCTCTTCTGCAGCGCCAGCAAGTTCTCCAATGAAATCAGGAGTATCCAAATCCGCTTCATTTGGAGCCTCTTCTTCCTCTCCTGCAACCATCAGATTGTCTTCATCTTCATCTTCAACAATCCACTCATCATCTGAAGGGATATCATCAAAATTGTAATTATCCGCACTCCTTTTCTTCAACAAAACGCTCAAGTTCTTATTTTATCCGTCCACTCATCAATCATTATTGTGCATCCCAGCTTCTTCCAATGAACTTTATGTTCAACAAGAGTCTCAATTGTCAAATTATATTGTTGCTTCAGATATTTGACCCTAACTTCATGATAAGATGGAGGTTTGAAACTCAATCCATGTCTTGAAATAGACTCGCACATCTTGTGGAATTCATCACTCTTTACCACATTAAATGGTATTGCGTTGTTGTAGATGAACGAAGCAATATCATTACATGCTTCCTCTCGCACACCCTTTTTGAAAATGATATAAGCATTAGACATAATAGTATAAACCCAATGAAGACACAATAGTATAAGGCTATAAGCAGTAGAGTATACAGAGGAAGATGGAAGATGAATACCTCGTTTCAGTCACAACTCACAAACTTGATAACAACCGTCTGAATGTAGGTTCCCCAAATTTGCCCTCCAGCTGAATATACATAAGAAAGCAACACAAATAAGAAGAAGAAGGCACGGGAAAGGAAGAAGAAGAATGCACGGGAGAGGAAGAAGAAGAAGGCACGGGAGAGGAAGAAGAAGAAGAAGGCACGGGAGAGGAAGAAGAAGAAGAAGGCACGGGAGAGGAAGAAGAAGAAGAAGAAGGCACGGGAGAAGAAGAAGAAGAAGGCACGGGAGATGAAGAAGAAGAAGAAGAAGAAGGAACGGGAGATGAAGAAGAAGGCACGAGAGAGGAAGAAGAAGAAAAAGGCACGGGAGAGGAAGAAGAAGAAGAAGAAGGCACGGGAGAAGAAGAAGAAGAAGGCACGGGAGAGGAAGAAGAAGAAAGCACGGGATAGGAAGAAGAGGAAGAAGGCACGGGAGAGGAAGAAGAGGAAGAAGAAGAAGAAGGCACGGGAGAGGAAGAAAAAGAAGAAGACTTGCTGTGTGCACGGGAGAGGAAAGGCCGTCGAGGAGAAGCCGTCGTGCAAGATCGTTGGGTGAAAGGGTTTTAATTAGGTTTAAATCGTGCCTGTGCAAGATCGTGCGATCCTAATGATCTTACGATCCTAACGATCCTAACAGGACGACGATTTTAAGTAAATTGTGGATCGTTGCCTTGTGCAAGATCGTAAGATTGTGCGATCTTACGATGTTGCACGCGATCTTAACAACATTGGCCGAATCTACCCCTTTGTGGTAGATAGACGAGGCGGGACAGTGGACGTACCCAACACGGGGAACCACTATAGATCCTTGTGTTCTTTATGCTTACATAATTTTTAAGTAATTTTTAATTCCGCGAAAAAACACAGACATCACTTATTCACCCCCCTCTAGGTGATTTAGATAGACACTAGATACTTTCAGTGATATCTGGACGTGTGTACGATAGTTATATGAGTTTCTCAACCAATCTCTGATAGTGTGAAACATCAATTTGGTCACTATCACCAACTTATCCAATCTTATGATTTTCTTCCATATGAGTGTTCGCAGGAACACAGCCTAGCATCCAAGTCTCCTTCAAGAGATCTAAAATATACTTTCGTTAAGACATGAAATTTCTTTGAGTTGATCTGGCGACCTCAATACCAAGAAAGTAACATAACCTTCCCAAACCTTTCACCTCAAATTCAGCAGATAGGAGGGACTTGAGATTTGCAATCTCATGTGTCATTTCCAGTGATCACAATATCATCTACGTAGACAATGAGGACCACAACCCTCTGCTCGCAACGACGGACAAACATGGTGTGATCAGACTGAGCATGCTTGTAACCAAACTTGAGCATAGCCGTGAGGAACCTTCCAAACCACGCCCTAGGGGATTGTTTTAGGCTGTATAGAGATCTCATTATGCGACAAACATGACCATCATCCCCTTTTTTTCGTAAATCTTGGAGGAAATTTCATGTACACCTCATCATCAAGTTCACTATGGAGAAACGCAATTTTCACATCGAGTTGGTGGAGATTCCAGTTCATGCAAGCTGCGCACGAAAGCAACACCCGAATGGAGTCCATCTTTGTCACGAGAGCAAAGGTCTTCTAGTAGTCAACTCACTAGGTTTGAGTGTGACCCTGAGCATCCAGACGGGCATTGTGTCATTTAATTTTATCGTCCTAGCTCTACTTAACAGTGAAAACTCATCGCGATCCAATCGCTTTTTTTACTGGGAGTAAGGGAAGAAATATCTCATGTGTGATTCTTGTCCAACACTGACATTTCCTCTTTGATCGCGTGAGTCCATACCGGTATGCACAAAGCTTCCTACCATGTTTTAGGAATAACAACCAAGGAGAGAGAAGATACAAAGGCTTGATGGCCCGAAGAGAGATGGCAGTAAGTCACCTGATTAAAGATGGGGTGTTGAGTACAAGAAGCTTTACCTTTTAGAAGTGCAAACAGAACATGAAGATCAACATCATCAAAATCCAAGGCTAAAGTGAGCACTAGTAGAGGTGGAACTCAAGTAGCCTGTGTACCTGAGGAACGATGATGGTATACATGAGGAAAAGGGGAAATCGAAAGAGAGAGCAAAAGTTCGGGTAAGATAGGCGAGGATGGTGGTGGAGTGGAATGAGAATCAATAGCACATGGAGGAGCAGGAATAATGTGGAAGAGGGACAGCATTAGACACAATATCACCAGTACTCTCCCCCTGACGAAGAGAGTGAGTCGAAGGCTGAAAATAGGACTCGCCCTCCCTGAAAGTAACATCCATAGTACAAAACGTACATTGATACCCTTTCGTGGTAGAGTAGCCAAGGAAGACACATCAGTGGGCTCGAGCATCAAGTTTGTCCCGGTGCGGTTAATGAACGTGGACAAAACAAACACACCTGAAGGCACGGGGAGGGAGATGGGTGGTATGGACAACAATCATGGTGGAGAGACGAGCGATAGGAGGGACATAGCTAAGGATACGAGAGGGTAGACGGTTGATCGGGTGAGCAGTGGTGAGCACAGCATCACCCCAGTAGGAATTAGGGAGATGCATAGTGGCAAGGAGGCAACATCAAGCAGGTGTCGGTTTTTTCGTTTGGCAACCCCATATTGAGTGGAGGTGTGAACACAAGTAGTCTAATGGATAATACCATGACTAGCAATGTAAGAACCAAAAACGCAACGATTGTCATACTCCCCCCCCCCCCAATTATCACTCTGAAGAACCCGAATAGGTCTATTAATCTGGGTCAGCGCCATTTTATAAAACTTGAAAATAAGAGAAAACGTCACTCTTATTTTTTAACAGGTACACTCATGTGGTGCGTGAAAATCAATCAATAAAAGTAACAAAATAACGAAAGCCAGATAACTCTAACACAGGGGAACGCCCCAAACATCTGAATGTATTATATCAAAAGGAATGTTACTAGGAACAGATGGATGTGATGACGTACGACGCACATGTTTTGACATGTCACAGACATCGCAAACAAAAGTTTTAAGAAAAGGAATAAAAGCAGGAAATAATTTTTGAAGATAAGCAAGTGACGGATGTCCAAGACGCAGGTGCCAGCGGTGAACATTATCAGAAGTAACAGTAGAGCAAGAGAGAGCCGGAGAAGGAAGCTGGGAGTCCAGGTAGTACAGGCCGTCACGATTCCTATCACTGTCAATGTTCTGTTTCGTACGCAGTTCCTAAAAGACACAAGTATCACGAAAAAAGGTCACAGAACAGTTAAGGGATCTAGTAATATTGCTAATAGAAAGTAAATTGCGAGGAAAAGAGTGAACATAAAGAACAGTAGGAAGGGCAATAATCGGAGAACAAGAGATGTGTCTCTTGCCCGCAATGGAAGACAAACTCTCATTAGCTGATATGACCTTATCCTTACCTAACAAGGGAGTATAAGAAAGAAAACCGGATGAAGGTCCTATCATGTGGTGGGTGGCAATCGAATCGATCACCACTCAGAAGAGGAAACATGGACATTATGAGCACTTGGCATAACAACAGTAGCAAGAGAAGTAGGAGCACCGGAGGGCTGGACTGGCTGAGAGTGAATCAAGCAACGAAAAACAACTAACTCGTGTGCAGTGAGCTGGCCAGGAGAGAAATGTAATGTCTCATCATAGACATCAGCAGAGTACGCAGTATCATGAGACCGATGACCACCCTGTCTGTGTCCTCGTCCAGGTCCACAGCCACGACCACGAGCAAACGGGGCAATGTGAGGGTGAAGTTTGAAGCACACCTCCCGAGTATGCCCTCGTCAACTGCAATAATCACAAGTAGGCACCAAGGATCTGGGACTGGGACCATGGATGTAACCCGCACTAGTAGGGGCGGAACGATCTGAAGAAGCAATAACATTGAGGGAATTCTAGCTATCTTCATCACCAAGAACCATACTAAATGCCTCCCGAAGTGATAGGAGAGGAGAGCGATGAAGGATATGCGACCGCACCATATCAGACTCTATGTTCAGGCCCATGAGGAACACATGTACACGAAAATGGTCCTCCCGTTGTTTCAGTTGAACAGCATCCGCGGTACAAGCAGGAGTAAAATGAGCAAAGTAGTCCAGTTCCTGATGTAGGCGCTTGAACTCTGAGAAGAACGACGTCACGGGCATCAAGCCTTGTCGCAACTCCAAATTGCGACGGGTGAGCTCATAAACCTGAGTGGAGCTACCAATCTGGGAGTATGTTTCTTGTGCCTGGGTGGCTGGGTCCAGATCTCGTGGGTTGAGTCCATCAACATATAACTATGATATACCTTGGGGGACATGGAGTGTAGGAGTCAAGACACCACAAGAGAGTTGTTAGAGTCCCAACGTTTCCATGAGGGGTCGGACCTGAGGGGTTCCGTAATAGTTCCATCGATGTAACCAAACAGCTGGTGACTGTGAATGACGTGTTGAGCAGCGCGAGACCACTCGAGATAGTTTGTGTCATCTAAAGGAATTGTGGTAATCTTCAGAGAGCCTGAGTGTCCATGAGGACGCTGAGGATCACTCATTTGTGGCTCGATCACATTCGGAGAGGATGTAGAAGAATCTGGATCACTCATGACGGCAAGGAGAATCGACAAGAACTCAAACAGCAGCAGATCAGGCTCAGGCAGGGAACATAGAGGCTCTGGCAAGAAACAGATTAGGCAAGCAGGGCGCAGGAGTAAGCAGGAGCAGCGAAATCAATGTGGGAAATCAGCGCAGGAGCAGACAACAAATCAGCAAATCAAGGCATCGTTGGCAGCAGAGCAGCGCGGGCAGCATGGCGTCGCAGGCAGAAGGGCGTCGCAGGCAGTAACTCGGCGCAGGAGCAGTTGGATCTCAAGCAACACAGTCGGCGGGGTGGATGAATCCAGCAGAAGACGCACGGGAGCAGTCGAAGGCGGCAGCAGCAAACGCGTTGGGAACTAGAGAAGATCGACGCATGGAGGGGCGGAGTGGTCCGGCTGCTTCACGGAAGGACGGCGACAGCGTCTTCATCAACCAACGGTGGTGAGGAAGCTGCTCGGCAGCTGCATAGGAGGAGAAGCAGAAGACGGAGGCTATCGAACGCGCGTTAAGGCGGCGGGATTGATCGCGAGCGGAGACGGCCAGGTCAAAACGTGAGAGGACAGCGGCTATGGTTACCTTGCTTCGATAACAAGTTGAATATCACCAAAAATAAATTATCAATAAGACCTTACAAGGCTTATATAGAAGCCGGAATAATAATACGAGACTAAGACAGAAAATTAGGGGTGAGGAGCGAAAAACAAAAACCGACTAAACCAACCGAACTGCACCGACTTAGAAACCGAGCCGCCCGGTCCGGTGTCGGTTCGGTTTGGAGCTTTTGAAAACCGAAGGCTTATCGGTTCAAGTCGGTTTTCAAGTTGTGAAAACCGACTAAACCGAACCAACTGAGCACTTCACCACTGTTTTGGAGCGTATTTGATCGAGCAACTTTCAGATTACCTTTGGGCCTACAACCAAGTTCACTTTCCCCATCTTCGTGCTTGGTGAGATTTTTCTGACCCTTCTCCTTAGATTTAGAGAGTTCTTCAGATCCTAAGTAATTCTGTTGGGAAAGAGTTTTATTAACAGTTTAATTATTTGGAAAGTTTTGTCTATTAAATTGATTTAATAATGACAATGATTATCTATCGTGATTCTCCAATTGCTCTGATTACTTATTGCTGGATCTATTAGTATTAAATTTGTCCAAGTTATTATAGAGAATTGTGGGATGTTATAAGAAAGGTTTGCCCCAATATACTCAATCTCTGCATGTCTAAAAATGCAGGAATATAATAGTTGTTTGTGTGTGTGATCTGGATTTAATAAAACTTCTATCTGACCTGTACTCAAAAGAAATTGTATGTTATTTATTTAATATAAACCTTCAATTGATAAAGATTACGAAATTAATAAAGGGATGACGACCGATCCAACAAATTGCACTTAATTATGTTTGTTCGCAGAAAACCGACACCGAACCGCAAGAAACGAACTAAAAATCGACTAAAACCGAAACGACTTTGAACCGAACCGACTAGGTTCTGTTCGGATCGGTTTGGACAAACCAAAAACAGAGGCATGCCGGTTTGGTTTCAGTTTGGGTCCAAACCGAACCACTCACACCCCTACAGAAAATACGAGATGACTTAAAATACAAATATAACACTAAAGTTTAACTGGTGCAACTAACATGACTTCGGATTAGTTATGCGTGATAAATTAACTGTGAGCAGTGGTTTGTAATCTAAATACAACATTGTAAGACTTGAAAAAACAGTCAAGACACCAAATTTGTGAAAATAAAGCATAGAAACTACCTTGATGATCCTTCAGAGCAATTGAGCTACTCGACTCAGTAATGTGACGCTCCACTATTATCATGTTACCATATGTATCGGGCATAAAAGCATCCTCTCCTTCATTCTTAATTTGAACAAAAATAGCAGCATAGCTGCAAAAACAAACAACTCAGATCAAACCTACATAACTTCAAATGTATCCCAAGTTTAAATAATAGCCTACATAGTTTCAACATCCTTTCACTAAAAAAATAACAAATAGATTTTAAAGAAAATAAAGACATCAAATCAGGAAAAACTAAAAAGAGAATATTTCTTGAAACCTACAATTTCATTAGGGATCATGTACTCTACAAATGTAAATCAAATCAGGAAAAACTAAATAGAGAATATTTCTAGAAACCTATAATTTCATTAGGGATCATGTACTCTACGAATGTGAATACTGGTTATGTCGATGACACAATACCCATCCATATAACAACTAAAATGTGAATTTTAGTGTACATCACCTTGTTTGTCACCATATTTTCTATGATGATCTAAAATCATGAATTCCAATTCTTAATAGATCAAAAACGGTTCTTGTTGTAGAGAGTTGAGTTTCTCAGAAAAAGATGTATTACAAACGCCTAGAGGAAAAAAAGGGAGTTTTGAAGTTAAAAATATTTGACTTCAGTAAGATTTTTTAAAGATCATTTTGTGTTGAATATTTGTTTTACTTGCGTAACTTTTTCATTTTAAAAAACACATAATCGTCTCTCTCGCAATACAGCATCTACTATAAGTTCATAAATCAAATTGTTACTTAGCCTTGAACTAATAGATTACTTTTTGCAACTCATTAATTAAGTAGGATACTCTTAAACACAACATAAAGGCAGGCACTTGCTACGGAGGGAGGGCCAAATGGAAGAAGAAAGAGATAAATGGTGAGTCTTCTATCGAGATGAGTGGAAATGTTTTAGTACCTATAGTACTCTCCTCGTAATTTTGTTCTTAGAAATCCAAAAAATGTCAATCAAAATCGGTAAAAATCTTTCCAAGTCATTGAAACTATATTGGATAAACTATAAGATGAACTGTGTAAATGTTTTAATAACCAGTTTAACACCAAAAAGTTGCACTGAAACAGGTTTAGATAATACCATGCAGAATTATCATTTTTAAGACTATGCCTTCCCAAAGTAAAAACAGTATGTAATGTTTCATGTTTATTAGAAATACAATTAGGATCTCTCCGTTTGCTTTGTTTTGATAGTCGGTTTTCGTTTTGAGATTTTAGAAAACCAAAATTTAGCGTTCGTTTGGCTAAATTTTCCATCGTTTTGGTTTTGAGCTGAAAACGGTGGTTTTCATTTCCTTCTAAAATTGTCCCCCACCAAAACAGACCTAACGAGGTCTATTTTGGTTGGCTTTAAGAATAGAATGGCCTTCCCTCTTTGTCGCGGCCTCCCGCAAGCTTCACTTCCAGCATCACCGACGTTCCCTGCTTGGTTTTCCTAGGGTTTTACCAGCTCCCTTCACGCTCTGATTGCTTTTGGTTTTATGGAGAAGGGATCTTGCAGATCTATGAAATAGGACAATTCTTCCATGGGTTTTTGAGAAGTCAAAGCTGCAAAACATGAGATCCGCATCTTCCAGTTCTTGACTTTCAGAAATCTGAGAAGAGCACCCCCTTCACTGCAGTTTGTTTCTTTGAAGATGAAGTTTGATGACTTCAGTTTTTGTTAAAGGAGAAGAGCAGCCCTAATCCTCTTCAGATCTAGCAAAACTGGTGTCCCATCACTCCACAAATAAACAAAGCAGGTCTTATATTTGCATTCATCAATAACCTGTACCAACGTATTATTTATACTCATTTTCAAATTTCATATATATCTATTTCCAGAGATATGAATCAAAGAAAGGTCGTTAATGGATTTTGTTTAATCTAGCGGAGATCTATCCATAATTAGTTGAAGGAGAATGCACAAACGAACATAAGTCTTCGTTTTGGTCTAAAATGGACTTGAAAAACATTCTGCAAACGAACATAAGTTTTTGTTTTGCCCCAAAACAAAAACGTATGATTTTTTTTTTGTTTTGGGCCAAAAAGAAAACCTTCCAATGAAAACATGCAAACGAACGGGGCCTTAGTGGTTTTCAATTTCAAGACTAATGTTTCTGGAACTCTCTAACAATTAGCATAGCTACAGATTATGGCTAACTATGCTCAATTTTCGCGGATCAATTGGTGATGAGAGCTCTTTATCAAGAAGGTCACGAGATCGAATTTCGGCCTCAACAACCTTTTGGCTTCCTGTGGTGGACCGGAGACGGGATGGGGTGTACGGCCCGCGGGCCTGATAAAGACGTCTTGATGCAAAGTCAAGGTGGGCCCCCTGGTGGGACTCCAGGGTGCCAGGCAGGTATGATGCTTGTGCAGCATCATAAGTCCAATTTAAAGATGATGCATTCAAACTCACAATCCAATTTTTCCTCACTCGTGAGGGACTTTCATCCAATAGCTAAACATTTTTCTTCTAGCTTATCAGCCTTTTCGGTCTACTCTCATAGTTCTCTCTGCTACTGAAAAATGACTAGGAGAGGAGTTGAAAGTTGATTGTTATTGAAATGCACATGTATGCCTCTATTTGTATTAGCCATCAAAGAGAAGCTTGCTTAAATCAATTTAATTACTTTATTTTAGAAGCCTCTTTGCGATGAGACCTTTCTGTTATTTACTTTGCATATATAAAGCTGTTCCCCTACTCTATGGCTATGAAAGAATTTTGCACAGGACTGTTGTTATCGCTTCTTCAACAAATGTGTAAACTTGTAACTGGGAAGTGATTTGATTTTCATCCAAAGAAGTAGTGATCTTTGTGATAACATTTTTGATGGCAAATCTTATATCTATCTTTATTCAATCTTGTCGTTCTCATTTTGCTTTGGTTTGTATCGATTGTGGATTGAAGTTTTTTGTTAAGATTATTATTGCATGTGTTGATTTTATGTGATTCTTTTGCCCTCTTAACATTCCTAGACAATATCATTTAGTATCATAGAGTTTCAAGTTAGGGAGGATAACCGCGGAACAATCTCTTGTATTTTCTATGAACTGTAAATCCATTCCACCTCCTTCACTCTTCAAACTGAGAGTTACACCCAAACTATGAAGCTCAGCTTTTCTATACCACCATCTCCAACACGGTTCCTATATTTTGTGCCGGCGACTCCTACTAATATGACAAGTTGGATCAAAATGAAACGCATTATGACAATACGTTTTTGTACCGGACAATTATAGGCAAGACCTGTATTTGAAGTTGCAAGATCCAAGGTAATCAAGCCTATACGTGCAAGATGGCAGAGTCCCAGAAGCATTTCTGATGTCAGAGTGCAAGATGGCAGAGTCCCAAGAGAAATTTGTGACTAGGTTCCTTGGAAGCTTGAATTGTGAGATACCAGAGGTTGTGGAGCTAAGGCCATTCAGGTGATTAGAAGAGTTTTGAGTGTAAAGATGACACTATCATTGAATATGTTGATGAAGAATATCTACTGGTATTAGAAGAGTTTTGAGTAGGTAAATGATAACCAAAGGAAATTTTACTTACATTAGAGGCACCACTCAATGGAAGTTGTGTGGTTTTATTGTTGATGATGACAGTTGCACCAATGTGATATCTAATATGCCGTGGAGAGTTTGACTGTAACTCTTTAAAATCATCCACACCAGTTACAGAGGCTCAACAAGAATAGCAGAGTAAATGTTTACAAACAGATGTTTATTGCCATCTCCATTGGAAATCTTCCATGATGAAATGTTTTTACACTGCCCATGATAGAATGTCATATTCTCCTTAGCGGATGATGGCAGTTTGACGGGAAGGCCATAAATCGTGGATTAGGGAACACCCATTCCTTCTCCAAGCATGGAAAGCATATAACAAGGTATCCGGCCAACAAATCCATGGGTATCAAGGTAGGAAGACTATCAACAAGTTTACTCATAAGGGATAAAAGCTATAATTTGAAAAACCTATGTTGATGTATGTTCAAAGACGAATTAGGAAGTGAGTATTATTTAGAGATATGCATAGGGCACTGGAGAGGGAGAAAGGTTGTTCATGGTAGTGATTCAGTGGATCAATCCTTATCGAGAGTTGGAACCCACTGCAAGTGATGGAGTGGAGAAAAATACTAATTGGGATCCTATTGGCCAACAACTAAGTCTTGACCTCTTAAACATTTCAGCATGGAATTTGATACATTTTTATTCGTCTGATTTCTAAGAAGTTCTTGGAATGACAAGCATGGAGCTTGTCAAGGAGTGAGCTATGTAACAAATTTATCAAGAAATAATCAATAGTTCTTGAATTGATTGCTAAATTTCAATTTGTGATTCTTCAGTTTCAATAAAATATCAGAGTACTAGTATTACTCCGATATAAAACAAGTGTTGGGTGGTGTGATATGACGTTCAAAAAAACAAGAGGAAGGAGAACTAACTAAGAAGAATGAAGACCCTATGTATTACAGAACAAATCCTTTATTGAGGGGAAGATAATGTATTTTCTGACATATTTCCAGTTTTCCTTATTGTTGAGAGACTTCCAGTGGCTGATGATTTTTCTTCCTTCATTGTGTCCCCTTTGTTCTACTTCAAGAGGTCTCTCTGCTATCGGAATTGTAGAAAACAAAGGGCGAACCTTGTATATCCTCTTTCATATATCAAATACAAGAGAGAATACAAATATATATGGTTGGTCTTCATGAAAGGAGACATCAGCAGACACAACCACCTTTACAGTGATAGGATTAAAGCAGACATACCCCTTCTCAGTGCGTGAGTACACAACAAACATAGCTTTGGTAGCACGAGGGGCAAGCTTGTCAGTGGAAGGACCAGGATGGTGGAAAAACAGGTACACCCAAAGACACGAGATGTGAGAGAGAAGAGATTCGTGGATGGGCAAAGGAGAGTAATGGATGCCACAAAGCTGAGGACAGACGAAGGCATTGGACTGATGAGGTGACAAGCAGTAGAGACTGCAAAGTTCCAATAGAGGGGAGGAACCTGCATTTGGATCATAAGAGATCTAGCCACATCAAGGAAGTGACGATTTTTTCTTTCCTTGATGTCATTTTGTTGAGGGGTGTTGGCACATGAAGTCTGATGGATAATACCGAACTCAGCGCATAGATTGGAAAATGTGCGACCAGTATATTCGTGAGCATTGTCTTTACGAAGAGTTTTGACACAGGTAGAGAACTGAGTGCGAGTTTCCGTAAGAAACGTACAGAACGTGATTGGGAGTTCGGTACGATCACGAAGTAAATACAACTAGGTTACCCGTGAGTAATCATCGATAAATGTAGCAAAGTATCGATACCCAAAGACACTAAGGACCTTATAGGGCCCCCAGATATCAGAATGTACTAAGGATAAAGGAGCATAGCTCCGGTTACATGAAGGAGAAAAAGAGACACGGTGTTGTTTACCGAAAATACACGATTCACAAAAGAACTCTTGAAGAGAGACGGCGGAAAGAGCTTTCTTGAGAATTGGAAGAGGGGCATGCCCAAGAAGACGATGTCAATCAGTTGTGGAGACAGTAGTGAGAGTAGTGGGAAGAACATCAAGAAGATATAGCTCGTTGGACAGTCGTCCTCTACCAAGTATATTCTGTGTTAGTCGATCTTGCACCACAAAGAAAGAATGTGAGAAAGTAACATAGCAATCAAAGTCTTGCGTAAAACCGCTAACAGAAAAGAGACTAAAAGGAGAGTCTGGAACATGAAAAACTAAGGATAAGGAGAGAGGAGTAAGAGGCAGATGAGCAACGCCAGAAACCGGGATCCTGTCACCATTGGCCACGGTGATGTGCTTCGGGTAAGCAGTATCTAAGTATTTGGGCGGCTGGTGCGGAGAGAGATGATGTGTAACACCCGAATCCACAATCTAGGGAGAGCTGTGTGATAAGCATGATATACCGTCGGTGAAGATCGAGATCACAGAGCCAGATGAGCGACTAACCACCTCCTGAAGCTGATGGAGTTGAGCATGCAACGCGGCAATATCATAAGCAATGGAACCAGATGTCATAATCCTGAGCTGCGAATAGGCACAGAAGCCGGGCGGCAAGGAAGCAGGCGGCTTGCCGGACAGGACCAGCGGCTACTACGGAAGAAAGATAAGGGCAGCGAGAAACAAATCCGCGCAGGCACCAGCGACAAGACGAGGTTGCACGCGACTAGAGGAGATCGCGTGAGAGGTAGCGAGTAGAAGGGAGCCCGTAGCGAAAAAAAACGGGCCGCGGCGGGTAGAACCGTGAGCGGCAGCGGGTAGAAAGAACAGAGGCCAGCGAACAGGCACAAGACCGGGCGGGAGAGACAAACCGCACCAAGAGCCGGAGCGGAAAGAGAAGAAAAGCTGTCAAGACTAGAGAGCCAGAGAAGTCGTACGGTCCTGATGTCAACACACCAGCGGCAAGAGGCCGCAACCAAGATGTGGAGCGGTTAGCTGGAAGAAGCCGCCACGCCGAGACACGAGGAGAAGTCGCACGGTCACAGTGCTAACACACCAGCGGCAAGGAGGATGTCGCGACCAATATGCGGAGCCCACAGCAGAGAGGAGAGGTCATTAGCGACACGACAAGTCACAACGACTAAGCAGAGAAGAAACCGCGCGAGAAGTCCGCACGATCACGGTGAGCATACCAGCGGCAAGAAAAGATGACTCGACCAAGAGCGGAGCTCGCAGCGGGAGAGAAGCCGCGGCGGCTAAGAGAGTGCCAAGCGGGACGCCTGCAGAGATTGAAAAAGGGAGACCGCAGCGGGTAGGAGAGCAACAACGGTAAGGAAAACTGCGTGGTCTCGGTGATAACACCAGCGGCACAGAACGGTCCGCTACCAGACGCGGTGCTCAAAGCAGTTCGAAAGAACCCGTAGCAGGAAAAGAAGTCGCAGCGACAAGGAACGAAGTCGCGCGATAAGAGCAGAGGAGAGATTGCGGGTAGAGGAAGAAAGCGCAGCGAGATGGCGAGAAGCCGGGCGGGAAGAAGGAAGAAACCGGTCGGTTAGGGGGAAGGGTCCACCAGACCGAGAGGTTTATAAAAGGAGGGGGGTAAGACGACGTGGAGGACACGAGAGAGAGAGGAAGAGAAGCGGTCAGAAAAACAATAGACCGTGCGGGAAGCCACGGGAACAAACCGCCCGGTTAAAAAGGAGAGTCGGGCGAAAGACCAAGCCGCCCGGTCAAGAAGAGAAACCGAGCGGATAGGGAAGTCGAGCGGTTAGAAAACAGGACGGACCGGTTCCCTCTGATACCATGTAGAAAACAAAGGGCGAACCTTGTATATCCTTCTTTCATATATCAAATACAAGAGAGAATACAAATATATAGGAGAAGAGAGGAAGGAAGAATCCTATACAATAGATGTGGGACTAAAGGAGAAGGAAGAAAGAGCCCTATAAATGAGCATTTACATCATTTATCCCTGTTTTCTAACAGGAATGTCATAAACAAATCATGCGCCTAGAGTTCTGTTCACATCGTAAGTCCAAAACCATAAGGTCTGGGGTAAAGGAAATGGCAGGGTTTACCTTAATCTTGCTTAAATGGGTTTTATTAATTTATTTTTGTATTTTTTTGTGATGGTGCCCATTTGTTATATTCTATGTATAGTCACTTACCTCCTCACATGTTAAGAAAAAAATTATGCAAAAATTGTTGGCTGTTGTTGCCTCCAAGGCTACCTGGATGGAATCTTCTGATGGTTGGAGTTTTGTGTTGATATCATCATTGCCTTTGTTGAACTATGTGATTATTTTACTCTTTTAATCTTTTCAAAAGATATGTCACCCGCTTTTTAATTTAACTTTATGTAATTTTATATTTAACAAATACATAGCCTTATTGTTGAACGACTTTACGTGTTCATGTACAATTTTACATATGAACAATATTCTTAATTGACAACCATCTTAGAGGTCTTATTGATGTATAGTACACATGCATCATGAGTTGGACAATAAAATCTGTTGATATTTGAGAATGTTAAGATGATGTGGGCAAAATTATAAAAGAAAAATTAAGAAACTGTCATATTTAAGGAATAGGTGGAGTGCCATCTATCAAAATAAAAAAATAAAAAGTACACTCGAGTGGTTTACATTCTACAATAAAGAATATGAATGCACTAATTAGATATGTAGGTAGAATTACTGCTAAAAAGCTATTAGATTGGAGTAGCTAATATAACTTCGTTTAAAGTTGTTCAAACAGATTTATATAAATATAGTTTAATACCTCAGGCACTACCCTGCAATAACGAATTAAAGACGACGCGGAGTTGCTGGGTAAGTTCAGTGATGATGATGAGCATAATGAATATACATGCATCTTGAGAATGCATTCTGTGTGTGGGCGCGAAAATAAAGATATGGAACTTGTCAAGATATGAAGAAATACTAATGCATTTATATAATCCAGTGAGAAAGTTGTGTACATTAATTTATAGTCATCTTTACAAAATAGCAAGCAATGTAATAATGCAATATGATTCCCATTTATGAAGGTCCATCCACACAACCAATTCCAGTTTTATCAGACAGAATCGGAATAATGTTAAATACTTCCAAGTAGGCATAATCACAGGGATCCAAGAGTAAAACACTGATTAAAACATGTCTTCACAAGACAATAGAGACACTACAAATTTTATTGAATCAAATCTGGTAAATGGTTTCACACACCTAAAATTAATAACAATGAGGAAAAAATTAAGGCTCCGTTTGGCACGGCATTTTTGCTCCAGTGAGTTTGGACAAAACACCAATGCCGTAGAATGTATGTTCAGCATGACAACAGTTATGACCGCCTTAGGCCCCTTTCGCGAGGCAGTGGTGTTCGTGAACGCAGTGGATATGAATTGTAGTTCGTGAATCAGAACCGTTGTAATATCAAACAACATTCTACGATGGTGAGGTTTTTGTCCAAACTCATCGGAGCAACAACTCCATGCCCGCGGCGGTGGCGATCATGAGCGTGCTGGTTAAGAAACGTCGTTCGTGAACGCCCGACCTCACCAAGGAACTTAATCTACTTTTAAGTTCAAAACTAGTTTCCTTTTTTGGATAGCGGTCATAAGCATTGTCATGACAAACATACATTCTATGACGGTGGCGTTTTTGTCCAAACTCATTTAAGAAAAAACACTACGCCAAACGGAGCCTAAGGAACCATAAAATAGTGTTACAATGGTGATTTTGTTTTTTTTTTTACAATTTGAAAAACATAAATATAGTATGTGAGCTGTATCAAGAAGTTACAAAATATCCACTTATAATCAAAACCATCACATGTATTATCACAATTTGTATGTGCCAGCTTTACAATCCTCCTCCATTTGTGCATATTAAGTGTACAATAAGTGTTCCTTCTTGTTGGACAAGGGAAATTAGCTATTCAAATCACTACAAGCCTTCATACCCTCTATATATGGAGGTGAATGATACAATACGAGAAAGAAAAATAACACAAGCTAATTTTAACATATTGTAACAATACATATTGTAACAGTCCCTCTCAAGTTAGACGTGAGAAGTTAATCATGTCCAACTTATCAACAATTCTTCCAAAGATACTTCCATTCGATCCTTTCGTGAGTATGTCAGTAAGTTATCTATCCGAAGGAACAAAGGGTGTACACACAATTCCTTTTTCAATGTTCACTTTGATGAAAAATCGATCTACTTCCATGTATTTAATGTGGTCATGCTAGACAGGGTTGTGGGCGATGATGATAGCAGTCGTATTGTCGCAATATAGATTGATGGGTTCAGCTTCAGTTAAGGACTAGGTCATTCATCGAGGAATGAAACCATAGGTCATCACAAACTGCATGAGTCATGGCCCTAAACTCGGCTTCTGCGCTTGACCTTGCCAGTGGCTGATAACCTAAGAATTTTGTGGGCAGCGTCCACATGGCGAGTCTTTAATGCATGCATGAACTGGCTAATAACGCTTGATGCATAAGAGATGGCAGGTCGTGTATGAGACGGGTAGATTAGCCTCCCTACCAGTATCTGAAATTCATAGATGTCTTCAGTCACCTTTCGGTGATCTCTCCCAAACCTGTGATTTGCTTTAATTGGGGTGTCAGTCGGTCTACATCAACCCATTTTTCTCTTCTCAAGAAGGTCTGTTATGTAGTTCCTCTGGGAAATGAAGATCCCACACTTGTACCTTGCAACTTCAATATCAAAGAAATATCTGAGTTTTCTCAGATCCTTGATGTACAAACCGTATTTAGCGAGCAGTAAGAAAGTACACCCCAGTAAACACAAATGAGCGGGTCTAACCCAATTAGGAGGTGGGCGAGTTCGGAAGTTAAACCCGGCTTGCAACTGGCCAGAAGCGGGATCAACCCGCGGTCCACAGGACGAGACGGGGAAGTCAGGCGTACTCGCCGATGAGTAAGTGAGGCGAGCCCAGGCCAACCGGCCCCCAGGCAGTGTGACGCTCTGGCCGCCATGAGGGCAAAGTGAGTACAGGCCATTTTAACCCTCGTGCTTGCAGCGGCTTTTGGTGTTTTGGCTATCAACAGACCGTCAGGGTCTGAGAATAGTATTCTCGGAAAGGCGGAGGCCGCTGTCCGCAGACCATCCAGGTCTGGGAATAGCATTTTGTAAAGGCGGAGGCAGTTATCCGCAGGCCATTAAAGATCATTTTACCCTCGAGACGTTTTGCCTATAAATAAGACTCCATAGCACCTCGAAAAAGGAAAACCCAGCCTCATAGAGCTCGCGGTTTTCGAGTCTCGTCTTCGTGTCGTCCGAGGTGTCGAGCTCGGTCTTTGGCTTTGGAAGGGGAAGTTAAGAAGAGAACTTTCGGGTGGGTGGCGGCCTGGCGGGACCTCTTCATTTTGCGAGGGTCAAATTTAGGCTCGAAATACCCAATCGCTAGTGCCTGACGATGAGAGAAGTAGCACGAACTACCCCCTTTTAGTTCGAACTTCGTAGTATCCGGGTTTCAACATTTTTGGTGGGGTGAGCGTAGACGGTGGCTTATGGAAAAACCTCACCCGACGATGTCATGACTGGATATGGAGAGTTTAGAGATGACCATGACAACTCACACCGGTCAAGCGAGTTCGTCATGCGGAGCTATTTTGCGGAGTTTAGGAAGCATATGTAGGAAACGTTGCGAGCACTGCTCACACCTCGCGGCGAGGTGGCGGACCCTCTTCCATCGGTTGCCATCTGGCCTGGCGACGCGGATCAAAACAGGCAACCCGGCAAGGAAATCGTCCAAGAGGAAGAGTATAATACTCTGCACACGCGAGTTCTCTTCACTAGCCTGCCATCAATTTGCTACTCAGAAGGCGAGCTCGCCCTACTCGCCAGGTCTCCCCGGCGAGCCTTTTCTGCAAGTTGATCGTGTCAGCCCCGAAGTCGAAGGGATTTAGAAAACCAGCCATGAGCTACTACTCAGGGAAAGATGATCTCGTCCAGCACCTGCAGTGGTTAAAGACGAGTATCCATTCGACAGATGACGCACGCTTTCAGGTACTGGTTGTCATTTCTTTCAAAGGAAAAGCGGAGATTGGTTCCACCAATTAGCGTCGAGCTTGATCTACAACTTTGAGGACCTCTGAAAGGGTTTCTTGCTGCGTTTTACCACTTTGTAGAAGAGAAAGAGAATCTCGGAAACTTCGTTCCACGTCAAGCAGAACACCCAGGAGTCGCTTCGGGCGTACATTGATTGTTCCCAAGAGGAATTCCTCGCCGTTCAGGAGGTGTCAGGCCACACCCTGCAACTTGCCCTCACAATTAAGTTGCACGAGGGACTCTTCAAGATGGAAATAGCTCACTACCCCACGATGTCGTTTGAATATTTGATTGACCCCGTGGGGCGGTACATCGAGAGTAAGGATATGAATCGTGGGCTCGTGGCGAAGTTGGCAAAGATGACGGGGATAGTTGAGAAGACGGTGACCGACACCAGAAGGGCGGAGTTCAAGGAGAGGGAGGAACCAAGGAGGCAGGAAGAGAGGAGACCATTAGGAGGTCGAGAGAAGCAAGGGAAGGAGAGGAGACTTCAGGGCCCGGCCAATAGGCTGGTATGGAAGCCAGCAGGGGGACCATGCCAGGCGGGTCCGGGAAGGAAATTTTCTCCCGAGTCTCGAGCTCCTTTTAACTTGCTATAGAGGAGGTCGGGCCTGTGGAGGCAGAATCCATTCCCTCTGAGGGAATGGAACATGTTCGGTCGAAGCCTAGGTCGGGGAGGGGCTAGGGAGAGCCTGGCAGCCAAGGAAGGCGACTTGGTCGAACTAGATGTTCTCCTAGTGCATGTAGCACACAAACGCGACCAAGTTGTTAATCACATTTGGGTTGACCTGCGCGGGGATCAACCCAAAATATTTGAGGACGAGGCGAACCTCGGGCCAAAGGGGCAGCCTTAGCCCCACCTAAAAGTGCGCCAACGGGAAGGCAAGTTCAACTGTAAAGAAGGCGTTGATGTGATCGCCTGGCGCGGGGCGCCTCGCCGTAAAAACTTCGGGCCTGAAGCGGACCTCAAAGATGGCGAACTTAGCCTCTGAGGTCTGCAAGCTAGGGAAGTTATGTTCCCTGAAGTTCGCAACGCAATTCGCGCGCCCCTCCCCGACTTTGTTCTCACGACCCACAGTAAGAGAAAAACATGGTGAGTGCATAAGTTAAAGAGAGAATGGGGGTCTAAGTGCAGTAAGTTAACCCCTCACCCCGGGATAACCACCTATTTATAGCCCACCATCTTTGGGAGGGCCCGTGTATAAGCTCACATACTCACGCACGAACTCGCGGCAACGCGCATCGAAGATAAAATAAAGCAAGTCAGAAAAATATGAAGCTGGTGTAACCCCTCACCCCGACAGTTTTCTTCTCATGGGGAAGATGCACCAAATCTCATGTGTGATCCTTCTCAAGAGCAATCAATTCCTCAAGCATCGTCTCTTGCTTCACAAAGATCCCAAGAGAATTGAGCTAAGATGAGCGTATGAAAATGGAAGCAAGAAAGGACACAAAGGTCTTATGGGAAATAGAAAAAAAAGTCGTAAGACACATAATGCAATAGGGGATGTTGGGTACAAGATTGAGTACCTTTCCTGAATGCAACGAGTGGAGCGGAAGGGCCTGAGTCAGGATCCAACAGTTGTTCTGGTAGCATAAAAGGACCATGTGTGTTGGTCCCTTAGTGCGCCAAGTATACACCTGCAAGTTAGGAGCAGTAGATGGAATAGGTAAAGAAACATTAAAGGGGTTCACTTCCAAAGGTATAGACTCCTTTTGAAGTGAGGGATACGGTGGAGGAACGGACAGAGGAACAATAGGATTGGGCTTAGAACTAGAGTCACCTGAGGGAGCATAGTATGCCTCGAACTCACAAAAAAGTGGCATCTGTGGTGACAAAGACTTTCTTCGTAGGTGGATGAAAACATTTGTAACTCTTCTGAGCAGGATAGTAAACAATAAAGATGCACTTAAGCGCACGAGGATCAAGCTTAGTAGGACAGAGAGTGGATATAAGCAAAGCAAACACATCCAAAAACCTTAGGGGAAAGTTGAGAGGGAGGCATGTGGAGAGTGCCAAGAGGGGTGTCATTCCCAAGGACAGACGATGGCTTGTGATTGATAAGATATATCGGAAAGAAAACGGCATCACCCCAATAATATTTGGGAAGGTGCATAGTTGACAAAAGACATCTAGCAACTTCCAAAATATGACAATTTTTACGCTCAGTGACATCATTCTGAGCAGGGGAATTAGCATATGTGGTTTGGCGAATAATGTCATGATCAGTAAGATGTCGTTCAAACTGGGAATCCATGTATTTACGGTCATTGTCACTGCAGAGGATTTTATTATTGATATGAAATTGAGTGAAGATCATTTTATGGAATTGTTGAAAAATAGAAAACACGACACTTTTTTGTCTCGATAAATATAACTAAGTAGTGCGAGAAAACAATCAATAAATGTAACAAGTCAAGCACAACTAGAAATAGAAAGTATAAAGAAAGGGCCTCAAACATCTGCATGACTAACAACAAAAGGGGTAGAACTAGACAATGAAACACAATTAAAAGCAGTGTCTCGATGTTTGTTAAGAGTACACACATCGCACACAAAGGAATCAAAAACAGTAGTAGACTTAGCAGGAAACAATAATTTCATAATAGGAATAGACAGGTATCCCAGACGACAATGCCAATAATACAAAGGATAAGAAGTGTTGGAATGAAGAGCCTGTTAAGGTTGAACTGAGCTAGAGTCAAGCACATAAAGACCATTCACCATTCTATCAGAGCGAATGACCTTCCCTATCATCAGGTCCAAAAAAACACGAGCAAGGAAAAAAGTTACAGAGCAATTCATGGAATTAGTTAAGTGGTTAATAGAAAGTAAATTACGAATGAAATTGGGAACATCAAGAACTGATGATAAAGTGAGAGAATAGCAAGAAATGAATCTCTTTTCAGTGATAGAGAAAAGAGAGTCATCAGCAATGCTCATCTTATCACGGCCAAATCATGGGGTATATTATATGAAATTTGAGCCAGAGCCAGTCATATAATCAGTGGTCCCAGAGTCAATGATCCGCTAGGTGGAAGAATGAGATGTAGTAGAATGAGTACATGTCCCAGTATAGGCATAAGAAGAGGATGATAAGGCAGCAGACTCCATAAAAAGACCTGCATCATGGGGGAAAAGCAAGCACTTCGTTAATTGAGAATGCACCATGAAAGGCAGAAGAATCAGGTCGAGTATGGCTAAAAGGTACGTCCACAATGGCATCAGTGAGATGAGCAAAACGAGAAGAGGCTTGACGACACGGAGGTCTCCTAAATGCACAGCCACCGCGAGGTGTAGCACCCCCTCTTGGTGGAGGAAACTCAGGGAGTTTATAGCAAGTATTCATGGTATGACGGCTTTTCCCACAATAATCACAAATCAGATAGTCTTTACCAGATTCTTTTATCGTAGTATCACGGGTTTAGCGAGTACCAGGAATATAAAAGCAGCAGCAAGGGCAGAACTCTCATGAGTTGAGTCGGAAAGTTGTAACATCTAAAGGGATCCTAGCATGTAATTTTGAATAATAAGCTATATTTTATTCAAGGTGCAATGAAACATAGTGAAATCATACCCCATGAACACATAAAGAGTCATCTAAAGAAAAACATGTATTATTATATATCATCAACAATAGTTACATTTTTACATCGCTTACGTAAAAAATAGTACATAAGTAAGAATTTGGCACTTGGCCATAAAATTTCTAGCAAAATAATTAATATGAAGGCTAACAAGCATGAACATACTTCTGCTCTAGATCTTTAAGGATTCCTACAACCAAGAAGCTCAGAGGCACCTTCTACCCATGTAAAAAAATTAAAATGAAGTGTGAGTATAACATACCCAATGAGTATTTCTTGTTATTCTAACTTCTATAATATCTCAGGATTATATTTTCATGTTCAGTTTGTATTTCCTCTAAGTTTTATATTAGGCTTTATTTTTCTTCCTAATAGATCTCTACTTTAGGTGTTCATAAACCTTAAGGCCCTGTTCGTTTCGCAGGTTTTGTTTGACAGGAATTGGTTTTGTTTGAAAACTAAAAACTGGAAGGTTTTAGTTTTCTGTGAAAACCAATAATGCTGTTCGTTTACAGGAAAGTTTTCAGGCCACTTTCCAGCGGTATTTGCTCCTATTGCCGCCCGAAAATGCTGAATCTTTGTATGAGAGCTGCACATTCATCTCATACCCATGCACCAATCAATTAACTTGATAAATCTTTTAGAAGTAGTAAAAATTGCATGCTTAATATTTTTTGTTATAAAACCATTGAAGCAGTTAATTCCGTATCATCATGTTGCAAGTTTTTATTCCTTCAATCTTTCTATCAGATAAATATTTTAGGCGGGGTCTTCCAATCAAATTGGAAGGAAAGCAGCAGGAAAAAAACACATTTAAACATAGAGAAATACGGGGAAGAAATCTAAGCAAAGGAGGAAGAAGGGGAAGAATGCTTACCGCTGAAGCCGGAGATCGAAGAAAGCCTCCGCCGTCGTCGCTCGATCAGGAGGGGGGGGGGAGAAAATAGAGGCGGGTGAAAACCGACCAAATGAGATGAGTTTTAGGGCTAGGGTATTTTTATCCCGTTGAAAACCGGTCGGCTTTCAAGTAAAACCAAAACTTTGGTTCAAAATGCCTAAACGAACATGATTTTTGGTTTTCATTTAAGTAAAACCAAAACCCACCTATCAAAACCTGCGAAACGAACATGGCCTAAATATTTTCTTGAAAATTTTCCTTGGAAATTTTTCTTAAAGATTTTTCCTTAGAGCATTTCTCTTTGGTTAGTTCTTCGCAAATTCCCTTGAAGCAAAACCCGAGATTAACCCTTGCAGTTAAATGAAAGTTATTTCATCTTGGCATGATCTTTAAAAGCAGTAAGATAGCCTTTATCCCCTGATGGGAATAACTATGGTGAGGATAATCTCACCCCCTTAGGGAAAATTAACTATGGTAGTCAAAAAGTCTCACCGCACGAGGATTTAAGCCCTCCTGAGCAGTCAAATCATGTTACAAACTATGGTGGGACTCCACCTGATGAGGGCAAGGTGTAATCATGCCCTCATGGATGTACTCCTAAGTGAATTCATTGGTGAGCATATCATTTAAGTTTTTTTTCCTTCCTCATTCTTGCTATACATTAGCTTTAATTCTTGAGAGTTATACTTTAAGAAAATATTCACTAGATCATTCCTTAGGCTCACACTGAACTTGTTTAAGTGTTTTGAAACTCGTATAGGGAATTTAATTAAACTTCAATCAATATTTTATTGTTGATTGGTCTTCTAATATATGTATTTGATGTAAAACATTGATTTAAATAGGCTTCTAAGGCTTTAAAATTTCCTAGCAGCGAGAGTGATCGCTGGTTGGCCTTTTAAATTTATGAATATCACATTTAATAAGCTCTTTAAGGCTTAAGAAACTACCAAATAGCAAGAGGGTTTGTTGATTGGTATTTTAATTAGTGTACTTGACCATCTTTTAAATTTTAATCATATTAGGCAACCAAAACTTGGGAGATATTTCAATCAACAATGGGGATTGCTGATTGGCAATTCATTTCATGTATTTTGTATACTAAAGCATCTTCAAGGTGAAGCTAGGGTTTGGGGCTAATCATATTATTCGAAACTCAAAAGTCGCTCAAATATTGAGTCGAATCGGAATTGGCAACAATTGATTCGACTCAATTTGGGTTAATTCAATTTGATGATTTCGAGTCGATTTCGAATCAGGCCTGAATCGCTCGAAATATGATTTGAATTAGCTCGAATTGACTAAAAATATTGTATTTATTAATATATTATTAATTAAAAAAAACACTAAAATTTAAACCTAAATAAAAAGAGTGAAGGCTTTTAAGTTTCATTTGCTAAATTTAGACGTTGCCCAATTTAATTTTGAGCCAACAATAAATAAAAAAATTGCTCAATTTTGAGTCGGCTCGACTCGGTTCGGAATCGAGCCATTTCAAATCGAGTCGGCTCGACTCGAAATTGATTTCGATTTTGAGCCGAGTTCAAATTAAAAATTTCGATTTCGAGCCGAGCCCAAATCGCTTGAACTCGACAGATATAAGCCCCACTAGGGTTTTAAATTTTCAAGCAGTATGGTAATACTATAAATACATGCTTTACATAAATTAGGAAATGATAACTCAATAACATAAATCTTAATCTTAATAATTAGCCTCACAAGACTTGTTCATATAAGAGGTTTCAGATTTTGTTATGAGTAAACCTACATCATAATGCCCATATCCATATAATTTATATAGAACTATAAATCAATCGATACATTAAGCATCTTGTAATGACATTATAGAAAATTCTTAACATAATGTTTGATAAGGTTACATGGTGTCAAGAAATATCATGAAGCGCTCAGATTTTTTTTGGAAAAATAGACTAATCTTTACTTGATCATATCTTTAAACATAGTAAAAGGAAAGCTTACATGAGAGTCATTTAACATTTGATGAATAAAGCATCATTCTTGATAGAAGTTAGAACTCCAAGGCATCATTTTTGAATAGAACTAATTTTTCAAGGTCATTGTAATCATTTCTAGGTGTCATATAGAATCACTTCTCTCTTAAATTCTTAAATAGTAATGATGTAGAATCGTATTTCATCCATTTAGGTCTAAAACAATATACTTGAATAATATTTATGATGGAATAAATACTTCTCATTTTACAAATTTCATCATAGGGAATAAAAAATCTAAAGCTGGATAATCCTATATTTTACTTACTCGTAGAACCTAGAACTAAGAACCCTAAGATAGATCTTTCATACATCTGAGGAATAAGAGTTGTTATCAAATGGATAGTAAACAGTCATCAATTTAGAAGCAAGAAGTCATCAATTTTTAAGTTTCATATAAATTCCTAAAACATTTAGAAATTAGGGCAAGAAGAAATCTCACCTCATTAGCAATAGGAGCTTTTCCTTGAATAACTCCTGGAATCCATGAAGAGACTCTTGAATACAAGAAGAATGCAAGGAGCTCTCAGATTAGAGCTAGGGCAAGGGAGACACTATACGGTTTTGGGTAAAGAAGCCTATGAAAAGAGAAGTACAGGATTTAAATCGAGGTGGAGAAGTTTGGAGAAAGTCGACCGCCACCCTAGGAAGGAGGACTTCCATGCATCATTAAGCGGTGAGGGAGTCGTGGAAAGCCTTCCACACGTGCGTGAAGCGAGAGAGAGGTGTCAGTTGCCGCTTCTCGCGTGGAATGAAAGAAGTGCATGCTCAATTTTGGGTAATCGGGACTTTGGCATGAACCGGCTGCGATGGGAGAAGAATTAAAGGGTTTTAATATTCTTAAATAATTTCGTCCCATGGATTGGAGGGAAATTTGAGGGTTATGATTTGATTTGATGTATGGATTAATGGCTATATTAAATATAAATTTATCTATTATGTAATACTTCCAAAATTTTGCAAGTAAATTCAAATAAATAGCTCTCATTCAAATTTAATTTCTCTTTTTTCATTAGCTTTTTCATAATAGAAAATTATAAAAATTTAGATAAATTCATCATAACTCAAAATAAAAATTTCAATAATATTCGGGTCATAAGACTTAGTGCGACAAAATTTTTAGAATGCCACAGAAGCAAGATTTGTCGACGATCAAATTTCTGCTGCAAAAAACTGTAGACCTCAGGTAGTGACATTAACAGTGGACGTCCCAGAATCTGAACACTGATCTGATCAAAGTCCAGATGGAGGCCATGAGGAAAATCAAAGTTTTGATTGCATTCTTCTCGGGCACGAACCATTGCCTCGTCAACATGGCTAATAAATGTGAGGGGGTCACAGTGATCGTATTCCTTATAAAACTGTGTAAACTTCAATACAGGGAAAGAGGGCGATCACCTTGTCTTAGTAAGGATATCTTCCATCTCAGTTAGAAGAACTGAGCGGCATTACCCCTCCGATAGTAAGTAGACTTTACTCTCCGCCAAATTTCAGTAGCAGTGTTGAGAAATAAATAGTTGTGAGCTATGGGCTCCTTCATAGACTTTGTGAGACGACATGACTAAGGAGTTCTCCGGATCTCATTGTATCCAATCATGTGAGGACTTTATCAGTTACCGAATTTGACAAATGGCATAACCAAAGAGGCAAATGGTAGTAATCTAAGGAGTGTTGTGACCATGGCACCTGCGGAAAGAGCCCACTAGAGGAATAACAGCATATGAGGGAGCATGAGAATCAATACTACTTGACATAGTGGCTCAAGAATAGAAATCTAGAGACCACCCAAGACTTAAGGCATCCAAGAACAGCAGATTACATCGAGCAAACATGAATCTGAAAGAGGAGAGATAGAGAAATTCCCTTCATACAACGACTGGAAGAGCAAACAACGGTGTTGGAAAGGAGCAAGAACTTCATTGCATGGAGGCAATGCCATTGGACAGTCACCGGAGAAGAAAAAATGGGTTGTGAAATACCCCATGCTGGTGACGGTCTGCGGAAGCGAAAGACGCGACGGTCTAAAGAAGGGGAAAACACGATAGTCTGCGGAAGCGAAAGACTGCGAAAGAGGAAGACTGCGAGCAAGGCGCGACGGTCTGCAAATGCACGAAAGAAAAGGAGGCGGACACACGGGGGGTGGGCTAAGCGAACGCATGGGAGACGGGAGTCAGACGTGTGACAGAGCGGGCTGAGCGGAAACAAAAACTATCGAAAGACGGGAGTTGGCTAGGGCACGTTGATACCATGTTGGACGAGAGAAATTAGCTATTCAAATCATTACAAGCTTTCATCCCCTCTATATATGGAGGCGTATAATACAATACGAGAAAGAAAAATAACACAAGCTAATTTTAACGTATTTGTTGATGCGCGGAAACGGCACCGGGGGCACAGCTATCACCAAGGGGGGTGTTTGGCCTCACAGGCTAGGTGAGGAGGAAGGAGAAGGTTGCGGGGGTAGGGGAGAGGCTTGAGAGAAGAGGCGAGCCTTGATCAACAGAGAGGGTCGATCAAGAGAGAAAGAGAAGGGAGACCAGGAGCGGTCGGACAGACAGTAACCGCAACGGTTGCACTTGCAGGTTGGTTGCCGAGAAGAGCTGAGCTGAGCTGAGGGCAAGACTTGCTGAGCAGAGGAGCAAGGCTTGCTGAGCAGAGGAGAGAAGAGGGGGCCGCTAGCAGCGGCAACAACACACTTCGCCCGTCGCGGCCTAAATGTCACTCCTGCGACGGGCTTTCCTTTGATTAATAGTTAGAGATTACAAGCTTACAAGTACACCTTTGCAGCAAATCATTAAAAGGGTACAAAGAGAAGCTGGCGGCTAAGAGAGAAGAAAATGCCAGAAAGCAGAGAGGAGAAGCTGCCAGATACTAAGTAAAAGAGTCTGCCAGCTACTGGAGGACTGGGAAACTGAGTCTGTAGAGTCTGCAGGCAAGCTGCTGAAGAGCTGTGGAGGACTGCGCGGACTGGAAAACGGAGTCCGCCGGGTCTGCTGGAAGAGTGATGACGGACTGCGCGGACTGGAAAACGGAGTACGCAGGGTCTGCTGTCAAGACTTGTCTCCACCTCCAGGATCCTTGAATGAGAGGCTCTGGGGGCTATTTATAGGCCCAGGGAAGTTCTTCAAGAAGCGGGGCCCAGTGACATCAGCATGACGACCTGCGCGGACTCTGCGGACTGGCAATTTGCGTCCGCCATTGTTGAGTGAAGCAGCAGGCTGCAGGAGGCCCTGGAGAGAACTGGAGGCCACCCCCTTGCGGGCGGCCTGGGCGGACTCCGGGAGGAGTCCGCCCGGCAGGCCGGAGGCCGCCCCCTAGCGGGCGGCCTGGGCGGACTCCGGGTGGAGTCCGCCCGGCAGGCCGGAGGCCGCCCCCTAGCGGGCGGACTTCGGGAGGAGTCCGTCTGGCGGATGTCGGGGCCGCCCCCTAGCGGGCGGCCTGGGCGGACTCCGGGTGGAGTCCGCCCGGCAGGCCGGAGGCCGCCCCCTAGCGGGCGGCCTGGGCGGACTCCGGGTGGAGTCCGCCCGGCAGGCCGGGGCCGCCCCCTAGTGGGCGGCCTGGGCGGACTCCGGGTGGAGTCCGCCCGGCAGATGCCGGGGCCGCCCCCTAGCGGGCGGCCTGGGCGGACTCCGGGTGGAGTCCGCCCGGCGGATGCCGGGGCCGCCCCCTAGCGGGCGGCCTGGGCGGACTCTGGGTGGAGTCCGCCCGGTAGGCGGGCAGAGGCCGCCCCGGGTGGGCGGCCTCGGCGGACGGCGGTAGGAGGCCGCCGCCCCTCGGGCAGCAGGGAGGCCGCCCCTGGTGGGCAGCCTCAGCGGACGGCGGCAGGAGATCGCCGCCCCTTGGGCGAACTAGGAGGCCGCTCCTGATGGTGCTGTTGGCCGACTCCTGCAAGGAAAAGCACTGCACAATTAGCGGACCTAACTGCATGTCCCGCGAGGGTGAGCCATGGGAATAGCCCGCCGTCCCGCAGGGCACGCGGTTGCTAGGAGACCTATGCGGACAGGGAAAACTGTCCGCCTACGCTGGACTTGTCGCGATCGAAAGGGAAAATCTAAGGGTCGCGACTAGACAGCCGACCACCTTGGGAAGGATCGCCGATTTATGGGTTAACATAATCCCCGCACTTTTTTAAGTTCCGAAGGGAACTTCGAAAAAGTTGGAGACCCACGAAAATCGTGATCCACCCCAAAGGAAATAGAAGGGGAGGCAAGGAGAGATAGAACCTGAAGTCTCTCCTTACAAGCTTGGTGTTTCCTGTCTATTTTCCTGCAAGAGGAAAATTACGGGTAAGCACGTATGGGTGGTACATCGAGTGTGTACCTGAGTTTGCTTTTGCAAAACGAAGAAGGCGTGTCTTCCGTTAAGTTCTGCAAAACAAAAGTGAGGAAAACAGAAAGGCATACTAACTTGCAAGTACCTGAGTGGAGCTTGCAAGTGTCGGTGATCTCTGCAAGAAGAGAGTTTAGAGGCAGATATTGTATACAAAGATAAGCTGAAAGTACCTGAATATGACTTGCAGACGTCTGCTAACCACTACAAAGCGAAGAGTGAGCAGCAGGGATAAAATAATGATTTAAACTGCAAGTACCTGGATGAGGTTTGCAGGTGTCTGCTGTTCTCTACAAAGAGAAAAGTTAGAAGCAGACAACATGCATATGAAAGGAGCTTGCAAGTACCTGTGGAGAAGGCTTGCAAGGGTTTACTAACCTCTGTGAGGAGAGAGAATAGAAGCAAACAAAACGCGAGGATAACCGCACCAGAATCATACCAAAACTGTTGATATGATTCGATTAATGTTTGTTGCCATTAGACTTTGACAAGAATAATGAGTAGCTCTGTGAATCTTCATATGATAGAGCTTGAGCATGCAATGTATATGAGATGAGCATAAACAAAGTGATTGCCGGAAATCCTTTTGGTAGGTTGGATTAACCTGTTCACCTGTGAAAGGAGGGAAGAGAGAAAAGGAGGTCTACACTCGGAATGACTAAAGAGGGTTGAATGCTGCCACAGGTGTTCCTCGTGGGCCTTATGCATCACTTGCCCAAAAAAATCATCCCGAGTATAGTCCTACCCAAAGCGGGCTGACCGCGCATCCTCAAGGAGGGGAAAAAAGAAAAGGAGGTCCATATTCGGAATGACTAAAGAAGGTTGAATGCTGCCACAGGTGTTCCCCGTGGGCCTTATGCATCACTGGCCTGAGAAAATCATCCCAAGTATGGTCCTGCTCAAAACGGGCTGGCCGCGCATCCTCAAGGAGGGCACAAAAGAGAAAAGCAAGGGAAAGGTCCTGAGAAGGACCGCTAGAAGGACTGCTCTCTCGCCTTGGGTACAAGCATCACTAATCAACGAGACGGGTTGCGCCAAGAGGCCTAGCTTGTCTGTGTATTGATCAGTGGAGTTGCGAACCCGAGAAGGCACGGATCGAGGATATCAGAGAGTGCTCGGTCACCACAGTTGAAGGATGATCAAAGAGACAAGGCTACGCTTGATCGTCATTGCTTGTCCAGCAAAGATCATCCTAACCGTAATGTATCCTATAAGACGCACAGCAGAGCTAACACATGGGGCTCCCCTAGCGCACACTCTGTGTCAGATGCCGGCTAGGATCCTAAGTCTGAAGCCCATTCCCGCGATTGAACTGCTCCCACTACACACATGGGTATACTCCCACCATGCGTGGTCGTAGCGGTTGTGCAAGAACAAACTACGGAGGGAACGTTTCAGACTCGGAGATATCTCATTGGTGTAACGATCCTAAGAGAGAGAGAGAGAGAAAGAGGAAGGGGCAACACAAGAAGGGAACTGTGTCAGTACGGGATCCCTGAATAAAAGCTTTGCTGGAAAGCAAGTAAAGAACACTGAGAAGTGTTGTAATGAAAATGTTTGAAAGGGAGAGAGAGAGTAAGGGTTGAGATAACCCCTGAAGGTTGTAAGGAGCTCTGGAGGACTGTGAAATCCATCGCTAGCATTGAATCATTCCCAACACACCCTCGTCGTTGGCATCGAAGCATTCAACTTCTTTGTTAACAACGAGGAGAGGAAGCTCTTCGACTTGGCTCACCCCTCTTGAGGAGCGAGGAGCGTCTGCAAGTTCTTTGCCCCTTGAAGTTGCTTGATCAGGGCGTTCTTCTTTAGGAAGCAGGTCATGCATCTTGCCCTGCCGGAGCATCTTTTGCACAAGCTGGCGGAATGCTTGACAGTCTTCTGTTCAATGGCCTGACTCTTTGTGAAATTCACAATAAGGCTCTGAGTTTCTAGACCTCTGATCGGTCGGCCGATAGGGCTTCTTGTAGCTTGCCCTATCTTTCATGATTTGGATTACTTCTTGCACGACGTCGTCGAGATTAGACTCATGCAAGTCATCGTCCTGCTGCTGTTGAACAGCTGCTGTTTGCAAAACGGAGCTAGCGGCAGCAATTGGTCTTGAGCATGGTCACGGCTCGGGAAGGAGTATCGATGACGATGAATCCTTCTCTCCTTCTTTGAGTGAGTTGTGAAGTGATTGCGAGGAGATCTTGGAGGATGCTTGCGAGAGGGATCCTCATCGGATAGAAGCTTGGAGACGAAGCCTGGATTGCTCTTTTCGCCTCGGATGTATGAGTTGGCTAGAGCAATCAACTCTTGATATGTCCTTGGAGCACGGACATTGGCTTCAAATTTGAGAGGTCCTTCACGAAGACCGTGGATAAGAGCCACTTGGTACATCTCTTGATCAGAAACTTCGATGTCCAAAATCTCTCTTTGGAATCGATCAACAAACTGAGACCAAGTCTCATTCCCGCGCTGCTTGATCTCAAAGAGGGCTTCAGGACCGCCCTTTCTCTTAATTGATGTAGAGAATCTGAGAAGAAACTCCCTTTGTAGATCAAGGAAGGAAGTGATGGAGTGAGGACAGAGGCCATAGAACCAGTCCTTCACTTGCCCATCAAAGGAGATGACAAGGAGCTTGCACTTGGTTACATCTGAAAGAGTTTTGAGAGCAACGGCTGACTCAAAAGCTTGGAGGTGCTTTACTGGATCTGTCTCTCCAGTGTAGGTTGGTAGTCGAGGCTCTCTGAAGTTTGCTGGAGTTGGCTCATGACGAACATTCTCCGCGAATGGTGAAGGTTCTTCTTGCTCTCCTACAACATAAGGATAAAAAGGAGCATAAGCTGCAGCTGCAAAAGGAGCATGAGGATAACAAGGAAAAGTTGCTGCAGGAGGAGCGGGGGCAGGAGCTGAAGGGTAGGGATGACTTCCCTGAAAATTGAGGACTCTAGCAGGACTTCCCCGGGCTGCTTCCCGGAAGAAGTTATGGCGAGCAGCAAACTCTTCATCTTGAGTTCGCAAAGGAGCTGCAGGCCCTTGCGGAAAGGTTGGAGTGTACGGAAGATAGAACGGCGGGCAAGCTTGAGGATAAGCTTGCTGATGCTCTGATGTTGGTGTTGGGTTGATTGGAGCAGCTGGAGCAGTTGCTGGATGAGCGTCCAATCACTGCGTGATTGCAGCAAGAACTTTGTTGATAGCCTGGAACTGTTGAGCATTCTCACGGTGCGACTGCTCAAAGGCTTCCCAGAGAGGATCTTCACTGGGACTTGGAGCATGGTTCTCGGCTGACTGATGGTCTGACATGGTTAACTGTTGCTTTCACTGCCTGTTCTGATCTGAAGGACTGCGCGTGAGCTGGCGTTCCACGCTCACCGCACCAAAACTGTTGATGCGCGGAAACGACACCGGGGGCACAGCTATCACCAAGGGGGGTGTTTGGCCTCACAGGCTAGGTGAGGAGGAAGGAGAAGGTTGCGGGGGTAGGGAGAGGCTTGAGAGAAGAGGCGAGCCTTGATCAACAGAGAGGGTCGATCAAGAGAGAAAGAGAAGGGAGACCAGGAGCGGTCGGACAGACAGTAACCGCAACGGTTGCACTTGCAGGTTGGTTGCCGAGAAGAGCTGAGCTGAGCTGAGGGCAAGGCTTGCTGAGCAGAGGAGCAAGGCTTGCTGAGCAGAGGAGAGAAGAGGGGGCCGCTAGCAGCGGCAACAACACACTTCGCCCGTCGCGGCCTAAATGTCACTCCTGCGACGGGCTTTCCTTTGATTAATAGCTAGAGATTACAAGCTTACAAGTACATCTTTGCAGCAAATCATTAAAAGGGTACAAAGAAAAGCTGGCGGCTAAGAGAGAAGAAAATGCCAGAAAACAGAGAGGAGAAGCTGCCAGAGAATAAGTAAAAGAGTCTGCTAGCTGCTGGAGGACTGGGAAACTGAGTCTGCAGAGTCTGCAGGCAAGCTGCTGAAGAGCTGTGGAGGACTGCGCGGACTGGAAAATGGAGTCCGCCGGGTCTGCTGGAAGAGTGATGACGGACTGCGCGGACTGGAAAACGGAGTCCGCAGGGTCTGCTGTCAAGACTTGTCTCCACCTCCAGGATCCTTGAATGAGAGGCTCCAGGGGCTATTTATAGGCCCAGGGAAGTTCTTCAAGAAGCGGAGCCCAGTGACATCAGCATGATGACCTGCGCGGACTCCGCGGACTGGCAATTTGCGTCTGCCATTATTGAGTGAAGCAGCAGGTTGCAGGAGGCCCTGGAGAGAACTGGAGGCCACCCCCTTGCGGGCGGCCGGGGCGGACTCCAGGAGGAGTCCGCCCGGCAGGCCGGAGGCCGCCCCTAGCGGGCAGCCTGGGCGGACTCCGGGTATAGTCCGCCCGGCAGGCCGGAGGCCGCCCCCTAGCGGGCGGCCTGGGCGGACTCCGGGAGGAGTCCGCTCGGCGGATGTCGGGGCCGCCCCCTAGCGGGCGGCCTGGGCGGACTCCGGGTGGAGTCCGCCCGGCAGGCCGGAGGCCGCCCCCTAGTTTGGTATTTCATCGCGTCTGAGTTTGTTTGGTTCTCCTCGTGAAGGTGTAGATGGTGTAGCGCAACGAAAGCATGGCGGGTCAATAACCCACACGACGTATGGAAATTTGACATTTTGTATCCATTGCGGCTGAGAATAAATTTTGGGACAAAATATCATTAAGGCTATGTTTGACAGAGCGTTTTAAGGGCAGCACGCCGCAAATTTTAAGTCAGCTTTGCCAAACACAATTTTAACGCCAGCAGTGGAATCCATCACCACTCTAAAATCGCGCAATAATTGAGATTTGGAGTCGTGATTTTTTTCACGACTCTTGAATCGCGCAAATAGTGCGATTCGCTAATCTTGCCCGCCCTTGTGCGGATGTCGCCCTGTTCTCGCCCGAAACTCCTTTGATAGAGGCTGCCCGATAGTCACTGCTATGATCGCCGCCCAGCCCGAAAACAACAAGCTCGCCGTCGAGGATGTCAGAAACCTCCTCATCGTCACTGCTTTCTCCTCCCAAGACTGCATCCTCTGCCTCTTCCACCTGGCACAGGCCGACCCTCATTGCCAGAGCATCAACCATTCGTGGATGGCCGACGTCGGGTTGGATTGCTCCAAGTTCCTCACCACTGCGTCGGGTTGGTCTGCTCCATTTCTGATCTTTCAAAGACTGCATCTTCATCACTACTGAGATTTTAGTTCTTCCCACCACTGCATTTCAGATCTCATTTCATTTTAGATAATTTCAAAAATCGATTTAAGTTGTTTTTTTATTTTGCATTTCAGATATCATTTCCGATCTCATACCAGATTTCATTTTAGATAATTTTTGTTTTTATTCTCCAAATCGATTGTTGGTATTCATATGAAAATCTAAAGTCGTTATTCATATGTGCCAAACAACTTAAACAATTTCTCAATTTGAAACCACACTGTAAACGTTGTTTTTCCAAACAGTTTCATATATTTTACTACCAGTCTGCAAAATAGTTGATTATTCCACCATTGCTTCCCACCACTGCTTCTTCAATCACTACACCTGAGCCAAACTGAGCCCGATGCCTGAGGTGAGGGAGAGAGAATTGTAAACCCCAATTATTGAAAAAGGTGAAAGCAAGCAAACGACATTATAATTGACCTTAGTTAGTTTCGTTAGACTCGTATCAACTATATGAGTTCAGTCAAGTTGTTGGAACACCCTATTACTAATTTGGGTCAGGATCACTATATTTCTAGGAAACCAATGTTTGACCTCCTGTATAGCTCAAAAGGTCAATTAGAATTGAGTCTAAGGGTTAGAAGTCTAAGATTGGAAGCTGCCCTCAAGACCAAGACTTTTTCAGTTTGAGACCAAGTCATATCGTCGAGCTCAGCACGACGATTCGTCGAACTCCGATCGACGATCGTCTAGCTCAACTTCGTCAGATCGTCGAACTCCATTCGACGATCGCTGAGCTCAACTTCTTCATATCGTCGAACTCCATTCGACGATTGGTGAGCTCAGTTCGACGATCTTGACTCATCCTTGGATCTCTATCTCTGAGCTCAGTTCGACGGTCTTTGAGCTCAGATCGACGATATTTTGTTGCAGTATAAGTCCATTTCGCTGAGCTCAGTTCAACGATAGCAGAGCTCAGTTCGACGTTTTCAGATAACTTCAAGGATGTTTCTAGATTCAAATTCAAATCAGTTAAAAAGTTATTCTGCAATTAATTCAGAAGATTTTCTAGCCGTTTTCATTTATTTCTGGACCAAGTTTCAAGAGATTTTTCAAGGAATATTTCTGTGGACTTTCCTCCAGAAGAGATTTTGCAATTAAGGATGCAATTAATGCAGGTCAACGACTATTCTTGACAGAAGATGTTTTTTCATTCAGTATCAGAGAATAAAAGAGAAGAATTTTTTAAAATCTCTCAGACAGAAGACATATACACAGACACATACAAATTACAGATACACACACAGACAGACATCAGTAATCTTCAGAACAAGAACACAATATTCTGTCTCAAAGAATTCTCAAGAACACACATCCAAGGAGATCAAGTTTTTCTGAAATCTTCTGATCTCTCAGTCTCAAGTGTTCAAGCCCAACATATTTCAAGACTCCAGACATCTAACATTTCAGCTGTTGCTGAAATCATCTTTTGCTGGAGCTCAACTTTTGAAACCCTATCACCCTACAACAAAGCTTCTTTTCCTGAAGATCTCAATGACTCAGGGGGAGCTTTGACACCATCAATCCACATAGTCTTCTCAGCTGATCTGAGAAAGAGAAGACTTTCATCACTCTCTCACCCCCATCTCTGTAAAGGGTTTCTCAAACTCCCTTCAAAAGTTTGAGTTTGGTTTTTGAGCACCTTGTCAAAAGCTCATTGGTGGCAAGACACCTGATCAAAAAATCTGATTTGGTTTTTGAGCACCTTATCAAAAGCTCATTGGTGCCCAGGACACCTGATCAACTCATCCTGCAGTGGATTCCTACCTAGGGTGGTAGAAAAGTGGATGTACCCAAGTTTAGGGGAACCACTATATTTACTTGTGTCATCTGGTTTTGCTTGTCTTTATTTTTGTTTCTGGCTGTGATTATTCTGTGATTAGCTTTTGATTAGTTTAGTTATGTGATTAGATTTATTACTGCTTCCCTGCTCACTCATATTACAACAATTGTTGTAAAAAGTTTTTAAGCACCATATATTTTATTCACCCCCCTCTAGAGTATATCAGATCTAGTTGCACTTTCACGAGTCTTCCGCGTGCAATTTCGACATCGTTGGGGGTGATTTTGATGTTTTAGTTAAATCGAGCCAAAAATGCCCCGAGAAGCGAAAATCGAGCAAAGGAACTCGAAATCAGGCTCTGACCATTTCAGTGGGTGTGTATCAACGAGATAGTTGTAAAGAGCTTATCAGGGATAAAATCCGAGTCCCCAATAAAAAGTTACATGTGTTTGAATATTTCTGAAAAAGGGTCGGCCTCTTAAGATATATACTAATATAAACATAAATTTTATTAAGCCCTAAACAAATTCCCGTTACCCGAGCCCTCCTACACGATTAGGCGAGTGACAACCCCCCTCGTGAAAATTGACGGAAGCCCGTTGCCCCCTCTCTCGCGACAACCGACCACCGAGCTCCTTCTCCGTTGATCTTCTCCATTCGGACAGTCTCCTCTCTGTCTGACTTCTCCAAAGCCGGTGACTACCCGATCGACGACCCTCCTTGCCGGGAGAGCCGAGAGCTGCGACGGGGCCTTTCTTCCCTTTTGTGAGAAACCCTTCTTCCTCATCCATTGGTGGTCCACAAAGTAAGGGAGAACTCTCTTCTTGTCGTGAGGAGGTTGGATGACATGGAACTCTAGGGCTGCTGTTGTGAAGCACTTGACGTGATCCAGAGGTCACGTGCTAGGGATGTGACAACATCTTGGTCTACTTTATTTACATGCTCAACTTAGATCCATGTGTAATGATTCTTTCACCCTGTGTAGAGTAGTTTTCTTATATTAGCACTTGACTTTTCAGTTTAATTTTTATATGCATGATTGGCTACGTGTGTACTCGCAGGAGTGCGGTAACTTGCCCCGGAGTATGCTAAGCTGACCGGGGGTGGGGGTGGGTTGGAGGAGTCATTACATAGCGTTGGTCCGCCCTGTGCTGACCCATGTTTACTTGACGAGTATTTGGTTGTAGGGATCATGGTGGTGCATAGCGGGCCAAAGCCCAGACTGTTCAAAGTTCATAGATCGCGGTGATGATTCTTGCCACTTTACTTTTGCTCAGTTGATTCTGACATTTGAGCCGATGAATAGTATTTTTTGCCACTTTCATTTAAATTACTATTACTAGTTTTCGGTCTGCATACTGTGGTATATTCGTGTACATCAGTTCACAAATGAGATTCTTGCTAGAGATAAAGATGATTGAATGTCGACCAAGGTTGTAGATATCAGATATCGGGTTCATGTCGGTTTGAGTTTGAAATATCGTATGTCGGATTGCGGGGGATATATCGGGGATATTTTACAATATCGGATTTTAATATTTAAATAAAGATAACATTGTTTATAAATATTTTTTTTGCAAATAAGTAAAAAATGTACAGACAATATATGTTTATACACTTTGCATTAAACATGTAATAATATGATTATAATGAAGTATTAAACAAAAATAAACACAATTGTGCATATTAATAAATGACAAAGATTGAATAAAACAACTTGCCTTTATTGTTAAGATTATTTCTGGATCAGTGATTCATCAATTCGTCATCTAATAGTTCAATGGCATGAGACCTTCTAGGCACCATCAAAACCAACATGAACCAAAAGTCATCCATCTTATCAGCAAAGTTTTTGTAATAATTGCTGAAAATTTATCCAAAAAATAAGTAATTATATATTAACATGATTAAATGAATAAACAGATTATAACATAATTCAATTTGATTGATTAACTAAACCAACACAACAAATAACAATCGATTTAAGAGAATAATAATACAAGTGCCGGAAAGGAAGTCATAAGAAAATAAGACGAAACATCATCAGTCACATTGAAGGCCAAAAGTTCAAAAATCAAATGTCATAAGTCACACTGAATGTCAAAAGATTAAAAATCAAAATCTCCACTGCATAACTTCCATATGTATGCCTGCATCAAAAAAACATGTATAGATTAATTATTAATGAGTAAAATCCTATTAACTAAATTGATTTATAATTTTTTTTATAGTAAAGACTTACATTTCATATTTCCTCTTCTGTTTCGTAGTCTTCTAACATTGTGTCTAATAGTGGAGCTTGCATTTCCTCTTCTGATAGCCCCGCATCTTCATCATCTTTCTCCAATGCTTGTGTTACAATGCGCTTTCGCTTTAAACTTTCATTTTGTGATTGTTGGTTAGTAGGTCTGGTGCTCTTTCTTGGTCCCAAATCAGCATCCACAATGTCTCCAAGTTGTTGCCAAGTCAATCCTTCTCCAGGAAACACTTTCTCCTCATTTTCATTATCACCTTCACTTGAACCAACGAGTCTCTCTACTGCTTTTCCTTCATCCAAACTTTTTGCAGATATTGGATCTCGAGAGATATCAGCATGCTTAGACCTCAGCATAACATTAAACTTCGCGAACACAAGATCATTTAAACGTTTGCTCTCAAGTCTATTCCGCTTTTTCGAGTGGATCTACAAATTGAAACATTTGAAATATTTAGTATCTCTTTATTACTTAAAAGAAATTGCATGCATGCAAAACTACTGTATTACCATTTCGAACGTGCTCCAATTTCTTTCGCATCCAGATGAACTTGTGGTCAAACTCAATATTCTCATGACCATCCCGCTCAAATTCGGAGTCTCAATTCCATGTAGTTTCCACCAGTGTACTAATTAAATAGCAAAATTTAGCAATATGCATAAATATTCGTGAACCTAGAATTTAAACTATTTACTTGGATTAAAAGAAGGAACTAGCAATTGCCTCTTTGCAAGATCCTTTCCAAATAGTCCTTGCCCAAACTGATATATATCAAGCTCACTTGTGATATGATCTTGCATATCAGGGTCATTTGAATACATTCTTGTAAGATAATCAAGAAATCCATGCATAAACTTAGTATCCCCCTCCACCTCCTCCTTTTTTTGGTAATAGAAGAAAGGATTTAAAAAAAATCCAGATAAATGTAAATGGCTGCTTATCTTGCTATCCACTCTACTATCAATCAACTTCCATATAGGAAGATACCTGTTTTCTTTATTTTCGAGTGCTACAACAACTTCCTCTCTGGCTTTCTTCATATCTCCATACAACCAACCCATTGACGGTATATCTCCATCTGCTCTTCGTAGAACGTTAACCAGTGGGGTAAATATAAGGAGTGCCAACTCAATATTACGCCAAAATGTGGCACTCAATGCTATTGTTGTGGCCTACATACAATGATACAACAACAAAATATTAAAACGATGCAGTGTATTTGCAAAAAATTAATTTTAAAAATATTAGATGAAAATATTACTTGTTTTCCATGTGCGGTACTTGATAACTTTGTTGACTCTCATTTAGCAGATGTGAACAATTCCCTCAAATGTCTTCTCTTATCATAGAGGCTTTGCAAAGATAAAAAAGCTGTAGCAAATCTGGTCACACCAGACCTAACGAGATCATGGGACTCCATGTCTTTAGTCGTCTCTCTGAACATAGCAAGAGCAATGGTGTGAGCATATATAAATACAGTAAGTTGTCGGCCCATACAGATTGCACTTTTAATTTGCTTCAATTTTGAAATATCTTGAAGAAAAAGATTTATGGTGTGAGCGGAACAAGAAGTCCAAAAAATCTTCGGTCTCTTTACCGCTAGCAATCGTGATGCAGACATATTGTTGGATGCATTATCCGTCGCAACCTGTACTATGTTTGCTTCTTCTGGGCCATCCGGACTACTGATTGCCTCATCAACAAACTCATATATAAACTTGCCATCATGTGTAGATGATGATACATTCTTCGATAACCAAAATGCTACACCAGCAACTGTGTGCACAACAATATTCATGACGCTTCTGCCCTTGCGATCTGTCCAAGCATCAGTCAAATACTACACTCATGCAACCTACATGTTTGAGTGAAGCTGCTTAGCATTTCCTTGGTCCGTTGAACTTCCATCTGTAAGAACTTCTCCCTCATCTCATACGGCGTTGGTCCTTTCATCCCAGGGCCACATAGACCGACAGCATGTAACATTTGTTGGAAAGATATGCTATATAGAGCATTGAAAGGAATGCCCATCTCGTATGCCCACCAAGCAATATATAGAGCTGCGTCATCTCTGGCTTTCTTCTTAAACTTACTCTCAATCGTACTTTGTGAACTATTTCCTGACTCAATAAATTGGTCCATTGGACCTTTATTTCCAATACTTGTAAACGAAGTCCTTTGTGAACTTTCGGGATCTGCAGCCTCTCCAACAACGACCTCATCTAAGCTACTCTGTAACCTACTACTTCTCAACAGCATACTAGTTTGTGCTGCTGCAAGGGTTGCTTCGGCTTTTGCTCTGACATCAGTTGGGACATGAGGGCATGACTTTACATTGCCCTTAATCCCAGCCAAATGATGTTTGAACCGAGTGATGCCTCCATTTATGACTTGCTTGCAGTAATTGCAACAAATTCTACTGGTATCCGTTGCAACCACTTTCTCTCCAAATGCCCAAAAAACATTTCTACCGCCAGAAACTGGCGCACTTACCTCTTTTGTAGAAGACTGAGAGGAATCCATTCTACAACACCAACAAAATATGTGAATGAACAAAATAATAAATTAAAACATGCCTCATTATTTCATACATGTGTATAGTATTAACAATAAAATGATTCTTAACCAATAAAGTGATTCTTAACCAATAAATTAAAACATGCCTTCAGTAGAATAACATATGCACTACATAAGCTACACACTTTTGTATAATATTAACAATAAAGTGATTCCTAACCAATTATCGTGCAGCAATCAGCTACTCCCTTCTTTCAGAGTTGGTTTTTTTCATAATTCTTTAAATTAATAAAATATTAATCACTATTAGTCTGTCATATAATATAGAGACTAGAGCAGTGAATAGAGAGTGAAGTTGGGCAATAACATTTGATACAGATGTAGGATAAAAAGAGAACCATCTGCCCAATTACATATATTAGAAGTCAAATTGGTGATGTTTGGCAAATAAGAGACATCACTGCATTAAATATTTTTAGCAGATAATTGAGATTAATTAGGAAGAATTTGTTGGGGATAATGCCAAATACATTGACCAACAGAACTAAGCATGCATTGATTAACTTTAAAAAAGAATGAAGAATGAAAGAGACTCCCAATGCAGCTGAAATTATCCAGGAGGAAGATTAGAAAGTAGGACAAAAATTCAAACTATATATCCCTTCATAGGCAAAATAACTCAGGTGAATAAAGTTGAACCCAAATGATTGTTTTTATAGAAAACTTCTTGATTTCATAGAGTAGAAATTTCAATGGAAAGAACTAGGAACTACTAATTACAAAAATTGAAGAGCTGAATAATTGGAAGACATTCAAGAGAGAAGGGAAATCTCGGATGTCTCAGATAGTATGCGGGTTCCAACTTCCAAACACAAGGTTTATTTTCAATTGGATGAACACATTACTCCATGGAAAGCCAAGTCCAAGAAAGAAGAAAATAAAAGAAGAGAACTTACAGAGTTACAGTGGAGTGAAGTTAGGGCGGAAGATGCGTCGTCGGAGAGGCCGATTCGTCGCCGGGAGAGGCCGATCCGTCGCCGGGAGAGGCCGATCCGTCGCCGGGAGAGGCCGATCCATCGTCGGGAGAGGCCGATCCGTCGCCGGGAGAGGCCGATCGTCGCCAGGAGAGGCCGATTCCTCCGATTCCGCCGACCTGCTGCAGCGCCGCTAGAGAGAGTTAGGTCGAAAGGTTATCGCGATGACTCCAGCAATCCCGTGAAATCCTTTTAAAGCCCGCAATTTTTTTCATAATATTAAACCAAAGTATACCGATATATCGGCGGGATAGGCCGATATCGACGCTTGATATAACGAAATATCGCTGAAATGTCGCCGATTTTTTACAAAACGTTATTTTGCTCAAACAAATCGATTTCGTTGCGGTTTATGCCCAAAACCTTTATATCTGCCGACATGTCGGACATGTCGGACATATCTACAACAGTGATGTCGACATCTGGGTATGCATTCAAGTGTGGATCTTCAACAGTCTTGTGATGCATCAAGAAACAAAACTACGTGTCCATTTACATTACCATAGAAGAATACAAAGCGTCATTTTTGGTAGCTCATGAGTGTGTCTGGCTTTGTCGATTTGTAGAGGATGTGTTTATGAAGATTGAAAAGGCTACCATGCTTCACGGGGATAATGAATGTGCTTTGAAGCTTGTGGAGAACCCAATTTTTCATGCTCGGACGAAACACAGAGATTGAACACCATTTCATTCGAGAAAGGGTTCTTGAAGGAGCTATCGTGGTGGAGCACGTTCAAAGCCACGATAATGTGTTCACACATCTTCACGAAGCCTTTCCCAAAAGGACCGTTTGAGGGGGAGTGTTAAAAGTCAAGATGAATCACACGTGTATTTATTTTTGATTTTAGTTTTAGTTTTGTCCTGTTTTTGATTGGTCCACGTGGAACCGGTTCTCTCTTATTATTGCCGCTCAGGGGCTTTTTATTCTAAGGGGTTTTCTGTTCTGTAGCATCCATCTCTCTCAGGTTTTTTTTCAGTTTTTTCTCGCTGGATAAAGGAAGCCGCTTATGTCGAAACTCCATCTCTCTCGCCTCTTCCTCGTACAACAGGTCAAGTGTTTCAAGATCGATTCCTTGATCAGTTTTCAACCCCCCAAGTGTTTTTTCTTGAAATCGAAGCATGTCTCACTAGGGTGAATCACGGGGTGCGTCTATTTCTCTCTCAAACCTTCACGTTGTATCTCTCCGGTTGTTAACAAATCTGAACTTTGTTCTTTAATTTGATTCAATCCAACCAGGATCACATCTGTAACCCCAAATCAAATAGGAATTGAGAGCTAAAAGAAAAACCCCAATAGAAAAATCATGCTTTACACAAACTGCCCCCCAACCTTAAAGAACGCCCCCCAATTCAAATATTTCAACTACAACCGACAATATGTAGAGCAAATCCAACTTCTGCTGCCTCAATGGTGAAATCTAACTCAATTAAAGCTTTAACATTTTAAAATGATGAATTCAACACTTGAGATCAACGATCAGTTTTATTCCAGCAATCAAAGGAAGAAGAAGAAGACATGCACAATAAAGAGACAGGAAGAAGGAGAATAAGGGAAGAGGAGAGAGACGAGCTTACAATAAAGGAAGAACTTGAGGTAGAGCTCAGTCCAACCCCGGAATAGGGTTGCAATTGTAGTGGAGTGAGAATAAACTGCACAAGCTCACTCAGAAGAGGTGGAGAGGAGAGAAGAGTGGAATTGATCCTTAATTGCTCTTCAGAGTTCAGGGAAGAAACCCAGGCAAGAGCGAGAGAGAAAGAGGGGGTGCGGATCATTGGGAATTCATTTAAAATTTTTATATTAAACTGAAAGAGATTTTTTTAAGTTAATTTTGTGAAAGTTTGAGTGTTACAATGTATTCACTTATCTGATACTTACTACAGCATGGCAGACTCTACCCTTCTTTTGAGCATATAGGGACCTCAGGGTGGGGTGGTCCATTTACTCATTACATTGACTAATATGTTACATTGACACCACTGTGAGCACCCGCCATTTGAGGAGAGCATGAGCATTCTTCATGGTGTGGTGGATGTATTGGAGCTGATTTTTACTACTGAGGGCGAGAGGACATGCGATCTAAGGAGCTCAATTAGTTTCTATGGGCAATAACCATATGCATGCTGACTTCGTCTATGTGCATACAACGTAATTTTATAATGGTTATGTGCAGACCAAGGTTTATATGGGTGCACGGCTTCCTGTGTTTTTTATGCTGAAAATGACCTGCATATAACATCACCCTTTCTATATACTTGATGGTGCGGTGGATGCAGTTGCGCAAAATTCAATGTCTCTCGATCACTTATATGCTCAGAGGGTGCGAGCGGCGGGGCATTCTTGTCGATCATAGGCGAAGCCCGTGCACCTGAGCGAAGCAATTACGGGCATAACACGGCTGTTTGGGTGATTTTATGAGAAATGCATGAACATTTTCATTTATTAAAATGGAATACCAAATAAAATGCCAAATCATTAAATAAGTTTTAGCCATGAAAATTTAGCTAATCTTTTTATCTAATCCCTCCATTTAACTCACATTCATTCATTTAAAACCAATCAGGCCTCCAACTAACTAAATAAATAAGAAATGAAAAAAATATTAGAGAGAGAGAGAGGATAGAAGAAAGAGTGGGAGAAATGGAAAATAAAAATAATTTGCATACTATAAATTAATAGAAATGATTCTTAATTAAATTCTATTAATTAGACCGAGCATTAAATAATAATTAAATAAGTAAAAATAATACAAGCAATATAAAAAAGTCAAAATTAGTGGAGATTTAGGCTCCGTTTGGCGAGGCAGTGGCAGCTGTGAACGTGGTGATTATGAATTGTCGTTTTTGAACGTCTGGCGTCACTTAAAGATCTTCATCCACTTTTATATTCAAAATTACTTTTCTTTTTCTTATGGCAATGCTATAAGCAGTCCTATAATGACTATTCATTGTCCATTGTTATTTGTAGTCCAAACTATTTATTCGTAGTCCATCATATTTATTCGCAGTCCAAATTAAAAGTGACATCCTCGTCGTCAGGATGACCTACCCGCCACCCCTGTGAATGGCATCGACGTGCAGCATGATGTCACATACTTCGAAGCATATTCCCAGCATGTTCTCTCCGGTTTAAGCCCCCCTTCTTTGACGCCCACTAGAATTCATCGACGACAGAATCCTTAATGTTGTTGAGATACTATCCACCACCATGTTCAATCCTGCCGTCTCCGACCCAAAGCAACAAATCGCAGCCCGGCCGTGCTAAAAACTTCCGCGTGTTTGACAGAATCCTTAATCTTGTTGATTTCCACCTGGTATGTGTTTTTTTGCTTTGTTTGGCTACAAGTGCCATTAATAGCTTGCTCTGAACATCATCTATACTTGTTTTTAGGTTACTGTCATGTTTTTTACAACAACAACAACACTCAAGCCTTTATCCCACTATAGTGGGGTCGGCTATATGGATCCTTTGCCTCCATTGTGCCCTATCTTTTGTCAGAATCTCACAAATGCCTAAGTACATCATGTCGTTCTTTATAGATTCATTCCAAGTCTTTATTGGTCTACCCCTCCCTCGTCTAACATGCCTAGTGACTAGACTCTCACAACGCCTAACAGGTGCCTCTAATGGTCTCCTTTGTACGTGTCCAAACCATCTTAAACGAGCTTCTCTGAAATTTGTGCTACTCCTGTCTTATCCCTGATACTTTCATTCCTAATTGTATCCAAGCTCGTGTGTCCACACATCTACATAAGCATTCTCATCTCCGCAACTCCCATTTTTTGCTCATGTACACAATTCACTGCCCAACACTCAGAACCATAGAGCATCAAGGGTCTAATTGCAGTGCGGTAAAACTTGCCCTTAAGTTTTAGTGGTACTTTATGATCACATAAGATCCCTGACGCGCCTCTCCACTTCAACCAACCCGCTTGGATTCTATGTGTCACATCTTTATCAATACCTCTATCTTTTTGAACTATTGATCCAAGATATTTAAAACACTCGCTACAGGAAATATCTTGATCACCCAACTTAATAACGAAGTCATCTGTCTTATTGTACTGCTAAATTTAAGCTCCATATACTCCGTCTTTGCTTGGATTCTACGTGTCATGTTTTTTTACTTAAGCAAAAATTATATCGACTTCATGATTGAGAAAAAGGAAGAATGTTTTTCGGGATTTTAGAACCTGTTGCCCCTTCCATGATTTTTCTATTTTTATTATTTGCTGATTGTAGCTATGTCGAGAGATAGAGGGAGGGGGAGGGAGATAAAGGGAGGGAGAGGGAGATAGAGGGAGGGAGAGAGAGAAAACTTGCTCCGGAGAAGAAACAAGAGTTATGGTGCATGAATTTTTGGACTACGGTTAAACTGAATAAAATGAGAGATTTTATGTTTTTTCGGGATATGAATAGTCGTTTTAGGACTCCTTATAACATTGCCATTTTCTATGTCGGTTATAACCGCTTATCATGTCAAACATACATTCTATGATGGTGACATTCAAACTCACCAGAGCCAAAAAAATGTGCCAAACGGAGCATTAAGCACGCAAGGTGCTTCACTAAAGATGGTGTTAGAGGAGGGATTTTCAGTCCTTTTCATTTTCCTGGAAAACGCCACCGCCCCGAAAAAACTATTTGTTTTTCTGCCAGTTAAAAACACAACATTCCAAAAGCACTTTTAGGCATCTTTTTGGAAAGTCACTCAATAGCACCAGTCTTGCTTTTCTCACTGCCTGCGTTTCGTATTATTTCTCTGCTCGCCCCGACTTCGCGAATTTGCTACCCTGTCGTCTCCCTAGTTCGCTACTCTGCCGCCTCTGGAGTTCACTACCCGGCCACCTCCCGAGTTCGCAACCCCGCCGCGCACCTGATTTTGTAACCCCGCCAGCGAGCTTCCAGTTTGTCGACTTCCTTCCAGATCTCAATTTGAAGTTATGAATCTGCCATCTCTTTCTCCCTCTCCTTCCAGTTTTTTGATTTTCCTCACATCTAATATTTCTTTTTTCGTTTTTCCATTCCAGAAATGCGCCTTTCCCTTTGTACAAATGTCTTTTTATTTCTCCTTTTCCAGATCTCGTTTTTTGTTGTTGTTTTGTATCTCCTGAGGCCACTGGCTTTTTTATCCTCACACGACGAACAATGTGAACTAATTCTTTTTGCCGCATCTCTTTGGGTGTTGAAATGAGTTATGGTCATGTGCATGGGCTTCCTCGCCTAACTCATAATAGGATTGGTTTGAGCAGCCTTCAGCTGCCGAGAATGCTGAATAGTTCCTGTTTGTTCATTTTCATGAGGTGATGCTGATGCAAATGGACGTGGAGTATGTCTTGTTTCCTGTAGTCTGTGGAGAATAAAAAAACCGTAAGAATTCCCTCCAGAAGATGATGATTGATGAGAGCAATGTTTAAGCACCATTTATTTTTGTTTCTGAATTTTGTATAGTACCAATCAAATTAACCATTAGATGCATTGATCACAGAGAAATTATTGGTGATTGGTCGCGTTTAAAAGGAATTCTCCACAATTTTATTGTTCTTTGTTGTAGTTGGATGGTAAATCAGTTGGAAGCATAAGTATAGAAGTAAATAACTGTAAACTGGAGCATGAAAAATATGGAAATTTTGAGAAAATATAATGATGTCTTCAGTATAGGGGCGATTTAGCACAATACTATTTTGAAGGGAGAGATGGGCTTAGATTGCTGCTTTAAAAATGGCCTAAATGTTGCTTGAAGGATTGATGTAAGCCTGTAAGGCTATTAAGACTATATGGTCATGTTTTTAGGTGGTTTGACTCAATTTTATTGCTGCCATTAACATGTTGTGACAATGTTGGAGCTATCAACCAAATTAGTTGACTCAAGATATAGTGTTGAGACGATCTCCGGCGGGGTTGTTCCTTGCATTGCTGTCGTGCTGAAGAGATAAGAGATGAGGAGAGGTTTGGTATGAAAAGAACTCCATAGCATCTGTCAATGAATGGGTACTCTTTCTGCGTGTTCTCTATTATTTTTAATGTCTTTAAAAATAACCAATTTTATTTCAAAATTTGATCTTTTTGTTTTTTAAAAAAATTAATTGTCCATGAAATTGTATTTACTTAATGGATTTCAAAGTTGTTTAGATGCAAATTCAGAAAATCATTTTACTGTCCAATTCCCAAATAAACCTAAACTCCTTGTACAAGTAATAAGCTTCATAGCTGTGCTTTATTAATTGAATTATGTTGTTAAATGACAGTTTTCAGATCCATATTTTAAATCTATTTTTACTTCTTACAACAATAACCAAACTTATTATGGCTACCCTCTCCCTCATTTACAATATCTATTACCATACAAAAAATGAACGCCATTAGAATTGAAACACACAATTCTATAAGCCCCTAAAGCTCTGCCAATCATATATTTTGTTGCCATCATTTATAACTTCGAACAGGAAATATCATTTCTCACCCGCTGCGTTACATATATGTGTGCTTGCGTAATATGTGTTTGTCATTAAAATTATGTTTGTGTGTATGTATGAGTGATGAATTTATTTATTTTTGCGTATTTCTAGTTTTGCAGAATGGGTAAACACAAAGAAAGTGGAATCTCGGCAATATGGGAAATGAACGATGTTATGTTATTTTGTGATTTGCGCATCAAAGAAATTGACTTGAGGAATAGACCAACTACACATTTTAGAAAAGAAGGGTGGAATAATCTGATGAGTAACTTTCACGAACGGACATGGAAATCTTATGATAAAAAGACAAATGAAAAATAAATAGGACCCATTAAAAAAAGAATGGAAGTTATGGCGAGAGTTGAAACAGGAAGAGACTGGTTTGGGTTGGAATCTCTCACGTAAAACTATTGACGCTTTTGATGAATGGTGAGACAAAAGATTGAAAGTTAATATAATTCTTTTGACATTTTTTCAGTATTGTTTTGTCTTAATTATATTATGACTTATTTGATATATACTCTTAGGTGGTACGCACTGCAAAGAAGTTTCAATACTCAGGTATATCTCCAGAGTTGGAGGAAAAGCTAGACATGATGTTTAGCCAAGTAGTTGCTTCAGGAGATCTTGCATGAGCCCCGAGTTCACGAAATATGGGGCATGAATCTGTTGATGAACGTGACATATCTGATGATGATGACATTCAAGATGTTGAAGATTTATCTTATAGTGAAACAGGCACGGACGTAGATACTACCTCCACTCGATTCTCAGCTCATTGGATGTTAGGAAGAAGATAAAAGACAAGGGAGAGAAGAAGATTGTTGGAAGAAAGCGAACAATGAGTTCCATCATGGAGGACATAGCAGAGACATCTCGTATCATAAGCCATGTTATGATGCAACCTCTAAAAATACAAATCTCCTCTGCATTGTTTACAATCCCTGAAGCAATCAGAGAGCTTGAAAAACATCCAAAGATTATGGAGGACTAAGAGTTATATGACTACTGCACGATGTTTCTCAGAGATAAGAGCAACAGAGAAACATTCGTGAGTATTTCAGAGAAGCTCAAAGTTAGGTGGCTGAAGACGCAATATATGAAAAATTCACAGTAGAGGTCACGTGGTTGTAGTAATGTGCAGAGCATGAATGTAGTTTAATTGTGGGTCTTTCTATTTTATCTCCATGTAGAAAAATGTTTTACTGCTTTATCTGTTGATATTTAGTGGATCTGATCTAGGAGTGACAATCTATGTACACTATTGATTAAGTATCACAAGTAGTGTGACATTTTTTCTTGTCCTTCACATGTATTTGTCTGCTTTACATTAGCCAGACTTGGGGGGAAAGTGATGAGGTTACCCTGAGCGGGTTCGACCAAACCATGGGTTCAACAAGCACGACCGCACTAATCTCTCGCAAAGTGCAACCCCGTGGCACGGCCTCCCAAGCCGCTCTATGGGAGCCACCCACGCGACAATCGCCCTATGCGGTAAAGGCCGTACATGGGAGTTCCCCTACGTATCGAGTCAAACGCGCGCGAGAATCGTCCTGCACGCTGTACTGCATGTGCGGGATTAACCCCGCGTAATGCGCACTCCGTGCGCGAGATTAGTCCCGCGCTCTGTGCACTGCACAAGCAGGATTAACCCCGCGCATTGTGCGCGCTGGATTAACCCCGTGCACAGTAAGCACAAGATTAATCCAGCGCACAATAAGCGCAGGATTAATCCCGTGAAATAGTCTTACAACCAATTTTTGGCCTCCCTTTTGGGGAGTGTTGTGCACTCCCCAACAGGGATGATGGGCTAGCCGCCGTCGCTCCTTTCTCCCGTAGATGCCGTCGTTGTTACTCCTCTCTGACGTGGCCGCCGCCGCCGCTTCTCTCTCCCGCGAAGCCCTCCGCTGCCACTCCTCTCTTCATCGAGCGCCGCCACCGTCGATACTCTCTCCCGGACTCCGCCGTCGTCGCTCCTCTCTCCCGCGGACGACGCCGTCATCGCTCCTCTCTCCCGCGGCCGCCAACCGTCGGCCGCTCCACCCTTTCTGCCGCCCGATTTCCCGGCCGTCGGCGGCGGTCTCCCTCCTTGCAGGCAAGTTTGCCGGCAAGTTCGCCGACCGCCCAAGAGAGCCCGTCCCCGCCATCCGATGTTCTCAGATCATTCATCGTCGTCCGATTCGCGTGTAACCACCCACTAACCGCCATGTTAGTGGGGGAATTTTATTATTAAATTAATTGGTCTACAGTAGCGAAATGAATGATCATAATGCGCACCCTTAAACTATAGGGAAAATATTAATTTGTTTGGTTATGGTTTGGAGATATCAGCATAATCACCATAACCACCTTCTAGATGCTATAAAAGGACCACCATGCCTTCTGATTTCTCACATTTTTTCTCCGTTTCTTCTTCTTCCTCAGGCCAGAGCTCTGCCGGATTCCTCTTACGTGCGATACTCAACCCACATTCAAGCCACAACTAAGCCCCGTTCAAGCCACAACCGAGCCCCGTTCGAGCTACAGCCAAGCCCCGTTCGAGCTACAGCCAATCCCCGTTCAAGCCGCATCCAAACCACCTTCGTGCCATGCTCAAGACACCTCCGAGCCTTCCAAGGAAGCCTATTTCGCAGCTTCCTGGAAGTCCCTACCAGCACTATTCCGAACGTGCAATTTTTGCGTCCAGCACCATCGTAACGCTCAAATTCTCCCGTCACCGCCAAGTGTAATTTGTGCAAGACGCCGAGCGAGACGGCCTGTCGTCAGCCAAGTGCAAAGTATTCTCTCACCTCCGAATTGTAACTTCCAGCGGTCTGTCGCCCTCGATTCTACCAACTAACTATAACCGCAAGCAAGTAGTGGACTTTGACCGGCACAGTCTCAGCCACGTGGTTTTTTATACGGTTGAGGGGTTTTTTCCACATTAAAACTTCGTGTGTATGATCGATTTACTTCATTGACTGTGTGCGCGGTCGACCGCTCCCGTGTAAGACGGTCGAATTTGGGCGGGTTTAGGAGCGCCGAGTTAGACCGCAACAAAAACAAAGTTTTATACAAACTGTATCTACTTATTAGCAAAAAAAAAACAATAATAATTAAACTTATTGCGGGTTTCCAGATTCCCCTCTGGCCAGGAGAATCGGACCGCCTTAGCTCTGAGTTGGACCGGACGCACAAACAGTCAAGAGAAAATCCACCAGCAATGACAAGGGGATTTTTTATCGTGGAAAACCCGGAAAGGGTTAAAAACCACGCGGCCGGATCTATGACGGGCCGAAATTCATTATTCAGCTTTGTTTACAAGTGTTTAGAGTTCCTCGGAGGGTGACATGCCACCTCTCCGTTACAAGCATTGAGTACAAAAAAACAGAAAAAAGCTAAGTTCGCAAAGCTTGGAAGGGAGCATTCACGAGAGTGTTCCTCTGTGCCTTCTTTTGGGCTCACTAATGCGTTCAAGTGAGCGTTGAGCATTGCACGTACTAGAGATGTAGCAGAGTGAATTTTGAGCAGAGGAACAATCTAAGTCTCTTGTGTTATCGCCGGTAAATTTCAGAGCTCTCGCTAGTCTCTGGAGTTGCTTGACTTCAAATGAAACCCTGATGATTTTTTATAGCTTTTCTGGGGGGTCATGTTGGTAATTACGCTAAGCTAATGATTACGACAATGCTGATGCGGCCATAAAGAGTTCGTGGATTAGGACGGTCGTTGCCGCAAGCTCGAAGATGAGAGTTTACCACGACGTTTCTTCGCCAACGCTGCCACCGCTACAAGTTTTGTTCGACGTCCGCCGCCGCCAATAAATAAAATATATAATTATAAATTACATAATTATAATTATATATTTTATCATTTATATTTCTAGTAAATTTTATTTTTTAAGCAACTTTATTTTAAGAGTTTATTTCATGTATTATGATGGGTGTTTATAACCATCATGTGTTGTTTTTTATTATTTCATTTCATATGTAAGATGGGTGCATATAACCATCATAAGTGGTTTAATTTTCAAGGGTGGAGATTGAGTGGTGTAGCCTATATATAGGCCATGCCATGAAGATTTTGTAGAGATGAAGAAGAAAAATTGAAACCCTAAAATTTGGTCTCCCTCCTCCTCCTCCAAGGCAACTTCGGCCTCCTCTCTCCCCCTCTCTCTTTGGCCGCCGACCACCCCTCCTCCTCCCTCTCTCCCTCTCTATATCCGGCCTCCCTTCCTCTCCTCCTCCTCCTCATCTAATTCTCCCTCCAAGCCGAACCCTCCTTTCCTTACCACAATAGATCCCTCGCCGGCCTCCCTCCCTAGCCGCCACCATCTTCCTTTCTCCAACCTCCACCAACCTAAAATCCGTCCACCACCAAACCACCCTCACCTTTGCAAAAACCTAGCCGCCACCCTCTATTCCCTCCAACATAAAATCTCCACTCACATCTTCCCTAGCCGCCAACCCCACATCCTCTTGGGTAAAATATTCCACCACATTTTCTCTCACCTCTTGCCTTATATATCTCGGGTTTCAATAGTCTCCCTCTTCACGGGTTATTGCAAAGGACGAACGGCTCGTGTCTTTCATCGTTCGGTGCGGATCCGTGGAGTTTGCGTGGAAATAGAAAATCAACCACCGTCGTGAGCGCTTTCCTTCACCCAATATCGTGGACAAATTTCTTGGTTGTGGGTAACGAATCTTTCACCACTTTTGCTTGATTTCTTCTATATTATTTGTGAGTTTTGGTGGAATTAGAAGGCTACTAATTAGTCCTAATTTACATTGAATGTTGTGCGTAATTAAATATGATTTTTAAGCATTGTTATTCCGAATATTTTTCGTATTAATTGGAGTGGGTAAATTTCGTGAACGCTTGTAGAAATCAGTTTCCTTAGCCTTGATTTCTTTGGTGTTCAAGTGATTTGTCAACCCTCATATTAATTAATTTTGGGATTAATTTGAACTTAATTTTAAATCACTATTTTAGTCCAGATTTTCTCATTTTGGAATTGTGAATGTTTGCGTAAAATTTTAATTTGAATTGTTAATTGTCCGGATCAGATAGGTCCTTTTCGCTTGAGCGAACTTTGGCATATAGCCCTTGTTCAATCTATAAAAAGGGGTAGCGCCCCTTTACTTTTGAGTGTTGTTTAATTAGTTGAATATCTGGTAGAATTGTGTAGAGAAAATATTGCTCGTTGCGTATTTAATTTAATTGTCAAACCTAAGAGCGCGTAATTTCATTCCGTTGAAACCATGAGCCTGCATCAATTTGGTATCAGAGCCAGGTTCACGTCAATTTCCTAATCGACACTCTTCCCCTTTTATTATTTCGCCGACACGCACTTGCATGTTTCTATATCAAAATAATAAAACAAATTTTTTAGTTTTGGTCTGCCAATAACAACCTAAAATTCTCAGTTTTTCTAAAAAATTCAAAAGTCATAAAATTCTGGAAATTCTCCATCATTTTATTAGTAATAAATATAAAAAAAATATTTTATTTTTATTATGTCATTATTTTTATTAAGTCATTATAAATTTTTAATTTTTGGTTTGCAAATAGCGGCCTAAATTTTTTATTTTCCTGCAAAAAATCAATTTTTTTTAATAATCTCTTTGTTATGTTCATCCAGAAAATCAAAAATAATATTTTATTACCACGTTATTAAGCGGGAATAAATTTATCTTTCCAAAATTTATTTGGGCCACAGTCTTTATTTCATTTTATGTGCACCAGATTCGAGTAGAATTTTCTATCCCATCACCACTAGAAAATGTCCTATGACGTGTATGCTCGAAGACAGGTACCCACTTATGACGGTTATGACTATTTGTATGCTAAGGTCGTGGCTAAACACACCCCAGTCTTGCCTTCATACCATAGGAATACTAACTGTCCCCACGCTTATCCTCCCACTAGAAGTGTGGCACCTAATTATGATGGTTTATGGCGTCCCTAAGTTTTCCTAGACTGGGTTAAGAAAATATAGTGCTACTTTGAGTGGTACAAATTGACTGACGCGGATAAGGTGCGAGTGACGAGAATAAAGTTGTTAGGTAGAGATAAGATATTCTGGTTGAATGAGGAACGACGTCTGAGAGCCGAGAATGGTAAATTACTTATTGGTTGGGCAGACATGAAGGTTATACTGACATAACAGTACGTCTCTATGTACCATCGAATACAGATGTTAGATGAGTTGACTACCCTTAAACAAGGGAATAAGTCGGTCTTTGAGTATATGAGTCTTCTTAAGGATGTGATGGTTAGGTGTGGTGTGAAGGAGATGCCAGAGCTCACCCTCTCTAGGTTTCGTAAGGGGTTAAACCCCTACATCCAGGATAAATTACTGCGTTATGGTCACACCGACTTAACTCCACTTTTAATGCTGCATTGAATATTGAGAAGCATAATGTTCATAAGAATTAGACTCGCTCGTTTCAGAAGGGAGACTCCTTAGGACCACCACCCACTTTTAGGGAAACCATTCCTGATATGTCTTATGTCTTGAACTCTAAAAGTGTTACTACTAGGGTGTTGCCTCCATTAGCCTCGACGACTGAGCCTCCTAAGATTGTAATTGAAACCAATGAGGATTCTGATGTAGATGTGGTATCTCTTGATTCTGAGGATGACCCTGTAGGTGAGAGTATTCCGACATGTACGTTAGTGCCTGACAATTCTGATGAGTCTGAAATTGAGGGAATACCTAGTGATTTAGAAGACAATGTATGAGATGATTACGTTCCGATTTGTTAGAGTATTACGCTGCCTATTACGTGCCCTACAAGCGTCGTGTCTGATCACCCTAGTATTGAGTGCCCTCTGCAGGCTACGATCCCCATCATGTTAGAGCCTACGAATACACCTACTGAGATTATATCTGAGTTATCTGAGGAGCCTGACAGTGATGATGTTCCTATTGATATTGTGGATGAGTTACCATCTAAGGGAAGAGTAATTTTGGACGATTCTATTAGTTGTATACCCAGATGAGAGTTCTTTGGCGATATTACGGTTTGGTGAAATTTATATTGATTTAGATTTTATCCCATGATTGATTTTATCGACCCTTCCCCCTGCTTATTTGCCTATATTAGTTGACTTTTTAGGACGAGGAACCGGTAGACCTAGTCCGAGTTTTAGTGTCATGCCCACTTTATTAGTTCCTACATTGGCGTTGTATCAGCATATAGATATTATTATGTTGAGCGCACTAGTATTTGGACTTTTCACCGCACCTCATAGACATGACTACGCGTCACTTTTGACAGCTCATATTTCTGCATGTCCGACTACGGTTCCGTCCTCTACTACGACTGATTTTGTTTCTTTGGCAATAGTGCCTCTGGTTGTGATGTCCCCTAAACATACTTATATACCACACCCGGTCGCCTTTTGATGTCCCTCATTTCCCTACGTTAGTAACTTTAGTTGGGTCCCTTGAGTTGTATCGCTCGCACATCCTGTCACATCCGGGAGCGTCCAATTCAATTGTTTATGATGAGCAGTTCTCCTTGGCATATCTTCATGCTAAGCGTGAGCATTTAAAATTTAAAATTAAAACTTCGAATTTGGAGCCCATTACAATCATCTCTGATTATAAGGGTCCCGTGCCACCTGACTTAACCCCCTTATTCTTCGTATTTGGGTATAGTCATGTAGCACATGGATTCTCTCCTCATGTATCTCGGACATTAGTGTTTCATTTTAAGTTATGTCGTACACACTTCCACTCCTTTCTAAGACCGCCCGACGCTAGATTTAGTGATTTGGGTTTATTCTGGTCAGTCCCCGAGCTGATGCTTTCTAGCTCCGTTAATAAATTAATACGTAGGAACACCGACCCATCCATGATTATGAAGAACGTTAGATTTCATGCTTTTATTTTAGATTTTTCTATAGCACAAGGTGTTTCACTTTAATTCAAGTTTCCGGATTTTTTACTGTACGTCTCTGTTCCACCTGAGTGCTTTCTTCGTCGTTCTTCTCGACCATTATTTTTTTCTTGGGATGGGGAGTGTTAGTTCTGCCGTGTCTATTTCCCACGTTGATTCCATGGGTCTTGAACCGGATGGTAAGATTCAAGTTTTATTTCTTTTGCTTGACACCCTTTCGAGTTTCCTCGAAAGTCTTGTTTTTTCGTTGCCAGACAGGTTCTCAGTGCTGATGGATGTGCATACTACTACGACATAGATAGCGGGGCCAGATTTACCCCATGTTGCTGCTGCTTCTGCCTATTCTCCCCTCACGGGCCACTCATCGGTGATGAGTAATTTTGAGTGAGAGAGAATTGATGGTGACGATGCTGATGTGGCCGTGGATCCCCGCCATAGAGAGTTCGGGACGGTCGTTGTCCCAAGCTCGAAGATGGGAGTTTACCACAACGTTTCTTCGCCAATGCCGCCACCGATACATGTTTTGCTCGACGTCCGCCGCCGCCAATAAATAAAATATATAATTATAAATTACATAATTAAAATTATATATTTTATCATTTATATTGCTAGCAATTTTTATTTTTTAAGCAGCTTTATTTTAAGAGTTTATTTCATGTATTTTTTATTTCATGTATTATGATGAGTGTTTATAATCATCATGTGTTGTTTTTAATTATTTCATTTCATATGTAAGATGGGTGCATATAACCATCATGAGTGGTTTTATTTTCAAGGGTGAAGATTGAGTGGTGTAGCCTATATATAGGCCATGCCATGAAGGATTTTGTAGAGATGTAGACGAAAAATTGAAACCATAAAATTTGGTCTCCCTCTTTCTCCTCCAAGGCAACTTCGGCCTCCTCTCTCCCCCTCTCTCTTAGGCCACCGACCACCCCTCCTCCACCCTCTCTCCCTCTCTATATCCAGCCTCCCTTCCTCTCCTCCTCCTCTAATTCTCCCGCCAAGTCGAACCCTCCTTTCCTTACCATAATAAATCCCTAGTCGGCCTCCCTCCCTTGCCGCCACCCTCTTCCTTTCTCTAACCTCCACCAACCTAAAATCCGTCCACCACCAAACCACCCTCACCTTTGCAAAAACCAAGCCGCCACCCTCTCTTCCTTCCAACATAAAATCGCCACCATCTCTTCCCTCCAACATAAAATCGCCACCCACATCTTCCCTAGCCACCAACCCCACATCCTCTTGAGTAAAATATTCCATCACCTTTTCTCCCACCTCTTTCCTTATATATCTAGGGTTTCAATAGTCTCCCTCTTCAAGGGTTATTGCAAAGGAAGAACGGTTCGTGTCTTTCATCATTCGGTGCGGATCCGTGGAGTTTGCGTGGAAATAGAAAATCAACCACTATCGTGAGCACTTTCCTCCACCCAATATCATGGATGAATTTCTTGGTTGTGGGTAACGAATCTTTCACCACTTTTGTGTGATTTCTTCTATATTATTTGAGTTTTGGTGGAATTAGAAGGCTACTAATTAGTCCTGATTTACATTGAATGTCATGCATAATTAAATTTGATTTTAAGCATTGTTTTTACGAATATTTTTCGTATTAATTGGAGCGGGTAAATTTCGTGAACGCTTGTAGAAATCGGTTCCCTTGGCCTTGATTTCTTTGGTGTTCAAGTGATTTGACAACCCTCATATTAATTAATTTTGGGATTAATTTGAACTTAATTTTAAATCATTGTTTTAGTCCGGATTTTCTCATTTTGTAATTGTGAATGTTTGCGTATAATTTTAATTTGAATTGTTAATTGTCCGGATCGAGTAGGTCCATTTTGCTTGAGCGAACTTTGGCCTATAGCCCTTGTTCAATATATAAAAAGGGGTAGCGTTCCTTTACTTTTGAGTGTTGTTTAATTAGTTGAATATCCGGTAGAATTGTGTAGAGAAAATATTGCTCGCTGCGCATTTAATTTAATTGTCAATCCTAAGAGCGCGTAATTTCATTCCGTCGAAACCATGGGCCTGCATCAGCTGAGTCTTTAGTTGGCAAATATCATCGCTCTGTTGCGGTCACCTAAATCAATAATTTTAATGAAATGATGAACGTGCCCTCCGGGTGATCCGGGCAGGTTGCCTGACGACAGTGGTTGCCGATGGAGACTGGAGGTGGTGGCGGCGGCCGCCGGCGCGTGTCGCACACTCACGCTCCCTTGCGCAAGGGATGCGAACGCGTCGTGCCCATGTGCAAGGGATGCGGGCGCGCGCTCCGTGCCCATGTGCAAGGGATGCACGAGCGCATGGGTTGCATGTTCGCCGCGCGTCCTGCGTGTGTGCGCGGGCGCGTAGAGCGTGCTGTCTGCGTGCATGCATGTGTCTTGTTCGCCTGCGCGATTGGTCGGGTTGGCATGCCTTTGTGTCCTTAGTCGAATCTTTCTGGTTTGACTTAAAAAATTTAGGGGAATCCTCTCAGATGTCCCAAATTTTTGTGCATTGTAATTCTCGAAGTGACGAGCGCAAAAATTTTTCCAGGTGTCTGTAGCATTCTTGGGCGTAATCATAAGCGTATGTCATGAATTATTATTGGCATGTGATTTGAATTTAGGAGAATCTCCGTTATTTTTCAAATATTCGTAATGATTGGGAGTATATTTCCTGTCATTTCTGCGAAAAATCAGATCAGATTATAATTGACTATGTTTCCCTTTTAAGGAGAATGAAATTTGGCAGGATATTTCCTTGCCTTAATGGAGCTTTCCCTTATGCATGCGTCCCCCTGCATGCCTATAGATTGGAGAGAAGCTCGCTCTCTTATTTACGTTGCAGCGGAGCCGTTGGAGTTCTTGTTTGGAGTTTGTAAAGTCTCGCCGTTGTCATGTCTTCATCCAGAAAGGTGAGTGTTTTTCATGATATTAGTCCATGCTCAATGAAGGAGAAGCAGACGAGGATGGTGTTTCCCAGGCAGAGAAGTTCGATCAGTGAATGCAGCGAAGTTCGATCAGGGCATGCAATAGAGTTTGCGTGGGCATGCGCTGCAGTGACTGTGCGCAACAATGCTGTGTAGGAGCGTGTGATAGTGCCCGCTCATGATGATGCTACGGGTACGCACGCGATAGTCCTCGTACGAGGGCATACGACAGTTCTGCACTGGCTTGGGCAGAGGCTCCTGCACGGGTTTCACGAGATACCGCGCGTGCATGCGTGTGGACCGCGTGGTTGCGCGCAATAGTAGCTCACAGTTGCACGTGGGGTGCCCGCACGAGAGCCCTCACGTGGCGGCGCGTGTGGTGCTCTTGATGGCTCCCTTGCATTACTTTTGTTGTCGTGCAGTGCCGTGTTGGTGCGAGTGCGTGGCGCTTGTCTGGGATTTTTCTTGTAGTGGTTTCCTGTGTTGACTTGGGTTTTCTTTTCAGGCTCCGAGGCGTGACATTCGGTCGAGGTTGATACGTCTTTCCTCTTATTTGACCTCGGATCCGGTGAGCACATGGCAGAACCGCTTCAAGATTATTACGAACGTGGAGATCATGATTCGTTCTTCGTCAGAGCAAGTCCAAAATCCTCCCTCGGGTTATTTCGTTGTACATCTTGGAAGGATGATTGAGGAGGGCTTTCGGGTCCATCATGCTAAGGAGGATCTCGAGATTTTCTAGTTCTTCGGTATCCCAATAGCACATTTCTTTGGATGATGAAGCTTATCTGCTTCTTTTGAAAGCACTACCGGCGTCTGTCCGTGTAGCTGTTCTGCGAGTGGTGCGAAATCTACCACGACTCATGTGACCAAATCAAGGTTAGGAGCAACAAAAATTGGTTTGCGTTCGAGGACAAGGCAAATTACCATCATGGGGATAGTTTTAGATTCATCAGGAATTCCTGGAAGCTGCCCAAGACTTGGCGCGAGCTCCGACGATATAGTGGTCGTCTTGCGGGGCAAGAGTACGACTTTACTTATGTGTTAGGTTTTGAAGATCCGCGCGAGCTGGCCAATGTGCTCTTTTGGATTGACACATTTGTGTGCGAGAAGAGACTGATCCTGGCAGGCATCTCTACAGACTTGGAGTAGAGCTATGTCCTACCCTTGGAGCGGGGAAAGAAGAGGATGCTGGTCTTTTCGCTAAAGCGGTGGGAGGAAGGTCCATCCTTGGCTTCCCCAAAGCCCTTCATAGAGGTGGCCGATGATGGCTCAGACGATCTTGGTGATGGTCCTCTCCCTGCCGCTCCTGAGGATGAAGATCCCTCAGAGTTGCCTGAGGAAGAGTCGACCTTATGGGAGGGAACGGTGCCGCCGCCGGCTGATGCAAGAGGCAAGAAGTGGGAGTCTTCTTCCTTCTGAGCTGCTATGTTGAAGGTATGGTTGTTCTGCTTACTTGCTTCCTCTCTATGACCTTTTTTGTTTCCCTAATCTAGCTTTTGTCTTTGCAGTTATATGAATTGCGGGAGGTCCTTGTTGCAGTATGGAGACCGAGCGGCATGACTGTCTGACTCTGGCGGATTGAAGACCGCGCGGTCTGTCGGTTTCTCGCCATCGATTTGGTAGCCAGACTGTTGTTGTTTGGTGTCCGGGTGATCTGGTGGTTTGTCTCAGGCGTGTTGGAGACTGGGCGGTCTGGCAGTCTCCTATGGAGGCTTGTTCTCTCCTTCTGGTGTTTGTCGGGCGGTTAGCCTATTCGTCTAATCGCACGACCTGTTCGGCTTGTTTTCTTGTTAAACCGCTTATATCTGTAATTATTTAGACCCACATTGCTTATTTATAATCTCTCTCATCTCCTCCATTTTATAAAGGGGGGGGGGGGGGGTCATACCTTTGTAATATACACCTTTTTTGGATAATAAATTTTTTGTTATTCCAATTTTCGGTTTCTACTTGTCAGTTTGCACATGACATCAGAGTACTCGATCTTTTCCGCCTGATTCAGTGCCTTCTTCTGCCCACGCGGTTGCCTTCTTCTTTTAGTCTGTTTGCGTGGCCTCTTTTCCCTTCCATGTCGCTGCCCTTTTATGTGCGCGGCCTCTCTTCTCGCTCCGTCTTTCTATCCGCGACCTGTTTTCGTGGTTTCTCTGCCTCTTTTCTCCCCGCGAACTCCTTCTAGTTCCCACGGTCTTCTCTATTTTTTGTTCGTGCGGCCTCCTTTTCTAGTCGCACGACTTCTTTCCCTCTATTCTTTTCCCTTCTTTGTCGCTGCCCTTCGTATGCGCGACCTCTCTTCTCGATCCGTCTTTCTATCCGCGACCTGTTTTCGCGATTTCTCTGCCTCTTTTCTCCCCGTGAACACCTTCCAGTTTGCGCGGTCTTCTCAATCTCTTGTTCGCACAGCCTCCCCTTTTAGCCGCGTGACTTCATTCCCTCTACTTTGTTCTGCTTCTTGGTTATGACCTTCCTTGCTTCTGGTGTGTTGACACCGTGACCGCTGCAGAACCTCTTCTTATGTCCACTGCGACCTTCCCCGCCGCACAACCTGCTTACTGGTCGTGCCGCCTTCGCAGCTTGCTGTTTGCGCAGTCTGTTTCTACTCGCGCGGCTTCTTGTCTCTTCCATGGCTCTTTCCGGGCATACCGTGGATCACTATTGGCTGAAACATCCATATCTTCGCCCCTCTGATGATTCGTCCGCCTCGGTGGTCACGTCATCAGGTAGTGCCCACATGATTTCTCAAGGTAAATGGTTGATCGACTCTGGTGCGACTAATCATATGATGGGCAATCCTTAGTGCTTTTCTCTCCTATAAACACATGATCGGTTGCCCCCTGTCCTCGTTGCAGACGGCTCTCCCTCCCCGGTCTATGGTACGGGAGTGGTTCATGTCACTCCGTCTCTTCACCTTTGCGGACACTCTCTATGTGCCAAAGTTTTTGTGCAATTTATTATCGGTTACCTCTTTATGCAAGCAACTTCAATGCTCCATCACATTCACTCCAACTTCTTGTTCTTTTCAGGATTCGAGCTCCCAACAGACGATTGCTACTGGGGCTGAGAGTGGCGGCCTCTACTTCCTCGATAATGTTTCCACTCTATTTGCCTTCTCCTCCTCCTCTACAGATCTTCTACAGTGGCATCTCCGCCTTGGTCATCCTCCTCCACGAATTTTTCGTCAGCTTCTGCCCCAACTCCTTCCACACAGTTCTCCTCTCAACTATGAAGCCTGTTAGCTTGGCAAGCATCACCGTTCCTCCTTCCCGCCGAAGCAAGGTCGTGGCTCTACCCTTTCGTTTGATCTCATTCACTCTGATGTCTGGGGTCCTCCTCCTACCCTCACCGTTTGTCGGGGTAGTTCTTATTTTGTTACATTTATTGACGACTTTTCTAGATATACTTGGGTGTATCTCTTACGAGATCACTCTGAATTATTCAATGTATGAACATCTTTTTATCACTGAATTCACAATCAGTTTGGTGTTTCAATTAAAATCCTTCGCTCTGATAATGCTAAGAAGTATATTAGTCAAGCCTTTTCCTCTTTCTGTGCGCAACATGAGATCGTTCATCAAACTAGTTGTGTCTATACCTCCCAACAAAATGGAGCGGCGCAACGCAAAAACAGCCCCCTCCTTGATGTCGCTCGCACTCTGCTGATACAGATGCATGTCCTTCGCTCTTATTGGGGCTATGCTGTTCTCATTTCCTACTATCTCATCAATCGCATTCCCTCCACGGTTCTCCACGGTAAAACACAATTCTCCATTCTCTATCCGGACAAGGATCCTTTTCCACTTCCTCTACTTATCTTTGGGTGCACAACCTTTGTGCACGCTCCCTCCGCCACCCATGACAAACTCTCCCCTCGCTGCACCAAATGTGTCTTTCTGGTGTACTCTACCACTCAGAAATGCTATTGTTATTTTGACCATATTCTTTGAAAGCAGTTCATCTCTGCCAACGTTACCTTCTTCAAGAATGCTCCCTATTTCTCCGACAACTCGAGGGTGCAGTGATAAAGAGAGGGAGATAGGAGTAATAAATTATTTTTATACATTAAAATTTACAAGATTTTATAAAATAAAAATAGGAATAATAATTCATATTTTTTGCGGTCATTTTAAGTACTCATATGTATATGTTTTGAAAAAAATAAGATTTTGGGTGTGTGTGTAGCCCGCTCATAGGCGGGCGCAACCCACAGCGACGCATCGAGCACTGACAAAGCCCGTGCGCCGGTGGGCGAAGGCCGTCCGAGAGCTTCGAGCACTACAACTTACTCTCCAAGAACTACGCCGGCGTTTTCTTTTCTCCTCTTCGTTTCTTTCGATTCGTTTGATTGGGTTTCTGTTCTTCTTCAATTTTATTTTAGGATGTAAGGAATCTGCGTTAATTTGTCGCCGTAATCACGATCAATGTCTTTTCTATATTGCGTTTCAATTTGATTATCTGTTTATTGCTTATTTTCAACTTTATGGAAACGAATGCGGATCGAAAGCTTATATAATCTCTATAATTTCTACACCAGATGAAAATGTGCATCTCTAGCTCATATATGAATTCGTTAAATGTGAGTTGGATTAGAAGGGCAGTCGCTACCATTTCGATTTTTTTGACTCAATTGGTTGTGTTTCAGTAACTACAGCAGAAAATGGAGTTAGGGCACTGGAATACCTGGGTCTTCTTGGAGGCGCAGAAGAAGGAAACCAAAAGAAAACTGTTAGTATTTATTGCTTTTGCAACTCTGTTTTCATTTCTCTCTGTAGAAGGACTTGTAATTGGCACTGACAACGCCCGTGTGCCAGCGGGCGAATGCCGTCCATTGGATCGTGAGAGAGAAAATGAGGGAAATATGGAGAGAGAGAGAGGGGAGGGAGAGGGAGAGGGGTGGGAGAGAGAAGTGGGAGAGAGAAGTAGAGAGAGGGGAGTGATAAAGAGAGAGAAAAAAAGAGAGAGAAATTAATTTTATAGATTAAAATTTGTAAAATTTTATAAAATAAAAATATGAATAGTACTTCATAATTTTTTGCGATCATTTTAAGTACTCATTTGTATATGTTTTGAAAGAAAAGATTTCGAGTGCCTGCGTACCCCGCTCATAGGCAGGCGCAGCCCAAAACGACGCATGTCGTTGGATCTTCAAAAAATTTATTTTCAGCTGTTAGATCTCATGCTTTTTCAATATATCAATGATTTCTCCCCTCTCAATCCCGATAGAAGTCGTGGCCAGCGGGCATCACGTGCCTCTTCTCCACGCCTCTCCGCTAGGACTTCCCTTGCCTCTTCTCAGGGGCCCTTTCAATCTGCCTGATTCCTAGATGCCTCCCGCAAAGGTTTCTCCCTCAGCCACCAACCGACCCCTGCCACTGATGCATGCAACACGCCGACGACTGCAACCCGCTTCTGTGATGTCCTCTCGCAGGTGCTGCTTCACTGCTTCCTCGCTTCTTCACGGCGCTGCTTCGTTGCTTCCTCACTTCTCCTCCCTGATTCTCAACGTGTGGGCTCTAGATTCCCAACTCATCCATCCGCTTCAGCAGCTCTGGATTCCAGCTCATCCCATCAGCTATGGCTTTCTTCCTCTCGATGCCTCAACATTCACCATTTCTATCTTCTCGCTCACCTCGCATTTGCGGCAAACGATCACGCGCCTCTCTTCTCTCTCACTTAAGTGTCCGACAATTTCCTGCGTTTTTCGGCTCTTCTCCTGCGACTTCAATCTCCTCCCCTGCAAGATCCCATAATCTCCAAAATTAAGGACATATAGCTTTTTCCCCCTCCTCACGTCTACATCTATTTGCGGCATTACCTCCCCTCTTCCAAAATTTTTTTGCTGTTTTACTGGTCTATATCTTTGGAGTGTGGTTACCATTATCACTGACAGTACTTCTGCCGCTCATCTCCCCCAGTCTACGCGTGCGGTGACGATAGGATGCGGCCATGCTAGACCTCCTCTCGCTCAAAAAAAGACATGAACATGAGCTTTATGATGTATAACACAAACCATGCCTTTTGTCGAGCGAGAGGAGGTTGAGCAAGGCAAGGTCCGATCTTCTTCGCTTGCTTAGATGAGAGGAGGAGAAGGCCAAAGTACTGCCATGCGGGATACAGGAGATCCCCTGTGTATTGTCAAGATCTACTTACCGACGTCATTTAGCAGAGTTCTTACTACTTACTATCTTTGTGGTGTGCTTAACATTGTTCATGACTTATCATTTGTTGTTTATTGCTGCTGACGAACTAAATAAGTCGCCAGAAGCGGACAGCTTATTGAACTGAGAAAGAGTTGCCAAAGAGAAGACCGCCTAGTCGCAAGCCACGACATGCTGCTAACTGCCAATTATAACCGCAGAGTCCACACTGATCTCTGACCAAAGTCAGAACCAAGTCACTAGCTTCTCAGCACTGTCCGCACAATCTGCATAGCAAAAACCCGGTCAACTACTCAAACCGCGCGAAAACAAAAAACATGTCCGCAGCAACCACCTGAGCTCACTTACTGTTCATTCGGTTGTATTGTTAATATGACAGGGGGTCCTATTTATAGGCACGAAGAAGAGTGTGATCACCGCCTAGCCGATAAGATCACCACCTTATCTCACGGCGAGCACTGAGTGTATCTGCACAGCAGCAGACATAAAGCCAGTCCGCCTTATCGCTGCAACTAGGCTGGACAACCAGTTCACCAAGGTTGCACCACCAAAGCCGGATAGAAATCCTATCTGCCTTGTCGCCACATGCCCAAGCCAGGACTTGTCCGCCACACTAGTGGACCCTGCAGATACTCCACCAGTCCACACACATGCAAACACAACTCTGTTCTGCATGCTCCTATGAACACTACTCCAGTCTGCACACTCCGAGCCTGCAACCTGGCCACATAAGGCTGACAGGTTTCGAACTCGGTGGACAGAAAATAGTCCGCGCTAACCATGCGATCTCCCGAATAGAGCACACCTGGGCTTGGTACAGATCCAGACCAAGTACACACCACCAGCCATCCCTGGTGCGAACACAGTACCAAGGGATACAAGGGTCAGTCTGCATAAACCAGCAGTCTCCAACACTAGTATGCAACCCGGGCTCAGCGAACACCGTGGATAAACATCATATCCACCCAGTTACCTTTGGGGAACATGCTGCTTGCAACTCCCTTGCCGATCTAGCTATCCGCCACCCCTATCCGCACAGTCTGTGCGGACAGACCGCCCAGGCCATCACTTCCACTTCAAAAAAATTCAACACTCCCCCTTGAAATGAGAAGTGGAAACAATCCCTAGTAGTCCCCGTAATCAACAAAATGTCCACTTCGACAACGACTTTGTGAAGATGTCCGTGATGTTGTCCTCGCTTCGCACATGCTTGACCATAAGAGATCCCCCCTGCACCTTCTCCCGATTGAAGTTTTGCTCAATCTCAATATGCTTGGTCCTCACGTGACAAACTTGATTATTATACAATTTAAAGGCACTCCTGTTGTCACCACGTAGTAGAGTGAGACCCCACACTTCTTCATGAATGTCCTCTACTAGCCTCCTATGCTAGATGTCTTCCCGAGCTGCCAAGGTCGAAGCCTTATACTCCGCTTCTGTAGTAGACACCGAGTCTTACTTTTTGCTGCACCATGATATGCCTGCTGATCCACATGTGAAAACATGGACAGACGTCGACTTCTGATCGTCTGAGTCTCCCATATAATGAACATCAGTGTAACCATGTTGCTTGAAGCTTGTGTCACTGCTGCTCCAAGATATAAGTCTTCTCCCTAGAAATTGACAGGGGCCAGATGTGCTTTTCCTGTCTTCTCCCAAGAAAGAAGAACGACATGTGTCCACCTCTTGATAGGTAGCAAGGAGGACATTTTTTGAGAGAGCGAGAGAAAAGCTCTTGGAGGAAGTGGATAGCCGAGTATAAGAAATAAAATCATGAATAGGATGTTGAGTGCATGTTCGAACTCTTTTTTGAAGAGTAATTGGCAGATCAAGTTTTGCGTTTACTGGAGCATCAGATCCATCTGTTGGAGCAACTGCTGGCCCGAGAACTGTCAGTGGTGGCTTAGGGAGAGAAGCAATATCAAGAGAAGGAGTCTCACAGATAGTTGGTGAAGGGAGAGACACTAGTTCAGGTGGAGGAGCAGAGACAATGGTACATAAGAGGCGTCAACAGAAGGTAGAAGCAGAGTAGTACGAGAAAAGTATTGAGTATCTTCAAAGAAAGTGACATCCGCAAAAATATATTGTTTCCTGAGAAGAGGATCATAACACCGATATCCTTTCTGTGTCTGACAGTAGCCCAAAAAATGCACTTAACTGAATGAGTGGAGAGTTTGTCACGTCCTGGAGAGGGAGATTGAACAAACGTTGTGCATCTGAAAACACATAAGGGTAAATGAAACAGTATCACATCAGGATATATAATGGACAAAGGAGCTTTGTCGTTTAGAACAGAAGAAGAGATTCGGTTGATGAGGTAGTGAGAAAGAATAACGACATGTCCCATATCAAAAGTAGTCTTCACATAGTTCAGAATGTTCTTTGTCCCCACCAGATGAGGCTTTCAAGGCTCTGTCTTATAATGACTTATACAGACTACAACATAAGCAATGTCTGGCCTCGTAATCGTCAAGTAGATAAGACTTCCAACTAGAGCCCGAAACATCAGGGGATCTGGAAGAAGCCTCCTATCATCACGTCGAAGCTTTAGGCCAACATCTAGTGGAGTAGAGCAACTCTTCCCCTCCCGCATGCCGAATCGCGGAACGATCTGTTCTGCATAGCCTCTTTGGGAAACGAGTATCTCACTCTTTCTCCTATTCACCTTGAGTCTAAAGAAATGGTGGAGCTCACCCAAATCCTTCATCTCGAAATTAATAGCTGCCTCTACCATAAGCTTAGCTACCTCCTCCTCAGAGTTCCCCGTGATGATCACATAGTCAACGTACAACAACACTATGACATGAAGCTCTCCCTTCTTTTTAACGAAAAGGCTCGAGTCAGAATCAGAAGCAAAATACTCGCAGAACTGGACGTATTCTGCGATCTTTCCATACCACGCTCGAGGCATCTGCTTTAAGCCGTAAAGGGCCATCCTGAGCTTGTAGAAATGTCCTGGATGATCTTCAGATATGTACCCTGGTGGTTGAACCATGAAGATGTCTTTATCAATTTCACTGTAAAAAAAGTATTCTTTACGTCAAGCTGCTGCATCCTCCATCCTTGGCAAGCCGCCATGGAAATCACCACCCATACTGAAGTCATTTTTGCAATGGGACTAAACGTCTCCTCATAGTCTTCTCCATACTACTGGGAGAACCCTCGAGCTACAACCCGAGCTTTATATTGCTCGATGCTTCCATCCTCCTTCTTCTTCAGCTTATACACACACTTGCATGTCACAGGAGTAATGTCATCGACCTTGGACACAAGGTCCCAAGTCTCATTCCTTCTGAGGGAAGTCATCTCCTCATTCATGACATCTTCCCACTCCTTGACTCCAGTGGCGTATCGAAAGCTAGAAGGCTCTCGCTCGTCCAGATGACCTGTGAAGAAACAAGAGACAAAGCTCACCATGTTCCCTTCATTGTACCAAGCCGGTGGCTTGATGGTCCTCTTTGATCTCTGAAGAACCTGACCACGGCTCACTACCTCCGTTGTTTCTTCTGCATCAGCTCTATTCCCGGGCATATTTGGAGCATCGCTCCCCCTGCTTCCTGAACCAGAAGCCTCCGCCCCGGAGCTAGAACCACCTAGAGCTCCTAGTAACACAGACAGCTCTACCAGAAGATCCTTAGCAGGTTCCTCCTGCCCGCTGTCCGACATACTTTCTTATAGCTGCACATATAAGCCACCTCCATATGATGTCAGTTCATTGAAGACCACATCTATAATGCCCCTAATTTTTCGATGTTTATTTTAATTCCTTTAGTGACGTATTTTTGACGTCATGGTGTTATATTGACGTGTAGTTGACAGGTATCGTTGCTGCAGCGTGGATTATGCTCATTGGTATCCGAGGTTTTGACTTAGAATATTAGCTTGCCTAATTTCTAATGTGTTTTTGAGATTTTTCTTGGGAGCCAGGTTTGTTTTGGAACTCGGTGGAGCTTTTTGGGATATTTAGTGTTTTGGACATCAGGGAGTTTTTACCCAAGTTTGGTTTGTCGAAATCTTAAATTCGACTTCGCCATTGGATTGCAACATTGGTATTTAGTCTCAGAGCAAATTTTCTTATTTTTTTGAAACCGAGTTGATTCAAGTTTTTGGGTCATTAGGACATTTCATTATTAATAATTATATTATATTATATCATATGTATATATTATTTTATATGTATATATATTATTAACCCCGAAATCGGCGATCCTTCCCAAGGCAGCCAGCTCGCTCGTCGCGGCCTGCCCCGGGTTCCTCCTGGAGGCCGTGATGCTCTAGGGAGGGCGGACAGAATTCTCTGTCCGCTCAGGCCGCGCGGCTTGCCCGGTCTCAGCGGTCTGACCGACTAGGCCGCGCGCCTTCTCTTGGTCCGCAGGGGCCGCGGACTGCTCTTGCAGTCCGCCTCTGCAGGCCGCTCCCCTTTTAGCTTAACCGCAGGTTGTTTCCGCAGGACTCTCTCTGCCGGACTCAACTACCTATCCGCCCAGGCCGGCAACATGTCGCATATCCCTTAGTCACCCAGCAACACGGGCAGCCGACTCCTTCCAGCCCGCCAGGCAGCAGATCCTCCAGAAGACAGTCCCAGTCCGCATTACCTCGTGTGGACTCGGCGGACTCTGCAGGCACTCTCCTGATCGCTCCCTTAAAACTCGCTCAGTGTAGTAGCGGCGGACTCAGCGGATTCTCCATGCAGTCCGCCGCTTGGCCTCCAGCATCCGCCACCCCAGCAGTAGGCAGACAGTCCCAGCTCGGCAGTGACGGACTCCGCGAACCCGCATCGTAGTCCACCACCAAGCCTCCCATTATGCCGTCAGCATCACCGACTTCAGTACCAAGCCCCAGTCCGCGCGACCTATGGCGGACTTGGCGGACTCCGTCTCCATCTCGCTCAAGTTACAGTCTCACCGGGGGTAACGTCACCGCAAGCCGTTACCTCCTCGGGCCTATAAATAGACCCCCATGCCTCTCACATGGGGGGGGGGGGGTCATCGCCAAGGTGCTCACGCCCGAAGTCAGCCAGCCAGCCCTCCTCCTGCAGTCTCCGTTTCTCAGTCCACATCCTCCTCTGCGCCTTTAGTCGCGCGGCCTGCCGGCCTCTAGTTTTGCAGTCCGCGCGGTCTCCCGTTGACCTTAACCGCGCAGCCTGCCGGCTACGCTCCTCAGTCCGCGCGGTCTCTTCTGGCACTTCTTCCTTAGCCGCCCGCTTCCTTTTGTACCCCTTATTTGCTTTCTTATATAGGTGTATATCAAGCTGTAACAACTCTCTATTAATCAAAGGAAAGCTCGTCGCAAGAGTGACATTTAAGCCACGGCGGGCGAAGTCTGCTGTTGCCGCTGCTAGCGGCCCCTTCTCTCTTCTCTTTAGCTCAGCTCATCTTCCTCGGCATCAACCTGCAAGCAAAACCGTCAAGAGTAACCGTCTGCTCGACAGCTCCTGATCAACCTCCTCCTCTCTTGATCAATCTTCTCTGCAGATTAAGCTTCTCCTCTGCTCATCAGCCTTCCCGACTGCTCTCAGCACCCTCTCCTCTATCCCCGCAACCTCCTTGACAAGCGTTTGCTCCACTCTCGAGCACTTAGAAGCTTCCTTCTTTCCTCTTCCCCCACAACCTTCTTCAATCACCAAGCTCGTGAGATCGGACACTCCCCCCGTGTTAGCTGCCTGGTGCCATTTTCGCGCATCAACAGTTAACATGCGATCTTCAGATCCGATCAGACGGTGAACAACGACGGTTAGCCATGTCAGACCATCAACCAGCCGAGAACTTTGCTCCAAGTCCTAGAGATGATCCTCTCTGGGAAGCCTTTGAGCAGTCATGCCGTGAGAATGCTCAACAGTTCCAAGCGATCAACCAAATGCTTGCTGTGATCACACAGCGGCTAGACTCTCAACCTGCAGCAGCTCCAGCTGCTCCGATCAATCCAACACCAACATTGGAACATCAGCAAGCTTATCCTCCAGCTTGCCCGCCAGTCTATCCTCCTCCTTTTATAGCAAGCTTTCCGCAAAGGCCTGCATCCCCTTTGCGAACTCAAGATGAAAAGTTTGCTGCTCGCCGAAACTTCTTCCGGGAAGCAGCCCGGGGAAGTCCTGCTAGATTTCTCAGTTTTCAGGGAAGTCATCCCTACCCTTCAACTCCTGCCTCTGCTCCTCCTGCAATAACTTTCCCTTTTTATCCTCCTGCTTCTTTTGCAGCTGCAGCTTATGCCCCCTTTTTTCCTTATGCTGTAGGAGATCAAGAAGAACCTTCACCATTCACCGAGAACGTTCGCCATGAACCAACTCCAACTAACTTCAGAGAGCCGCGGTTGCCAATCTACACTGGAGAGACTAATCCAGTGAAACACCTTCAAGCCTTTGAGTCAGCCGTTGCTCTCAAAACCCTTACAGATGCGACTAAGTGCAAGCTCCTTGTCACTACTTTTGATGGGCAAGTGAGAGACTGGTTCTATAGTCTTCGCCCTCACTCCATCACTTCCTTCGTTGATCTGCGAAGGAAGTTCTTTCTCAGGTTCTCTACCTCAACCAAGAGAAAGGGCGGTCCTGAAGCCCTCTTTGAGATCAAGCAACGCGGGAATGAAACTTGGTCTCAGTTTGTTGATCGATTCCAGAAAGAAATTTTGGACATCGAGATTGCTGATCAAGAAATGTATAGAGTAGCTCTTATTCACGGTCTTCGTGAAGGGCCGCTCAAATTCGAAACCAATGTCCGAGCGCCGAGAACATACCAAGAATTGATTGCCTTGACCAACTCGTACATCCGAGACGAGAAGAGCAACCCAGGCTTCGTCTCCAAGCTTACATCCGAGGAAGATCTCTCTCACAAGCATCCTCCAAGGTCTCCTCACAATCATTTTCCAACTCACTCAAGAAAGGAGAGAAGGTTTCAACGCCATCGATACTCCTTCCCGAGCCGTGATCGTGCTTAAGATCCATTGATGCCACTAGCTCTGTCTTCGCAAACAGTTGCAGTTCATCAACAGCAAGACAGTGACTTGCATGAGTCTGATCTCGACAAGGCCATATAAGAAGTAATCCAGATTATGAAAGATAGGACAAACTACAAGAAGCCCTATCGACCAACCGATCAAAGGTCTAGAGACTTCGAACCATACTGTGAATTTCACAAAGAGTCAGGCCACCTAACAGACGACTGCCGAGCATTACGCCGATTAGTGCAAAGGATGCTCCGGCAGGGTAAGATGCGGGATCTGCTTCCCAAAAATGACCTCCCTGATCCAGTAACCTCAAAGGGCAAAGAAGTTGCCGACATTCCTGGTAGCTCGAAAGGAGTAAGCCAAATCGAAGCACATCCTCTTCTTGTCGTTAACAATCCTGTTGAATGCTTCGATGCCGACGACGAAGGCGTGCTCGGAAGGTTATTCTAAGCCAACAATGGACATCATTGTTCCACAAAGCTCCTCATAACCTTGATGGGTTATTTCAACTCTTGCCCTTACTCTTTTCAAACACTTTCACCTCAAAACACTTCTAAGTGTTCATTATTGTTTTTCAACATAGCTTTTATCTGAGATCTTATACTGACGCAGTTCCCTTCTTGTGATGCTTCTTTCTCCACTTTTCTCTTTGCCAAAGAGATCACTACACTAGTGAGATATCGCTAAGTCCGAAATGCTCCCTCTGAAAGTGCAGCTAGATCTGATATACTCTAGAGGGGGGGGGGGTGAATAGAGTATATGGTGATTTTAAAACTTTTACAACTGCTGTTGTATTTTAGGTGTGTGTGTGTGTGCAGCAAATACAATAAACAAAAAAAAACAGCAATGGACTAATCACAGCACAATCACAGAGTAAGGCCAGAAAACAAAAGGAAAAGAAAGCAACCAGACGACACAAGAATTTTATAGTGGTTCCCCAAATCTGGGTAGTCCACTCTTCTACCACCCTGGTAGGAATCCACTGCAGGAAGGGGTTGATCAGGTGTCCTGGCACCAATGGGGTTTTGATCAGGTTCCCAAAAACCAAACCCTCAAGTCTTTTGGTGGGAGACTTGTAACCGAAATAATTTTGAAGGGAATTAAAACCCTGTACAGAGGTAGAGTGAGAGGGTGATGAGGTCTTCTCTTTCTCAAGTCAAATGAGAAGACTTGTGGAATGTTGTTTAGCAGCTTTGCTCCCCCTGAGATGTAGAATGGTTCAGGAAGAAAACTGGAGCACTGCTTCAGGGTGATAGGTCTTCAAAGACCTAGAATTCCAGGTCCAGAGAAAGTCTTCAGGAACTTCTTGCAACTGATATGAATGTATTGTTTTGAAGTTCTCCTGAGTAAAAGCAGATGAAGAAGACTCTTGATCTTGATGTAATGTTCTTCTTCTTCTTCTTCTAGATCAATTTCTCTCTGGGCCAAGAATGAATTCTTTTTCTTGTGTTGTCTGAATCACTGTCTATCCTCTTCTTGTTGTTGTCTGGTGTTGTGTGCTTGTTGTATTCCTTCTGGTTTCTGTATATCTCTCTCTGTCGTGGAGAGCATTCGAATTTTTTGAATGTCGAGCAGTAATGACGGACGGCCTGGAAAGGAAGCAGCAATTAATTATTTCCCCAACTGTTTCCATGGGAAAATGACATGTAATAATCCAGAATTAACTGTGCATCCTAACGGTAGTATACTATGAAGAACTGCCATTAATTGTCCAGGAATCAGCGCCATGAGATGCGACGGGAACGGAAGAAGACCTAGTCTGGAATCGTCGACCGAAGAACAGAATTCGTCGAACAGAGTTAAGAGTTCATCGAACAGAGTTAAGAGTTCGTCGAGCTAAGCTGAGTTCGTCGAACTGAGCTGAGTTCGTCGAGCTGAGCTGAGTTCGTCGAGCTGACAGTCTTCATTCGTTGAATAGACAATCTTTAATATCAGACAAACATGATTCGTTGAGCAGAGAACCAAATTCGTCGAACTGAGAATAAACTTTGTCGACCTGAGAAAATTTCTGGACTTGGACGAAATACTCTGCATCTGCTGAAATGCTGTGTCGACACAACTTGGTGTCGACAGATTGATCTTGGTGTCGACACAACTCCTCTGGTGTCGACAGATTGGTCTAGGTGTCGACACAACTCCTCTGGTGTCGACAGATTGGTCTAGGTGTCGACACAAATCCTCTGGTGTCGACACAAGCTGGTGTCGAATGAAATCCTGGGTATCGACACAAATCGTCTGGTGTCGACACAAACCCCAAGTGTCGACACAGATTCTCTGAGCATAAAAGTCATCGAGTACAGATTAGCATTCGTCGACCTGAGAAGCTGTGAACTTGAGGTCCCAGTTCGCCGAGCTCAGAATATAATTTGTCGACCGAAGCATGGAGCTGGACTTAGAGAAATTTGAAGTAGTTCTGAGAATGCTTGAAGTAGAACCTGGTGTTCATCGAGCAAAGAACAAAGTTCGTTGAGCTCAGCACTGCGAATTGTCTCACGATCGTCGAGCGCAGAGCTCCCTTCGTCGAGCTGAGTTCGACGAACGTCGAACTCATTTCACTTAGTCTGAAAAATTGATAGATCTGGAGTTCCTGATGGTCTTGAAGAAGGCTGGTCCATCTGAAGTTGAGATAGAGGACTGTCCTAGACTCTAAGACACAAACTTGACCCAGACTATACATGATGGGTCACATCCTAAGTCAGTGAACCTAGCCCAAATCAACTAGGGATCCAACAATCTCCCTCTATTTGGGTGAGGTCACTAACAGAAACTCCAAGCAAAGAACAAACAGAAAAACAAAGCAAAATTAAGAGATATATCTGACAGAGAATTTACAACACATGCAACAGATATATATATACATACTGGCTTTGTTTTAATGCAAAATATAGGTTGAAACAGAAGCAGAAATGAAAAGAAAACACAAAATTGCTTCTCTGATTTCTTCTGTTTTGGCTTGACTTCTGGTGCTTTATCTCCTGGCTTCTTGAAAATGATTTCCCTATTGGGATTTGAAGCTTGAGCCTTGGTCATAGTCATGTCAGCTGCCCCTATGATGTTCAGTGAAGTGGCTCTGGGGACAACTGCTTCTGGGTGGAGATTCATGTACTCATCAATATTGAGTAGCTTGTTTGCTTTCCCAAATCTTTTTAGCTCATCTCTCCTGTACTGAGACATAGTAGTTAAGCCTGTTGTATCCTTGCCTTCAGCTTTAGCTTTGTTGATTAGAGATAAGCCAATGATTTCTTCGAATCTTGCCATTCTGGCTGTGTTGGCTGTTTCTGGATCTTCAGGAGGGGAATAGGGCCTTTCAGCTTCATGTTCCTTAGATTCCTGGTGCTGCTGCTGTTGTTGTTGATGGTGTTGACTGCCTGAAGATGGTGGCCTTGGCTGACTACCACCAGAGGATTTCCCTGTTTGTCTCTGATAGGTTTGAATAGGAGCAGATCTCTGAGAGCTTGAGCCAAAGGCACCTGCTGCTGGAGGAGGAGGAGGAGGAGGAGGAACCTTTCTGTATCTATGAACTGGGGGAGGAGAGTATCTCCTACTCCTCTTCCTCTCTTTTTGCTGGTTCTTAGATAACCACATCCATGCAGGCATCCGTTTGTAAGGAGCAACATTATGCAGAATATAATATGGAGTGTCTGCAGTGGGATTAGGCTTGGGAGCAGGAGGAGGAGGAGCCTTCCTTTTCTTAGAGAGCAACTTCTTTCTCTTTTTAGCAGCCTCCTCATCTGATTCATCATCATCATCATCAGAATTTGAACTCTGAGGGTTATCATACAAAGCATTCAACTTCCTCAGAGTGGCATCAGGAATGATAAGAGGTTTGTCTTGAGGGGGAATAGAAGGTTCAGAGGGTGAAAGTTCAACAGTAGTAGAGACAGAACTTGCAGCTGCTGCCTTGTTCTCTTCCTCAATGTCTGCCAGAATGAGCTCATCCAGATCAGGTATGAGAGAATCATCCATGACAAAATCTGGGATAGGGCAGATGTCTGGAATAGACACAGGAGTTGGAACAGCAGTGGGAGCAGCAAAGGATGCACAAAGTTGTCTGGCAACTGCTGGACTTGCTGGAGAGGTATACTGGACAATAGCCAAATATGGCTTAGCAATCTCTACTAAAGGAAGCTTCATATATACAGGATCAAAGATCTGAAGTATCTCAGATAAATTAACTGTGAGATTTATAAGGAAATCACCAGCAGTTGTTATTGAATCTACTGACTCATCAAAGCTACTGTCAGTGTCCATGAATTGAATAAAATCTATTGCTGTATCTGTAACTGCAAGTGCATTATCAAGCACTGAATCAACTATATCTGTAGTGTCAAGAACTGTATCTGCAGTATCTGTATCTGTATCAACTATATTCACTTCTGCAACTGCTACACCAGCTTCATCATGGAGCATCTCCCCCTGCCTGGGTTCAGGAGAACCTGGAGCCAGGCCCCTGAATGAAGAGGGGGCAGCAGAGAGGGCTGAGATTTGGGCAGATAAAGAATCAATGGAATTCACCAGAGGTGTAATGGCCTCTGTGATGAGTGATTTAATAAGAGAATTCAGAAGAGAGATGATGGTGGGAATGGTGGAAGAATCCATAGGGAAAATGACATGTAATAATCCAGAATTAACTGCGCATCCTAACGGTAGTATACTGTGAAGAACTGCCATTAATTGTCCAGGAATCAGCGCCATGAGATGAGACGGGAACGGAAGAAGACCTAGTCTGGAATCGTCGACCGAAGAACAGAATTCGTCGAACAGAGTTAAGAGTTCGTCGAGCTAAGCTGAGTTCGTCGAACTGAGCTGAGTTCGTCGAGCTGAGCTGAGTTCGTCGAGCTGACAGTCTTCATTCGTTGAATAGACAATCTTTAATATCAGACAAACATTATTCGTTGAGCAGAGAACCAAATTCGTCGAGCTGAGAATAAACTTCGTCGACCTGAGAAAAGTTCTGGACTTGGACGAAATACTCTGCATCTGCTGAAATGCTGTGTCGACACAACTTGGTGTCGACAGATTGATCTTGGTGTCGACACAACTCCTCTGGTGTCGACAGATTGGTCTAGGTGTCGACACAACTCCTCTGGTGTCGACAGATTGGTCTAGGTGTCGACACAAATCCTCTGGTGTCGACACAAGCTGGTGTCGACTGAAATCCTGGGTGTCGACACAAATCGTCTGGTGTCGACACAAACCCCAAGTGTCGACACAGATTCTCTGAGCACAAAAATCGTCGAGTACAGATTAGCATTCGTCGACCTGAGAAGCTGTGAACTTGAGGTGCAAGTTCGTCGAGCTCAGAATATAATTCGTCGACCGAAGCATGGAGCTGGACTTAGAGAAATTTGAAGTAGTTCTGAGAATGCTTGAAGTAGAACCTGGTGTTCGTCGAGCAAAGAACAAAGTTCGTCGAGCTCAGCACTGCGAATTGTCTCACGATCGTCGAGCGCAGAGCTCCCTTCGTCGAGCTGAGTTTGACGAACGTCGAACTCATTTCACTTAGTCTGAAAAACTGATAGATCTGGAGTTCCTGATGGTCTTGAAAAAGGCCGGTCCATCTGAAGTTGAGATAGAGGACTGTCCTAAACTCTAAGACACAAACTTGACCCAGACTATACATGATGGGTCACATCCTAAGTCAGTGAACCTAGCCCAAATCAACTAGGGATCCAACACCCTCCATAGATTGTTCTCTGACACGACCGCTTCGACCACATATGGCGGGAGTATACCCATATGTGTAGTGGGAGCCGTTCAATCTACGATGTTGGGCTTCAGACTTTGGATCCTAGCCGGCATCTGACACAGAGTGTGTGCTAGGGAGGCCCCATGTGTTAGCTCTGCTGTGCTTCGCAAAGGATACATTACAGTTACGGTGATCTTTGCTTGACAAGCAATGGCGATCAAGCGTAGCCTTGTCTCTTTGATCATCTCACAACTGTGATGGCCGAACACTCTCTGGTACTCTCAAGTCGTGCCTTCACGGGTTCCCACAACTCCACTGATCAATCCACAGACAAGCAATAGGCCACTTGGCGCAACTAGTCTCATTGATCTGTGATGATGTAACCCAAGGCAAGAGAGCAGTGTATCTAGCGATCCTTCTCAGGATTTCCCGTACTTTTTTGTGTGCCCTTCTAAAGGATGCGGGGCCAGCCCGCTTTGAGTAGGACTATACTTTGGATGACCTTTCTCAGGCAAGCGATGCATAAGGCCCACGGGTGATCTCCTGTGGCAGCATCCAGTCTTTCTTGGTCACCTCCAAGTATATGCCTCTTTTTTATCAACTCCCTCTTTCACAGGTGAACAGGTTAATCCAACCTACCAAAAGGATTTCCAACATTCATTTTGCTTATGCTCATCTTATGTACATTGCTCGCTCAAAGCTCTATCAGATGATGACTCACAAGCTCTCTACTTATGCAAGCTCTCTTGCTCCCATCTTTTGTTCACTACTTGCTTAAGCACTATCAGATGAAGATTCACAGAGCTATTCATTACTCTCATTAAACGCTAAATGACATCAAACATTGATCAAGGAATCTTACTCTCCTTGATAATCAAGCCCTGCTATTGCAATCTGGTTCAGATTGGCAGAGTGCGTCAAGATTTTTCTCTGCCAATGCATTCATCAGACATTTTCCTCTACTATTTGGTCATATCGACCTTATCTCATCAACAGTTAGCATATGCAAGCCTTCTCCACAGGTACTTGCAAGCTTCTTTCATATACATGTTTGCTTCTAACTCTTCTCTTTGCAGAGATTAGCAAACACTTGCAAGCCTTCTTCACAGGTACTTGCAAGCTTCTTTCATATACATGTTTGCTTCTAACTCTTCTCTTTGCAGAGATTAGCAAACACTTGCAAGCCCTCTCCCAGGTACTTGCATGCTCCTTTCATATACATGTTTGCTTCTAACTCTTCTCTTTGCAGAGATTAGCAAACACTTGCAAGCCTTCTTCACAGGTACTTGCAAGCTTCTATCATATACATGTTTTCTTCTAACTCTTCTCTTTGTAGATATTAGCAAACACTTGCAAGCCCTCTCCCAGGTACTTGCAAGCTCCTTTCATATACATGTTTGTTTCTAACTCTTCTCTTTGCAGAGATTAGCAAACACTTGCAAGCCTTCTTCACAGGTACTTGCAAGCTTCTATCATATACATGTTTGCTTCTAACTCTTCTCTTTGCAGAGATTAGCAAACACTTGCAAGCCCTCTCCCAGGTACTTGCAAGCTCCTTTCATATACATGTTTGCTTCTAACTCTTCTCTTTGCAGAGATTAGCAAACACTTGCAAGCCTTCTTCACAGGTACTTGCAAGCTTCTATCATATACATGTTTGCTTCTAACTCTTCTCTTTGTAGAGATTAGCAAACACTTACAAGCCCTCTCCCAGGTACTTGCAAGCTTCTTTTATATACATGTTTGCCTCTAACTCTTCTCTTTGCAGAGATTAGCAAACACTTGCAAGCCTTCTCCACAGGTACTTGTAAGCTTCTTTCATATACATGTTTGCCTCTAACACTTCTACTTGCAGAGATTAGCAAACACTTGCAAGCCTTCTTCACAGGTACTTGCAAGCTTCTTTCATTTATATGTTTGCTTCTAACTCTTCTCTTTGCAGAGATTAGCAAACACTTGCAATCCCTCTCCCAGGTACTTGCAAGTTATTATGCTCATATGTTTTCCTCACCATCATTTTGCAAAACTCAGTAGAAGATATACCTTCTTTGTTTTGCAAAGGAAAACCCAGGTAGGCGCAAGGTGTACCTCCCATACATGCCTATACTAACTTTCCCCTTGCAGGAAAAGGACAGGCATTAGCAAACTCCTAAGGATAGGCATCAGGTTCTGTCTCTCCTTGCCCCCTTTCTTTCCTTTGGGGTGGATCATGATTTTCGCGGGTCTCCAACTTTTTCGAAGTTCATTTCCGAACTTAAAAAAGTGTGGGGATTATGTTAACCCCGAAATCGGCGATCCTTCCCAAGGCAGCCAGCTCGCTCGTCGCGGCCTCCCCCGGGTTCCTCCTGGAGGCCGTGATGCTCTAGGGAGGGCGGACAGAATTCTCTGTCTGCTCAGGCCGCGCGGCTTGCCCGGTCTCAGCGGTCTGACCGACCAGGCCGTGCGCCTTCTCTTGGTCCGCAGGGGCCACGGACTGCTCCTGCAGTCTGCCACTGCAGGCCGCTCCCCTTTTAACTTAACAGTAGGTTGTTTCTGCAGGACTCTCTCTGCCAGACTCAACTACCTATCCACCCAGGCCGGCAACAGGTCGCACATCCCTTATTCACCCAGCAACACGGGCAGCCGACTCCTTCTAGCCCGCCAGGCAGCAGATCCTCCAAAAGATAGTCCCAGTCCGCATTGCCTCGTGTGGACTCGGTGGACTCCGCGGGCACTCTCCTGGTCGCCCCCTTAAAATTCGCTCAGTGTAGTAGTGGCGGACTCAGCGGATTCTCCTTGCAGTCCGCCGCTTGGCCTCCAGCATCCGCCACCCCAACAGTAGGCGGACAGTCCCAGCTCGGCAGTGACGGACTCCGCGAACCTGCATCGCAGTCCGCCACTAAGCCTCCCATTATGCCGTCAGCATCATCGACTTCAGTACCAAGCCCCAGTCCGCGCGGCCTATGGCGGACTCGGCGGACTCCGTCTCCATCTCGCTCAAGTTACCGTCTCACCTGGGGTAACGTCACCGCAAGCCGTTACCTCCTCGGGCCTATAAAAAGACCCCCATGCCTATCACATGGGGGGATCATCGCCAAGGTGCTCATGCCCGAAGTCAGCCAGCCAGCCCTCCTCCTGCGGACTCCGTTTCTCAGTCCGCATCCTCCTCTGCGCCTTTAGTCGCGCGGCCTGCCGGCCTCTGGTTCTACAGTCCGCGCGGTCTCCCATTGACCTTAACCGCGCGGCCTGCCGGCTACGCTCCTCAATCCGCGCGGTCTCTTCTGACACTTCTTCCTTACCCTCCAGATTCCTTTTGTACCCCTTATTTGCTTTCTTATAAAGGTGTATAGCAAGCTGTAACAACTCTCTATTAATCAAAGGAAAGCCTGTCGCAAGAGTGGCATTTAAGCCGCGGCGGGCGAAGTCAGCTGTTGCCGCTGCTAGTCCCTTCTCTCTTCTCTTTAGCTCAGCTCATCTTCCTCGGCATCAACCTGCAAACACAACCGTCAAGAGTAACCGTCTGCTTGACAGCTCCTGATCAACCTCCTCCTCTCTTGATCAACCTTCTCTGCTGATCAAGCTTCTCCTCTGCTCATCAGCCTTCCCGGCTGCTCTAAGCACCCTCTCCTCTATCCCTGCAATCTCCTTGACAAGAGTTTGCTCCACTCTCGAGCACTCAGAAGCTTTCTTCTTTCCTCTTCCCCCGCAACCTTCTTCAATCACCAAGCTCGTGAGATCGAACACTCCCCCCGTGTTAGCTGCCCGGTGCCATTTTCGCGCATCAACATATATAATATATTATGTATTATATGTAATATTATATTATATATATAAAGACTCGAGGTTAAACCCTATTCATTATCTTCTTCCCCAAGCCATCAGATCGAGAGTGCGGAAGGAAGGAGGGCGACGGGTTTCGCAAGGCCTTCGGCCGCCGCTTGTAGGAGTGTCGGTGCTCGGAATCGTTGACAGAGGGTAGATCCGGAAATATCTCACCGAGGTCTACGCATTGGTGGTAGATAATTTTGTTTTCTTGGACTTTTGGCGTTAGGGTTTTTGACCTTGACTCTTTTTTGCCCTGTAAAGTTTCAGAAATTGTTGCCTAAGAGTTCTTGTGGACGATCCTTGAAGCAGAGTGCTAGGGAGGCCGAATTTTTGAAGATCTTGAGGCAAGTGATGGTTTGCACCCTTGCCAAGCCTCTTATTAAGTTCCTTATTACCCCCTCTGATTTTTTTATCTGCTCTTGGCTGTATATTACTTAGCATAACAGTAACCTTGTCTTTCTCTTCTTGCTGTGTTGAGGTAGAATTCTTTTTCCTGTGTTGGGCTCCTACCTTGTCTACCCCTCCCTTTCTCTTAAAATTATGAAACATAGTCTTGGTCTAGGTTTAGCTGTTGACAAAAATTAATTATTATAAGTCTATTAACCTCTGTTTAGATAAGATAAAATTTCTGTCAGGTTTCTGCCTTAGGCGTTGAGTGAGCTCAGCTAGGTGTCGAGTGCGTCGAGTGCATCTTCCTTGACGTTGAGTGTTTTTGGCGTCGAGTGCATTGAGTGAGCAGCCTTTGGCGTCGAGTGCGTTGAGTGTTCAGCCTTTGGCGTCGAGTTTTCAACCGTTGGCATCGAGTGCGTTGGTTGTTCAGCTTCTGGCTTCGAGTATAGCTTCTTAAGCATCGAGTGGTTGTAGATTTGATGTCGAGTGAATTCAGAGCCTGTATTTTTGGCATCGAGTGAATTCAGAGCCTGTGTTTTGGCATCGAGTGAATTCAGAGTTTGTGTTTTGGCATCGAGTGAATTCAGAGCATGTGTTTTGGCGTCGAGTGAATCAGAGCCTGTGTTTTGGCGTCAAGTGAACTCAGAGCCTGTGTTTTGGCATCGAGTGATCTCAGAGCTTATGTTTTGGCAATTTTGATGTGTCCGTCGAATGACTTTCAGTTTGTCAAGTCTTATTCATCGAGTTTACCATAGTAACTTTTGTTTTTCTTTCATTTGCATCATCATGGTTATTTGTGCCTAAGTTGACAATGGATAAAGGACCACCAACTTTATGCCGCTTTGTGAATCATTACACCTGGTGAGTTTTCTTCTTTTCTTATGGACTGTTGGTTTGTGTTGGATAATGTGGCCACCACCACAGTGTATTTTTGAGATGTTTAGTCTGAAGGTTGGTGTTGGACATTGTGGCCCCAAACTTAGTACCGTTTTTATCGGTCGTGTTTTGAGTTGATAAGTTTCTTTTGTTTACATATATATATGCACATATGTTCTTATGCATGCATTTGCATATTTTATAGAAGCATGGCTTCATTTCGCACTTGGTGCACCCTTTCTTACAACTCTACTTGAGAATTCTTCTCTGCCTATTAAAGTATGACTTATTTGATGTGAATGGACAACTTTTCTTTTAAAAGGGTTGGTAACCCTTTTATTTCTTTTGATTATTTCTACTATTAATCTTTGATTGCCACTTGTATAATCTTGCTGAGGTATTCTTTTCTTTTGAATGCCTCAGGGTTGGAGCAGTAGCTTATTTAGCGGCTAGTGTTGGTTGTTGCTAGTGTCCTGCAGCTATTGTAGTTGTTCTTCCCTATCCATTGTGAGGTAGATTTGTTGTTTTGTTTTTAGTTCAGGCATACATGCCTTTTGATGGATTCTTGTCAGGTTGTTGACGACCACTAGATGTTTTGGTAGATTGTTAAGATACTTGCTAGCTGTTTAGTCTCTTCTAGACGATTTGTTGATTTTACTTACTCTCTGAGAAGGTTTTATGTTAGGACTGCACGTTAGTTATTTTAAGTATAAAAGTATCATTATGACTACCTCATTCATTGCATATTTCAATCAAAGTCAATTTATTTTAACTACGTAAAAAGGCTCTTTCTATATCAGTATTAAATCTAGAGGTATGCATATCATGAGTTGTCCTGTTTGGATGGTTATGCTTATATATGATGATAATCAATATAAACAAAGTATTTTCCGCAGCGTATATTCATGTTTTCACTTGTGGACTAGTTGATCCACTGAGTCGAGGGATACGACCATCAAAACTTAATTTAAATTATAGTTTTCTTCATAATAAACTTTGAAATTTCATGATAAGTGTTAGGAGTAGGTTCTTGCCTGAGCGTCTGTAATTATCCCCTACACGGTGTGGCATCATGACGCGTGTTTTCTCTTACTCTGGTTTATTATTTAAATGCGGAGAAAATGCGGGTTGTGTTAACATCTCTGGAGACGATAAACTTCTTCATCACAGGGTCCATACACTTTCATCCCTTCTTCCTCTCATCATAGCCCACGAAGACAAGCTCCCTCTCCTTCGCATCTATCTTAGTCCCGAGAGCATCGGGAACGTGTACATAGCAGGTCGACCCGAACACCCAAAGGTGTCCAAAGCTGGGCTTCTCCTTAAACATCATCTCATGAGGATACTTCACGTTGATCGGGATCAGAGGCATTTGATTGATGACATAAGTTGTGCGGGCCATCCATTCTGCCCATAAGGCCTTAGGAATGCCTTTTGCCTGAAGCCAACACTTGCAAGTCTCTGTCAGATGACAGATCTTCTGCTCTGCTACTCCATTTTGTTGTGGAGTATGCGCACAAGTGAGTTCTCTCTAGATTCCGTTCTTACAGAAGTTAGAGGGCTCATTTGAAACGAACTCACCTATGTTGTCCCTTCTCAATTTCTTAATCTGCAGGCCAAGCCGGCCTTCCACCAGCTCCTTGAACTCCACAAACAACTAGAATGCATACAACTTCTCCTTCATAAAGTACGCCCATTGTACCTCGTGTAGTCATTAATCAACACCAGCATATATCTGCTGCCTCCAAGACTGGCGATGATGGTCGGACCCATTAGATCATCATGGATGCACTCCAATGGTGCTTTAATCCTGGTCTATGACTTATCAAACGGAATGCGATGAGCCTTACCATATTGACATCCCACACATAAATGACCGTCGCCGAAGGATGACAACTTAGGCAAGCCTTTCACAAGACTCTTCACTTCCATAGCTTTCAACTTGTCCATCCCGACATATCCCAACCTCTCGTGCCATATAACAGCGCTATCATTGGCTCTCATCCGATCGACATAGGAGCTTATTGATAACATAAACAAGTCCTTAACCATTCTCCCTACATGTGCAACATTTGTAATGTCCCGAATCGCACTAGGCCCCTCGTATGTGTTTTTGAGTCAGGAGAGATGACTTGGGTTCAGGGGGAGTGCTGACAACAGGGCAGCACATGTGAAAACGAGGAGAAATCAGTCAAGAATAGGACACAGGTAGAGACACGGGTGTGTCCCTACCCGTGTGACAGTGGCCAGCTCTCGAGTCGATGGCTCGAGTATGTCCAAAGAAGGACACGGGTAGTGACACGGGCGTGTCACTACCCGTGTGAAGGGACACGGGTAGAGACACGGGCGTGTCCCGACCCGTGTGCGTGTGTGTAGTTGAACTCGACACAGCGTGTCGAGATCGACGAACTTCGTGTCGAGATCGACGAATTGTATGATACGGGTAGAGACACGGTCGTGTCCCTACCCGTGTGTCGTTGTGTCGAGTTGAGCTCGACGAGGCATGTCGAGATCGACGAGGTGTGTCGACATCGTATGACACGGGTAACGACACGGGCGTGTCCCTACCCGTGTGTGTCGAGTTACACTCGACAGGGCGTGTCGAGATTGACGAGGTGTGTCGACATCATATGACACGAGTAGCGACACGGGCGTGTCCCTACCCGTGTGTGTCGAGTTACACTCGACAGAGCGTGTCGAGATCGACGAATTGTATGATACGGTTAGCGACACGGGCGTGTCCATACCCGTGTGCTGTTGTGTCGAGTTGAGTTCGTCGAAATGTATCCAGAGAAGGACACGGCCAGGGAACACGGCCGTGTCATGTGGACGTGTACCTACCCGTGTCGAGTATTGAACCGACATGGAAACTGCCGTTGCCGTTTCGCCCAAGCAGGACGCGGGTAAGGACACAGGGCGTGTCCCTACCCGTGTCACTTTTCATATATAAGGGGAAGAGAAAACCCTAGCCGTTTTCATGCTCACTTCATCCCTATTTTCTGAGAGAAACTCCTGTTGAGAGAAGGAAGTTGCTGGATCTAGTTGTCGAGGAGAAGATCCGCCGTCGCCGTGAAGGAGAAGATGCCGTCGAGAAGAGTTACACGATCCATGACCGGAAATAGTGGAAACGCCGGAAATGAGGTGAGCTTCCTCCCCTCTCCCTTGGTGCTAGATCTTTAGTTATTTTCTTAGGAGAGATATCGACTCAAGAGAGTTTTGATGGAGAGGAGTTTTCTAGGGATGGCCATGCTAGGACATGTGTGCTAAGTTTTAGATCTCTTCAACCTCCCCTTTCTCCTATGTGATGATGGGTGGATGGTTTCGTGAAGAATCATGGCCTCATGAGGGTTTATAAGGGAGGAGGAAAGTTTGGAGTGATTTTGGAAGATCAACTTGGAGAGGAAGATGAACCGATGCCGCTCATTCCTCTTTACGAAACATGCAGAATCTGTATTCTGCGCGCAGCGATCTTCTTGGCCATTTTCATGTAGGATGTTTCCAGATCTGGGCTTTTGACTAAACACGAAAATTGAAGACCTTGAAAATACCTTTCCAACGAGTGGTTTCACGTCTTCATGCAAAGTCTGTAGCCACGGAAAAGTCTGAACGAACATGACGTCTGATAAATCCTGCATGCAGAAATTGTGTTCTGTACGCAGCAGACTTCAAGACTGATTTCAAATAGGATACACTCAAATATGGGTTGTGGGCTGAATATGAAAGTTGTAACCCATGGAAAGACCTTTCCATCGAGGGGTTACACGTCTTCACGGGATTCCTGTAGCTTCGGGAATCTCCGGTCGAAGTTGCTATCCAGATTTATTCTGCACTTAAATTCCGGGGTTTATATAATATGAATCTGAATTCGGTGGAATCAATGTTGCTAATTAACTCTAGATTTTGATGAACTATTTTATGCCGACCACCGTAGTGCTATGAATGATAAATCTTGTTAATTAGATTTCATAAAACTGAGTTGTGGAGCAAGCTTTAATGCATGATATGACTTGCTAAAATTGATAGATTATTATAAATGTGCACCATGTTTATAATATGATGAATGAAATGACTGGATACAAATTGGTAGATTATTATTAATGCGTATCCTGTTTGTAATATGTTGAAACCATTTGGAATGACAAATAGAAGGATAAACCATGGCCATGAGCATTTATGATGGTTAGAATGAAATGTAGTAGTCCAATACTTAGAGCGTAGTCTCCCTACGTGTAGTATTGTGGATGGATGTAAGTGCGGTGTTGACCGTCACTAGTTGGGTTCGAGTTGAGATGAGGTATAGATGGATGGTTGGGCTGTGCCCTCGTGTTTACTTCTGAGGCCCCTTCCATGCCACGGTGTCGTGGTATTTGCATGCGGTGTGAGTCGATACGCGGTGTCGTAATCCTGGGTTAAGGATAGTGTGGCAAGTCTACGGGCTCGCCGATCGTCACACCGATAGGAGTTGACAGTTAGACTTTGGGAGGTTGGGCTGTGTCCTCGGTGTTCACGTCCCGAGGCCCCTTTCGTGCCAAGTGAACGGTTGGGTTGTATCCTCGTGCCTTCTTCCGAGGCCCCTTCCGGGTCACACCAGACCAGTTCGGCCTGTGTTCAAGGTGCACATCTACCCGAGACCCCGCTAGGCCATAGTACGCATGGGCTCCGCTGTTGTGTTCTTAGCGTTGAGGCGTACGGAGGCCTAGGTGAACTAGTGTGGATACCCGCCTAGTAGTAGAGATGTCCGCTCTACTGTCACCGCATGGCCACAGCGGCTGATGCCTGAGAGGTTAGCTACCTGCACGAATAGTGGGAACTATAGTCTGTGTCGGCATAGCAATTGCATGTGTGTGATCATGGGTGAGTCATTGCATAGCATACATACCATTACATAGCATTGCACAAATAAGACCCTCATAGTATAAGTTTGTATAGGCACTCTTATACGATGAGTTACTTTTATTTAACCCGATCCTTAACTTATAAGTTTGTATGAGCATTCTTGTAAGTTAAGTTACTTTCCTGCTGTAGTTACTTATACTTGTTGATTTTCTAATTGCTCAAGTAAAACTGCTAGTTTGTAATATTGTTATTCAAGTAGAACTGCTAGTTTATAATGTTGTTATTCATGTACTATTACCACCTGCTTGTACCTGCATTACTACTTGTATTATACTTGTACCCTTGTTCCTTTCTCTGCCCAGTGCCGAGGAGTCGCCGGGGGAGCGGATGTGAAGCCACTTAGTCTTTTCGACTAACGGTTGCTACGTCTTCCTTTTTAGGAGGTCACCCCGCAGGTAGAGCAGCCGCAAACTTTGCGGCAGGACAACCAGGCCAGGACGACAGGACCTGATGTGACGGTATCGTCGCTACCGTCGGTTACGGATGTGAGTGTTGTGAGATTTTGATGTAGCCCATTTGGGCAATTTTATAGATGTACTCTAATATTGTAGAAGCATGTTTTAGCTTCTCTTATTTGATGCATTTGGACATATACTTAGTGTGGATTTGACTTCTTCTTGCTTATATTATGGTTGGGTTGACATGTTTATATTGATATTGGTTGTAGCCGGCGGAATAGGCGTCTTGTGGTACAGGTTAGCCCATATGCTAATGCTATCGCAAGACGGCTATTCTGGGCATAAGACCCCCCTTCGTGCCATGTTTTGGGATCCGGGAGGGGGGTCTTACAAATGGTATCAGTTTGCCACGATCCTCAACTAAAGAATTCATTCAACAATGGTACCAGCCCCGTTCGATTAGTCAATTTGCGGACAAACTGACTTAGCGGAAGCAGTGATGTGCCCATATGTAATTCACACTAAGTTGTCCAACTTTGACCGCAAGATTAGCCAGCCTGACCATATGTTTGTGTTTTACGTGTAGGTTCCAGTGCACGTTGAGCCGATGGGGGGCACTCCCGCCCCTTCCATACCCACTCAGTTTTAACAATCTGAGTTGGGGCAGACGCTCACCGCCATGTTGGATGCCTTTAGGGCGCAGCAGCCTCCAGTTCAACAACAGGCTCCGGGCTCTAACTGTATGAGCACCTTTCGGGCTCTCTCCCCTCCCGCCTACCTCGGGACGGAGTCGGTCGTACGCACAGAAGAATGGCTTGACACGGTGCAAGAGCTATTGGCGGGGATTCGTTGCCCGACCAACATGGTTGTATTGTTGGCGGTGTCCGTCTTGGATCTACATGCTAAGAGGTGGTGGAAGTCACTCAAGGGCTCCACGTTCCAAGGACGAGTGTATACCGAGATAAGTTATAGCGAGTTCTCGGGTGTCTTCTTGGAGCACTTCATTCCTACATCTGCTCGAGATGAGCTCGAGCAGAGGTTGCTACTACTGAAGCAGGGATCAAAATCTGTTACGGAATACCAGCGAGAGTTCCAACATCTCGCAAGGTTCGCGGACTCATATGACTTGGATGATAGAGGATATTCCAAACGCTTCTACAAAGGGCTGCGAGATCTCCTAAGGCAGACCCTTTTATTTATAGCGGATGCTAGTTTGGCAGAGATTATCGATATGGCAAAGAGATTGGAGGCGGACCACTTGGGATGTGGTAAGAGACCTGCGGAGGACGTGATGGTAGCTGGTCCAAGCAATAGGAGGAGGCGGGACTTCAGAGGAGGAAGAGGACATCAAAGAGGTGTAGGACGTTTCCACCGAGACCTTAGGGTGGAGCATCTGGTTCCGCAGCCGCCTGCGTTGCCTCCACCGCCGCAGCCTCAACAGTTTCAGCAACATGAAGGGCGTCGTGGTCTGGTGTGTTTTGAATGCAACTAGTCGAGCCACATTCGACATTTCTGTCTGCGGTTGTATGGGAATGTCCCTCCTGCTCCCCCTCCGGCAGCTCCGCGGGGGCGGGGTTACATGCGTGGTCGAGGACGAGGACCGCGAGGAGGAAACCCTGGCCCTGCTCGGGATCAAGTGTACACGCTGGACATGACGCAAGAACGGAATCCCCAAGATGTGATTGCAGGTATGATTTAATTGATTATCATGCTTTCATTGTCTAACTTAAAGTTGCTTGAGACATACTAGACACCTTGCAATAAGTTTTGGTTATTGGTACTTAGGCACCGTGATAGTTGGCGGGAAGACGGCATATGCGCTGTTTGATACCGGTGCCTCACACTCCTTTGTGTCTGAGGATTTCATTAAGGACATGGAGGGCGTACAATACTTTACTGGTATAGCCCGACGAGTGCGCCTACCGGACGGCTCGGAGATGATTGCAACCGCTAAGTGCGAGTTTGAGATATTTTTTAAAGGAAAGGCCTTTGATACGCCTGCCACGGTCTTGAGAATGCCGGAGTTTGACATCATTTTGGGCATGGTGTGGTTGGACTGACACTTTGTAAGGATTGATTGTGCAGAGAAACGAATCTACGTGAGACATGGAGACTCCGACGTCATCTTCCAAGGTATTAACTTCGCACCTCGTATGTTGTTATCTTCAGTTCAGACAGTAAAATCCCATATGAAGGGGGATGAAGTATTCATGATCTGGTTCGAGTTGAAGGAGCTAGGATTGAATATAAAAGACGTACGGGTAGTGCGGGATTTACCCGAGGTATTTCTTGAGAAACTGCCAGGATTACCCCCGCATAGAGAGGTTGACTTCTAGATTAATCTAGTACTGAGCGCCAAGCCGGTATCCAAGGCCCCTTACCGAATGGCCCCGAAGGAACTCGCGGAGTTTAGAGTTCAACTGCAAGGACTGGTGGAGTCAGGGTTCATTCGCCCCAGTTCGTCACCTTGGGGAGCCCCTGTATTGTTTGTGAAGAAGAAGCATGGAACCCTGCGTTTGTGCATAGACTATCGGGAACTCAATCGGCTGATAGTGCGGAACATTTATCTGCTACCTCGGATCGACGAGTTGTTTGATCAACTAGTGGGAGCGCATTGCTTTTCTAAGCTGGACTTGCGCTCAGGGTATTATCAGTTGAGAATACAAGAAGGTGACATCCAGAAAACGGCCTTTAGTTCAATATATGGGTTGTACGAGTTCACTGTAATGTCGTTTGGGCTCACAAATGCCCCTTCGGCCTTCATGAGCCTGATGAACAAGGTGTTTGAACCTTATTTGGATATCTTCGTCATTGTTTTCATCGACGACATCTTGGTCTACTCAAAGACGGAGGAGGAGCATGTTGAACACTTGACCTTGATATTGAAGAAATTAAAAGAGCACGCCTTGTTCGCCAAGTTCAGCAAGTGCGAATTCTAGCTTAAAGAGGTTGCTTTCTTGGGGCAGGTGATCAGTGGAGCAGGACTAGCGGTGGATTCAGCCAAGGTGCGTGCCGTGAAGGAGTGGTTGCCCTTGAAGTCGACGCCCGATGTGAGGAGTTTCCTTGGACTTGTCGGGTACTACCGCAAGTTCGTAAAAGGATTTTCAAAGATTGCTCTTCCTCTCACTTCATTGACGAAGAAAGGTGTGTCATTTGTGTGGACACCCCAATGTGAAGCAGCGTTCCAAGAGCTGAAGGACAGACTTACCTCCGCCCCCATCCTTGCACTTCCGTTTGGGAATGAAGGATTTCAAGTTTACACTAACACATCATATCAAGGGATGGGAGCGGTGTTGATGCAGCATGGACACGTGATTGCTTATGCTTCAATACAACTGAAGAAACATGAAATCAATTACCCGGTTCATGATTTGGAGCTTGGAGCAGTGGTGTTCGCCTTGAAGGTTTGGAGGCATTATATATACAACGTCCACTGCGAGATCTTTTCAGATCACAAAAACTTGAAGTACGTTCACACTCAGAAGGAGTTGAACTTGAGACAACGGCGATGGTTAGAATTTCTATGCGACTATGAGTTCACCATGAACTACCACCCCGGAAAGGCGAACTCGGTGGACGATGCATTGAGTAGGAAGGTACTAGGCTCTAGCCCAGAGGCTCGATTGATGAGTATGGAGTTGGCTCGGATGATTAAGGAGATGGATATTACTTTGGTGTTTAAGGCTCCTTCGGCAGAGTATACAGAGTACTTGGCAAGCATGAGCATAGTTTAAGATATCCGGGACCGAATTAGAGTAGAGCAAGGAGTGGATGCGGCCCTGGCCCCGGCAATCAAGTCGATCGAAGATGGGACTACGGATGAGTATACGCTAAAAGATGGCCTCGTTTATTTTCGAGGTTGGCTTTACATTCCCAAAGGCGGTAAAATCCCGGAGGATATCTTGCGAGAGGCTCATTGCTCGCAATATTCAGTGCACCCGGGCATTGCTAAGATGTACGCCGGCTTACGGAAGACCATGTGTTGGCCGAGAATGAAAAAGGATGTCTGATATTTAATTACACATTGCGAAGCTTGTCAAACGGTGAAGGCGGAATATGTTGGATCCCTAGTTTGATTTGGGCTAGGTTCACTAACTTAGGATGATGTGACCCAACATGTATAGCCAGGGTCAAAGTTGTGTCCTAGAATCTAGGTCAAGTCCTAAGAGTCAACATCACATGGACAAGCCAACATCAGACTGCCAGAGACTCAAGACATAAAGTTTTCCTCAAGAATCAGAGATTTCTCAAGAGACTAAGTAAAATGAGTTCGACGTCCGTTGAACTCAGGTCGACGATAGTCGTTCTCAGCTCGACGATCTTAGAGAAATATTTTCTGAGCTGAGCTCGACGAACTTCAGTCCAGATCGATGATCCTTGGATTCCACCTTCAGAATTCGAAGTCCAGACTATTCTCTAGACTCAGGTTGACGAACCTAGTACTCAGGTCGACGAACTTCATTCTTTGCTCGACGATTCCTGGACCTCCACTTCAACTCTATTGTCAGAGGTTCATCAAATAGTTTCTAAGTCCAGAATCATTCTCAGCTCGACAAATTCAAGATTCTCCAGACTTAGCTCGATGAACACCATTCTTCCGTCGATGAATCTTTGGACTCTCACAACATTCTGTCGAGACCATGTTCTCCAGTCTCAAGTCGACGAACCCTGTTCTCTGCCCGACGAATTCTGTAACCAGAAGACTTATATCGACACACAGGAGCAATTGTGTCGACACAGGATATTCGACAACTCCAGAATAATTGCTGAACTCTAGTCAACGAACATATTTACCAGCTCGACGAATAGGCAAAGATCAAAAGAGACAGCAATTCAGTTTTCAGCTCGACGATAATGGAACATAGCTCGACGAACAGAAGTTGTCTGGTCGACAAATACAATGTCTCAGCTCGACGAACTGTGAACTCAGTTCGACGAATTCTGCTATCTGCTCGACGATTCCAGACTCGGTTATTTCTGACCTTCTGTCCGCACTCTAATGCTATAATTTCTGGGTAATTAATGCTCTAACATTCTATGAATGTATCTGTTAGAAGGAGCATTAATTATGATCTTCTCCAGGATTATTGGTTGCCGTTTTTCCACGGGATAGTTGGGGAAATAAATCAATGCCGATTATTCTCAAGGCTGTCAGCATTAATTATAGAGAAATTCAAATGTTTAAAAGACAGAGAAGAAGAGAATAACGAGACAGACACATAGATACACAGTGAATTAATTAAGAGAGACACAGAGAAAGCTTTACACAGAATACTACTAACTAAGAAGCATACAGTAATTTGAAGAAGAAGTAAGAAGAACATTTTTTTCAAATCAAGAGTCTTCCTGTTCTTCTTCTCCAGGACCTTGCTAATGACATTCAAGCACTATCAGTCTAAAGCTCCTGAATCAAGTCTCTCAATTGAAGGCCTATCACCCTGTGCAATGCTTCAGATCTCCTGTACCCTTTTTCATCTCAGGGGGAGCTTTGACAACATCATTGAATCCACATAGTCTTCTCATTGTGATTGAGAAAAGAAGACTTCCATCACTCTGTCACCCCCACCTCTGTAAAGGGTTATCATCTCCCTTCAAAAGTGATTCCTTGGTTGCAAGTCTCCTGATCAAAAGACTTGGGTTGGTTTTTGAGCACCTGATCAAAAGCTCATTGGTGTCAGGCACCTGATCAAAAATCTGAGTGGATTCCTACCAAGGGTGGTAGAAGAGTGGATGTACCCAGGTTGGGGAACCACTATAAAATTCTTGTGTCGTCTGGTTGTCTCCTTTTCTTTTGTTCTTGCTGTGCTTGTGATTTAGATTTATTGTTTGCTAGGTTATTAATTTCTGCACTTTTGATTTACAGCAAAAGCTATAATAGTAGTTAAGAAATTTTTAAGAATACTCTATTCACCCCCCCCCCCCCCCCTCTAGAGTATTTCTAATCTAACACTCACTTTCAATTGGTATCAGAGGAGGTTCCTTTGGTTGTACAAGTTAAAATTTGAACCAAAAGATCCTTTGTTAGATCTACACAGTATTTTATTTTCATTTAAATTATAAACACAGCATGGCACAGAACAAGGATTATGCAAGCATCAGACCTCCAGTTTGCAACCTTAATAAGTTTACCATCTGGAAGACAAGAATTAGGTTATATATGAATTCCATTGATGAAGACATCTATAATTCCATTTTGACAGGTCCCCCACAGGCATCCACAGCTATAACATCTTCCACCAACAATGCAGTCCCATCACCTGAGTGGACTGAAGCTCAGAAAAAAACAAAGATTGTTGATGCCAAAGCCATGAACATATTGGCTCAGACTATGTCAGATGATATTTTTCAAAAGGTGGCTGAGTGCACCTCTGCAAAGGCAATCTGGGATTCACTCAATCAAATGGTTGCTGGCTCAGCAGATGAGAGGAAAGATAGAAGATCACACCTCATCACACAATATGAAAAATTCAAGAAGGATGAGACAGTGACAGTTGAAGTGATGTATAATAGGCTTAGCTCCATCATCAATGAGCTAAGGACCTTAGATAAAGAAATCACTTTGACTGAAGTGAATGACAAAATCCTAATGTGCTTCCCAAGCTCATGAGACACCAGGATCCGGCCCATCAAGGAGGCCAGATGCCTGAATGAGATTTCAACTGAATCTCTATTAGGAAAACTGAAGTCATATGAGCAGCTAATCAAGTCCAGAGAGGCAGTGGAACACAGGACTCCTCCCCTAGGAAGGAAAGAACAATCCATTGCATTCAAGGATGCTGAAGAAACTGAAGCCCCAAAAGTCAATGAAGAGCTAATGAGTCTCTTTGCCAAGAGATTCTTTAAACTGGCAAGGAAAGACTTCAGAAGAAAGTCATCCAGAAATGACAGTCAGCCAAGGTATGAAAAAACCCCCACTAAAGAGGTAGTGTGTTATGGGTGCAGGCAACCAGGACATTTCATGTCTGAATGTCCTGAAAATCAAAAGAAGGAAAGAAGAAAAGAGAAAGAATCAAGAAGCAAGCACTACAGCAAGCCCTCTTCCAGCAAGCACAAAAAGAAGGACAAAGGATTTGTGGCTGAAACATGGAGTGACACAGAAGATGAATTCACATCTTCCAGCTCCAATGAAGAAGAAGAGGAGGCCAAGGCAAAGGAGGTGTGCCTCATGGCAATTGGTGCAAACAGTAGCAGATCAGATACAGATGAATCTGATGATGAAGAAAATCTGTCAGCTGAAGATCAGGTAATAGCATCTTATGATTTTGAATCTGATGAATTTAAATTTGAATTTAAAAACTTATGCTTAGATTTGATAAGCTCTGAGAAGGAAATCAAACTTCTCAGAGATAAATTGAATGACCTAGATAAAATCACCTCTGAAAATGCAACTCTATCTAGTGAACTAAAATCTGCAAATGGACAAATCAGTTTTCTGAAATCAGAACTTAGCAAAGCTAAGATGTTAGAATAATCATTAAATGGCAGAAGTTTGAAATTGCTAGATATAACCAGCACAATTAATGCTATAACAAATAACTGCAGATTAGGATTAGGAGCCACATCTAATGAACCAACCCTAATCCAAAGGAATCATCTGTCAAAACCAGTAAATTTCATCTCTGATAAAGGAAAGAAAAACACTGAACAAATAAATAAAGTTAATAAAATTCTGGAACAAATTGAAGCTAAGGATAAAATTAGAAATCAGAAGAATGATAAAAAATAACAATGTTCAGCAGTTATCGTCAAACCCAGATTGATGATATAGGAACAGATCGTCGAACTCAGAACGACGATCTCTGAACGCAAACTACAATAATAATCATTCGTCTAACTGCGATCGACGAACTTTGTATGGTTCGTCGAGCAGAGGTCGACGAACGTGGGGCACAGAAAATGAACATGTTCATTCTCTGGGCAGAGATCGACGATCTCAACCCAATTCGTCGAACTTTGGTCGACGAACTTACAACAATTTGTCGAACCCAGGAAGACTTAATCAAAACTGTAACAACAACTCACATATTTCTAAGAAACCATTTAATCCACTAGCTGACTGGATCATCGCACCTAAGAGATATCACCCCCTAGGATATAAGTCCCAACCTGAATTCTCTATTATTTCCAGTTTTTCTTATCAGCCATACAAATGACCCAAGGTAACCTGGGTCAAAACCATTAACTGTTTTTTATTGCAGGTGAAGAATTGTCCAGGGGTAAATCAAACTTGATACCTGGACAGTGGCTGCTCCAAACACATGACTGGCAGCAAGGACATCTTAATCAACTACAAGTACAAGCTGGGGCCAAATGTTATCTTTGGTGACTCCAAATATGGTCAGTCAGAAGGATTTGGATAAATGAGAATAGGAGCTGTCACATTCAAAAAGGTGACATATGTAAGTGGACTCAAACATAACCTCATCTCCATAAGTCAGTTATGTGATGATGGTTATCAGGTATACTTTAACTCATGCACTTATTCTATTATTGATAAAAACAACCAAATAGTTTTAACTGGAAGTAGACAAGGCAACATATACTTAGTAAATTTTCTTTCTGCTAAAACTGATATCTGTTTACTTAACTTAACTAGTAATCAGAATGACTTATGGAACAAAAGACTAGGTCATGTAAATCTGAAAAACATTGCTAGGCTATCTAAGCACAACCTTGTTAGAGGTCTACCTTCTGGTCCCTACAAGAAGGAAGGTCTCTGCAGAGCTTGTCAATTAGGCAAGCAAACTAAAAGTAGTTTTAAATTTGTTAATAAGAGTGATTCACCTAAGATTTTGTACTTGCTACATTTGGATCTCTTTGGACTCATTGCTGTACAAAGCCTAGGAGGGAAATCCTACACTATAGTTATAATGGATGACTTCTCTAGGTTCAGTTAGGTATTCTTTCTGAGATCAAAGTCAGATACATTCAAGGTTCTTACAGATTTTCTCAGGACCATACAGATTGAGTTCTCTACTCATGTTGCATGGATCAGAAGTGATCATGGCACAGAGTTTGAGTCTCTTCTTATACATGAGTTCTGTGAGAAGGAATGTATCAAGCATTGCTTCTCAGCTCCTAGAACTTCCCAACAAAATGGGGTAGCTGAAAGGAAAAATAGGACACTAATTGAAGCTGCAGGTACATTGCTTGCAGATGCTTACATGCCCCTAACCTTTTTGGCAGAGGCTGTCAGCACAGCAAACTATGTCCTGAACAGGAGCTTAATTCACAAAAAAAAGAACATGACTACTTATGAATTGCTCAAAGGGAAGAAACCTAAAATAAACTATTCTAAAGTATTTGGTTGTACCTGTTATATACACAATAATAACAAGAAATACATTAGAAAGTTTGAGGCTAAGGTCGAAGAGGGAGTTTTTCTAGGATACTCCCAAGTAAGCAAGGCCTATATGGTTTTTAACAAATCAACATTGAAAATTGAAGAGTCTATTCATGTTTCATTTGATGAGACTAATATGTATTGCAAGAAGAAAGAAGTTTCTACCAATAGCAACCTGCAGGTACCTCACTTGTGTGAGACCATGGATGAACTAAACCTCACCCAAGAGGTGTCAACTCATCCCTCTCCGCAAGTCATTGAAGAAAGTGAAGAAGAAGAAGTTGAAGATAATGAATCTCTACCAACAGCAAATACAATTCCACAGGAGGAATTAATTCCAAATGCTGTTGCACAACCAACTCCACCCACTAATTTTGTCACACTTAGGGATCACCCCATATCTCAAGTGATTGGAGACATATCAGCAGGTGTACAGACAAGGAATCAACTTACCCAAGATCTGATGCATGCATGTTATCTCTATCAGGTTGAACCTCTTTCCATTCATGATGCTGAGCAGGATCCCCACTGGATCCTTGCAATGCAGGAGGAACTAAATTAGTTTGAGAGATGTAGAGTTTGGGATTTGGTTTCAAGACCCCAAAACTACCCAGTTATTGGAACCAAATGAGTTTACAAAAACAAGCTGGATGCCCAAGGAGTTATTGTGAGAAACAAAGCTAGACTTGTTGCTCAAGGATACAGGCAAGAAGAAGGAATTGATTATGATCAAACCTTTGCACCTGTTGCAAGGTTGGAAGCTATAAGGATCTTCCTTGCCTATGCAGCATTCAAAAGGTTTAAAATTTTTCAAATGGATGTGAAAAGTGTCTTCTTAAATGGAGTGTTACAAGAAGAGGTTTATGTAGAACAACCTACATGTTTTATTTCTCCAACTTATCCCTCTTATGTTTTAAAATTAAATAAGGCTCTTTATGGTCTAAAGAAAGCTCCAAGAGCTTGGTATGAGACCTTAGCTAGTTTTTTATTAGAGCATAAATTTACAAGAGGAACTGTAAATAAAACTCTTTTCACTAGAGATCATAAAGACCAAATCTTGTTAGTATAAATTTATGTGGATGATATTATATTTGACTCTACAGATTCCAAATTATGCAACAGGTTTTCTGACCTCATGCATTCCAAATTTGAAATGAGTAGCATGGGTGAGCTTTCCTACTTCCTTGGTCTCCAAGTGAAGCAGCTTGCTGATGGCATTCTCATCTCTCAAGCAAAATATGCTAAAGAACTTCTAAAGAAGTTTGGGATGGCTGATGCCTCAGCAAAGAAAACTCCCATGGCTACCAATGCTGTTGTGGACTCTGATGTACCAGGGAAACATGTGGATCAGAAACTTTATAGGGACATTGTTGGGTCCCTATTATACCTCACAGCAAGTAGGCCAGACATTATGTTTGCCACATGTCTTTGTGCTAGGTTCCAAGTGAACCATAAAGAATCTCATCTAATTTTGCTAAAAAGGATTTTGAGATATATAAAGAGTTGTCCTAATCTAGGCCTATGGTATCCTGCTGAATCAGAATTTGAGTTAATTGGATACTCTGATGCTGATTTTGCTGGATGCAGGGTAGATAGAAAAAGTACTTCAGGAACTTGCTAGTTCCTGGGTATGAGATTAGTATATTGGTTTTGTAAAAAACAAACATCAGTGTCAACCTCTACTGCTGAAGCAGAATATATTGCAGCAGGCAGCTGTTGTTCACAGATGCTTTGGATACAAAACCAGCTACTAGATTATGGGTTCAACTTAAATAATTCAACCCTACTCTGTAATAATACAAGTGCTATAGCTATAGCCCAGAATCCAGTTCATCAAAGTAGGACAAAACATATTGATATAAGACATCATTTCATTAGGGAGTGTGTAGACAAAAATAAAATCAAGCTTGTCTATATCTACACAGATTTACAAAGGGATGATATATTCACCAAACCTCTAGATGAGAGAAATCATATGTTCTTTGTGAATCAACTTGGAATTATCAATGGAGAAGACTTTATTTGATTTCTGTCTGGAGTCGACGAATTTTCTAGAGTTCGTGGAACGGAGTTCGACGAACTATGGAAAGTTTGAGAGACATTCACCGAACGGAGATTGACAAACTCTCTATGAGTGAAATAATATTTGTCGAACAGAGTTTGACGAACTTGTTTCAGAAGATATTCACCGAACGGAGTTCGACGATCTATTTCAGTTCTTCAGGACAAGATCGATGAATTATTTCAGTCAAACGTATTTCGTCGATCTCAGCTCGAAAAATTAATTTCATTTTCGTGGAACGGAGTCTGTCGATTCATATTCTTGAAAACCTTATATCTAGGTTTTCTTCGACCTCTGTCCCGCGCTTTCTGTTCTCTTGCACTTGATCACCGTTTCTCTCTTTTGCAGGTGATTCCATGGCGATTCCAGCAGGAGCTCTAGCCGCTATGAAGTTTGACACTGGCTTTGATGTCGACTTCGAATCATTCCAGCACTCAGATCCAATCATCCTGTATATTCTGGAACTTCTGGAAGAACAGAATCTGAAGAACCTGATGACTACAATTGTAAAATTGGCAGGAACAGAAATCAGAGAATGAGTTTATACGTCATCCACTTCTGAAGACAATACCATGACAAGATCAATCGCGGGTAACACTGTCTCCTTAACTCCCACGGTTTTAACTGAAATATTTGGTTTGACAAATGGCGAAGAGGACTTAGAAATTGCTTCTGAAGAGTTTGATATGATGCTCAATCTGATGGGTTATGCTGGTGACAACCCAAATAAATTATTGAAGAAGCATTTGTCTGCAGCATTGTTAAAAACGAAAAAAAAAACAAACCGAAAGTGGTCTAATAGAAACTTTATTATCTCAAAAAGGTATCTATTACAAAGGTATGACCTCCCTTATATAGAATGAAGGAGAGAAGAGAGAATACAAATAAGAGATGTGAGACTAAAAATTTACAGGACAAGAGCGGACTATACAGACACAAACCGCACAAGCCGCGCGGTTAGACAGAAGGGCTAACCGCTCGGCTACTGCCTGAGACAGAGAGAGATCGCCATGGGAGACTGCTAGACCGCCCGGTCTCCAAGACGCCAGAGACAAACCGCTAGACCGCTTGGACCGCAGACAACAACGCACAACAACCAAACCGCTGAAAGGTAACTGTAAAACCGCGCGGTCATCAACCCGCCAAGCCAGACCGCCAGACCGCCCGGTTACCAACTTCAACACTCCCCCTAAAGCTGGATCATATATATCGATCATGCCCATCTTGTCACAAATATGAAGAAACGAGGCGGATACTGGCTTGGTGAAGATGTCAGCCAACTCTTTATCAGAAGTGACAAAGGGAGTGCAAATTTGTTCCTTCAAAATCTCTTCACGAATAAAATGACAGTCGACCTCAATGTGCTTGGTTCTTTCATGGAAGACCGGATTTTTGGAGATGTATATGGCAGCCTTGTTATCACAGAACATAGATAGAGGATAGTTGTAGACCTCTCCTAAATCCAGCATGAGAGCCCGTAGCCATTTTAACTCACAAGTGATCGATGCCATACTCTGATACTCTGCTTCAGCACTGGACCTGGAAACAACAGACTGCTTCTTGCTCTTCGAGCTTACCAGATTTCCCCCAACAAAGGTGCAGAAACCGGAGGTAGACTTGCGATCCCCTTTGTCATCAGCGTAACTCGCATCTGAGTAGGCTTCAACCCTTAGATGACCATTCTTCTGAAAGAGTAATCCTTTTCCAGGCGCTGCTTTGACATACTCCAAGATCCGCAAGGCGGACTGTAGATGACACTCCCTAGGTGCTTGCATGAATTGACTCACCTTGCCCACATCATAGGAAATGTCGGGCCTGGTCACTGTGAGATATATGAGCTTACCAACTAGACGCCTGTATCGCGTAGTATCTGAAAGAAGGGGCGAATCATCTGTCCAGGTTTTATCTTCTCCAATTGCCATGGGGCATCAGGCATGTTTGGCTCCAGTCAACCCCGCTTCTTTTAATAGATCAAGGGCATACTTACGCTGGGAGAGGACTATGGAGTTGGGCTTCCGAGAGATTTCGATCCCCAAAAAGTACTTCGGAGAGCCCATATCTTTCGTGACCATATGTTGACGAAGATGCCGCTTTGTCAAGGCTATCCCTTCCTGATCATCGCCAGTGAGAAGAATATCATCGACGTACACATCAAGAACCACCAGTCCCGAGGAGGTTTTGCGAATAAATAGCGAGTGATCAGCAGAGCTGCGTGCAAAACCAACGGCCGCCACGATGCCGCTGAACTTGTCAAACCAAGCACGAGGGCTCTGCTTGAGGCCATAGATTGCCTTCTTCAGCCGGCATACTCGGGTCTCCCCCTGAGCAACATACCCAGGAGGTTGCTCCATGTAGACGGCCTCCTGAAGATCACCATAAAGGAAGGCATTCTTTACATCCAGCTGGGAAATTGACCAATCGCGGTTGACAGCCACAGAGAGAAGGACCCGTATGGTGCTGAGACGAGCAACGAGAGAGAAGGTATCGAAATAATCAACACCATAGGTCTGAGTGAATCCTTTAGCCACTAGGCGGGCTTTGTAGCGATCCACACGGCCATCGGGGAGGAATTTCACCACAAAACCCAGCGATAACCCACAACATCCGTGCCAACAGGAGGAGGAACAAGAGTCCAGGTACCCCGTTCAGTGAGAGTAGCAATCTCGTCATCCATGGCAGCCTTCCAATGTGGAAGGGTAAGAGCTTCATGATAGGAACGGGGGGTGGAAGTAGACGAGATAGCCAGAGCAAAGTCCCGACGAGCAGGTGTCAGACGATCATAGGAAACAACAGCAGCAAGAGGATGTTGGGTACAAGCCCGAACCCCTTTGCGAAGGGCAATGACAAGGTCTAGGTCAGTAGGTACCGCAGGATCTGGAGCATCCGTGGTGGAGAAAGCTGGCCCGGGAGAAGAGAGCGACGACAACGAAGAGGAGGAAGGTGTAGGAGAAGGAGCGGGGGAAGACGATGGAGATAGCGGAGGTGGCGGAACATTAGCAGGAGGGGAGGGAATAGGGGGGTTGTTGATAGAAGGAGCGGGGGGTGTGTTGAGGATTAGTAGGAGGAGAGGAAGAAGTGGAAGAGAAGTAAGATGCATTTTCAAAGAAGGTAACATCCGCAGAGACAAATTATTTGCGGGTGACAGGGTCAAAGCAACAATAACCCTTCTGAGTGGGAGAGTACCCCAGAAAGATACATTTGGTTGACCGAGGGGAGAGTTTGTCGCGGGTGGTAGAGGGAGCATGCACAAAGGCTGTGCAGCCAAAGATACGTAAAGGAAGAGGAAATGGTTCTTTGCCCGGATAGAGAATGGAGAAAGGAGTTTGAGCATGAAGAATGGTGGAGGGAATGCGATTGATGAGATAACAAGAGATGAGAACAGCATAACCCCAGTAGGAGCGAGGGACATGCATTTGTGTAAGCAGAGTGCGAGCAACATCAAGGAAGTGAAGGGTTTTTGCGTTCCGCCATGCCATTTTGTTGGGAAGAGTAAACGCAACTGGTTTGATGAATAATCCCATGTTGCGTACAGAAAGAGGAAAAGGCCTGACTAAGATATTCTTTGGCGTTATCTGAGCGTAAGATTTTAAGGGAAACTCCAAACTGAGTTTGAATTGAATGATAAAAGGATGTCCATACATCAAAAAGTTCAGAACGGCCGCGTAAGAGATAGACCCAAGTACAGTGAGAAAAATCATCAATGAACGTAACAAAGTAAGAACTACCACGCCCAATGGTAAGGGTAGGAGCATGACCCCAGATGTCAGAGTGAACAAGATCAAACGGACGGGTAGATCCACGTTCTTGCTTAGGCGGAAAGGAAGAGCGGTGATGCTTGCCAAGTTGACATGCGTCACAATTAAGAGGAGGATGTTGGGAAGGGAGGTGGGGGAGAAGTTGGCGAAGAAGGCGAGGGGGGGGGGGCATGACCAAGGCGAAGATGCCATTGGAGAAGATTCGTAGAGGAGGAGGAGAAGGCAGATAGAGCAGAGACATTGTCGAGGAAGTAGAGGCCGCCGCTCTCAGTCGCAGTAGCAATCGTTCGTTGGGAGGCCGGATCCTGAAAAGAATAAGAGGTAGGAGTGAATGTGACGGAGCACCGTAGTTGCTTGCATAAAGATGTAACCGATAATAAATTGCAAGGAAACTAAGGCACATAGAGGGTATCAGCAAGGCAGAGAGACGAAGTGACTTGAACCATGCCCGTCCCATTGACCGGGGAGGAAGAACCATCCGCAACTATGACAGGGGGCAACCGATCATGTGTGTCGAGATGAGAGAAACAGTGAGGATTGAATGTCATATGAGTTGTAGCACCAGAGTCGATCAACCAGTGTCCACGAGTAATAGTGTGGGCACTACCAGAAGTGGTGACCACCAAGGCGGATAGCTCGGAGGTGGAATCCATTGAAGAGAGACGAAGAGAGAACAGGAAGTAGCGGCGACAATAACAAGTCGCAAGCCGGGCGAACAGAAGCAGGCCGCATGGCTAGGAGAAAACAGGGCGGACAACAAAAGAGAGGCCGCAATGACTAGGAAGCAGGAGCGACTAGAAGGAAATAAGTCGCGGCGAACTAATGACAGGTCGCGGCAAAGAAGAGCAGCTAGAGAAGAGAAGCAAGGAGAAACAAGCCGCGCGAACAAGGCAGCGGTCAAAAGAGAAGGCAAGTCGCGAAGACAGGTCGCGGAAAGCAGAAACAAGCCGCGAGAAACAGAGAGCGCACACAATCAGGAGGAAAAGACCGTGTCCTCTGATACCATGTTAAAAACGAACAAAAACAAACCGGAAGTGGTTTAATAGAAACTTTATTATCTCAAAAAGGTATCTATTACAAAGGTATGACCTCCCTTATATAGAATGGAGGAGAGAAGAGAGAATAAAAATAAGAGATGTGGGACTAAAAATTTACAGGACAAGAGCGGACTATACAAACATAAACCGCACAAGCCGCGATGTTAGACAGAAGGGCTAACCGCTCGGCTACTGCCTGAGACAGAGAGAGATCGCCGTGGGAGACCTCTAGACCGCCCGGTCTCCAAGTCGCCAGAGACAAACCGCTAGACCGCTTGGACCGCAGACAGCAACGCACAGCAACCAAACTGCTGAAAGGTAACAGTAAAACCGCGCGGTCATCAACCCGCCAAGCCAGACCGCCAGACCGCCCGGTTACCAACTTCAACAAGAATACAAGTTCCTGGCAGACATTGTTGGGAAGGTCTTGCTTGGCAAGCATACTACCCATGACTACATCACAAGACATCAGTTCTTGGTCATGTGTGCAGTAATAAATAAGAAGCAAGTTGACTGGGCTCAGATCCTCTTTGATCTGATAAAGAAGAAAAATAACAAGAAAGAAGTGTGTTTTGGAAGGATCCTAGGGATCTTCCTCAAGGAAAAGGCTGCTGAATAACTGGTCTCCCAGACCATATTCATCAATGCCAGTAAAAGGCTCACATGTGCCTTATTTGACAGGTGTGAGAGGACAATCACAAAGCCCACTAAGGCTTCTATCTCTTCCACCCCAGCTTCTAAAGGCACCAGGGCTGTTAAAGCCACTCCCCTACCTGCTGACGAGCTTCATCCCACACCACCATCTCTTCCAGCTTCCCTTCCAGCAACACAAATTCCTTCCTCTCCCATTATCTCTTCAACACCAGAACAACAACAACATCCTCCTGTTCGTACTCCACCTCCATCTCCACATGCTTCCCCAGCTTCATCTCCACCAATTGACCTCACTGACATTCCATCTTCCCCTCTTCAAGAAAAACAACAACCAACATCTCCTGATTCCCCCCATGACACTTATATTCCTACACCACCACAATCTACTCTTCCCCCACATCTATCTTCCATACCATCTTACCCTCTACCAACAGACACCATCATGCAAGATGCCACCCATCCATCCCCATCAACATCCACCATCCATCCAGATGTTCACATCCCTGATGCTCCACCCTATATCCATCCCATAGTTCCCACTTTTACACATTCTGCAACACAATCTACCATTCCATCATAGGATCCCTCCACCATATCTTCCATCATTTCCATCATCACTCCCCTCCTCAAGTCTCTTATAGCAGAGGCCATTACACCTCTTGCTATCACCATATCTTCTCTCTATGACAAAATCTCTGCTCTTACTGCTGTCCCCTCCTCAGTCAGGGGCATGGCTTCAGGCCCTACTGAAACCATGCATGGGGAGATGCCTGATGATGAAGCAGCAGCTACATCTCCAGCTCCAGCTCCAGCACTAGATGCTTTAGCTACATCAATAGCAGCAACTTCAGACACAACAACAGAATGCATAGAATATATAGATACAGATTTGATTGATAAATATTTGATTGATTTTATTGAGACTGATATGGATTTTGAATCAGACTCTGAAAAACCTAATACTGTTGGTGATTTCATTTTTAATCCCACAGTTAATTTAGAACATTTGTTGAGCATTTTTGATACTGTACATATGCATTATCTTCCAGTTGAGATCACTAAGCCATCCTTGGCTATTATACCATATACTTCCCCCAACTCTTCAAAGGTTGTTAAGCAACTTAAGGATAGTTTTGCTATTGCACGGTCAGAAATCACTTCACCTCCAGAAGTAGTTGTTGTTCCCTGTTCCTCAATAGTATCTTCAGCACCAACTTTCGTAATGGATGACTCGCCAATGCCAGATCTAGATGAATTGATCTTGGCTGATATTGCAGAAGAAAATAAGGCAGCAGCTGAAAGCTCTGTCCAAATTAGTTACAATTTTTGTGTAGCTTCTCCTCCAACTTCTGCTGAAACTCCAGTTCTTGTTGCAACTCCTGCTCCTGCTCCAGAAAAACCTGCTATTTCTGTTAAAGCTTTGAAAGCTCTGGATGATCTATATGACAACCCTCAGGGTTCTGACAATGATAATGATGAAGATGAGGATGAGGATTCAGATGAGGAGGATATAAAGAAGAAGAAGCAAGTTTCAAAGAAAAGAAAAGCTCCTCCTCCTCCTGCTACCAAGCCCAATCCAAACAATGACACCCCTTACTATATTCTTCAAAAGATAACTCCATACAAGGGGATGCCGGCTTGGATGTGGCTATCCAAGAATCAGCAAAAGGAAAGGAAGAAGAGCAGAAGGTACTCTCCTCCACCAGTTCAAAGGTATAGGAAAGATCCACCACCTCCTCCTCCTGCAGCTGGTGCTTCTGGTTCTAGTTCTCAAAGATCTGCCCCTATGCAAACATATCAAAGACATCAAGAGAGATCTCATTATGAAAGCAGCCAGCACAGGCAACAACCTTCAGAAAAACAACACCAACAGCAACAATATCAACAAGATAAAAGTCCTAAAAGGCCACCCTCTCCTACTGTTCCTTATGAAGATCCAGAAACAGCCAACACAGCTAGAATGGCCATGTTCCAGGAACTGGTAGGCCTCTCTATGATCAACAAGGCAAAGGCTGAAGGAAAGGATACTTCTGAATACACTACAATGTCCAAGTACAGGAGAGAAGAACTGAAAAGGTTTGATAAGGCTAACAAAATTTTTAATGTTGATGATTATATGAAATTGCATCCTGAAGCAGTGGTCCCTAGAGCTACATCTCTGAAGATTATAGGGGCTGCTGACATGATAATGACTATGGCACAAGCTTCAAATCCAAACAGGGAAATAGTCTTCACCAAGCTAGGAGACAAGGGCAAGGACATAAAGCATCGGGAAAAAAAGCAAAATAAGTGAAATATGAACTATTTTATTTCTGTCTTTCTATCTTAAACTATCTCTTATTGTCTGAACAAAGCTTTTATGTAAATATATCTGTTGCATGTGTTAATTATCTCTGCCAGATATATTTTTCTCCTGCTTTTTTTACTTTATGTTTTTATTTTGAGTCTATTAGTGACCTCACCCAAATAAGGAGAGATTGTTGGATCCCTAGTTTGATTTGGGCTAGGTTCACTAACTTAGGATGATGTGACCCAACATGTATAGCCACGGTCAAGTTGTGTCCTAGAATCTAGGTCAAGTCCTAAGAGTCAACATCACATGGACAAGTCAACATCAGACTGCTAGAGACTCAAGACATAAAGTTTTCCTCAAGAATTAGAGATTTCTCAAGAGACTAAGTAAAATGAGTTCGACGTTCGTCGAACTCAGGTCGACGATAGTCGTTCTCAGCTCGACGATCTTAGAGAAATATTCTCTGAGCTGAGCTCGATGAACTTCAGTCCAGATCGACGATCCTTGGATTCCACCTTCAGAATTCTAAGTCCAGACTGTTCTCTAGACTCAGGTCGACGAACCTAGTACTTAGGTCGATGAAATTCATTCTTTGCTCGACGATTCCTGGACCTCCACTTCAACTCTATTGCCAGTGGTTCATCAAATAGTTTCTAAGTCCAGAATCATTCTCAGCTCGACGAATTCAAGGTTCTCCAGACTTAGCTCAACGAACACCATTCTTCGGTCGACGAATCTTTGGACTATCACAGCATTCTGTCGAGACCATGTTCTCCAGTCTCAGGTCGACGAACCCTGTTCTCTGCCCGGCGAATTCTGGAACCAGAAGACTTATGTCGACACACATGAGCAATTGTGTCGACACAGGATATTTGACAACTCCAGAATAATTGCTGAACTCCAGTCGACGAACATATTTACCAGCTCGACGAATAGGCAAAGATCAAAAGAGACAGCAGTTCAGTTTTCAGCTCGACGATCATGGAACACAGCTCGACGAACAGAAGATGTCTGGTCGACGAATACAATGTCTCAGCTCGACGAACTGCGAACTCAGTTCGACGAATTCTGCTATCTGCTCGACGATTCCAGACTTAGTTATTTCCGACCTTCTGTCCCCACTCTAATGCTATAATTCCTGGGTAATTAATGCTCTAACATTCTCTGAATGTATCCATTAGAAGGAGCATTAATTATGGTTTTCTCCAGGATTATTGCTTGCCATTTTTCCATGGGACAGTCAGGGAAATAAATCAATGCCGATTATTCTCAAGGCTGTCAGCATTAGTTACAGAGAAATTTAAATGTTTAAAAGACAGAGAAGAAGAGAATATCGAGACAGACATATAGATACACAGTGAATTAATCAAGAGAGACACAGAGAAAGCTTTACACAGAATACTACTGACTAAGAAACATACAGTAATTTGAAGAAGAAGCAAGAAGAACATTTTTTTCAAATCATGAGTCTTCCTGTTCTTCTTCTCCGGGACCTTGCTAAAGACATTCAAGCACTATCAGTCTAAAGCTCCTGGATCAAGTCTCTCAATTGAAGGCCTATCACCCTGTGCAAAGCTCCAGATCTCCTGTACCCTTTTTCATCTCAGGGGGAGCTTTGACAACATCATTGAATCCACATAGTCTTCTCATTGTGATTGAGAATAGAAGACTTCCATCACTCTCTCACCCCCACCTCTGTAAAGGGTTGTCATCTCCCTTCAAAAGTGATTCCTTGGTTGCAAGTCTCCTGGTCAAAAGACTTGGGTTGGTTTTTGAGCACCTGATCAAAAGCTCATTAGTGTCAGGCACCTGATCAAAAATCTGAGTGGATTCCTACCAAGGGTGGAAGAAGAGTGGATGTACCCAGGTTGGGGAACCACTATAAAATTCTTGTGTCGTCTGGTTGTCTCCTTTTCTTTTGTTCTTGTTGTGCTTGTGATTTAGATTTATTGTTTGCTAGGTTATTAATTTCTGCACTTTTGATTTACAGCAAAAGCTGTAATAGTAGTTAAGAAATTTTTAAGAATACTCTTTTCACCCCCCCCCTCTAGAGTATTTCTGATCTAACACTCACTTTCAGAATGCAAGAGTCCCGGTGGTTTGCTACAATCGTTGTCCATCCCCGAGTGGAAGTTTGAGGATATCTCCATGGACTTTGTCCATGGGTTACCTCGCTCACGCTCAGGAAATGATTCATTGTGGGTGATAGTTGATCGCCTGACGAAAGTAGCCCGATTTATCCCAATGAAGAAAGAAGCTCATGTGGATGTCTTAGTACGCCTCTTTGTGGAGCAGTTCGTACAGTATCATGACGTGCCTAAGACAATTGTTTCAGACCGGGATGGCCGTTTTACCTCCAAGGAGTGGAAGGCGGTACAGGCGTATTTGGGTTCACGCCTTACCTTCAGCACCGCGTTTCATCCTCAGACGGACGAGCAATCTGAAAGGACCATCCGGACATTGGAAGATTTGTTGAGATTATGTGTGTTGGATAGAGGAGAGCCGTGGGAAAGGCTCTTACCGCTGGTAGAATTCTCCTACAATAACATCCACCAGGCTAGTATCGGCATGACTCCTCATGAAGCTCTTTATGGAAGAAGGTGTAGAACCCCCTTGTCTTGAGTGCAAGATGAAGACCCAAAGGCTTTGGGTGTTGAATATATTGATGATACCGATGCAGCAGTTAGACTGATACGGGATCGCATGTTGGAGGCTCAAAGTCGGCAGGCGAAGTATTATAATGCAAGGCACCAGATGGTGGAGTTCCAAGTTGGTGATAAGGTGTTCTTGAAAATCCGACCGATGCATGGAGTGTCACGTGTGCCTGGTGTGAAAAAGCTCACCCCAAGGTATGTTGAGCCTTATACTATATTGGAAAGGATTGGCCCGCTGGCCTATCGGTTGGAGTTACCGCCCGAGCTAGAGAACCTCCACGACGTGTTCCATGTGTCGTCGCTTCGGAAGGCGCTGTTGCGGCCCGATCAATACATCCCCACAACTGATGGTGCTGTGGCGTGTGATAGGTGTAACATCCCGCCTTTTATTGGGCCACCAGAGCCTTAGTGGGCCCAATAAAAGTGGCCCGAACCCTACCCATGACCCGGTGGGAAATAACCCTAAGCGGGAAATAGAGCTAGAGAACTCTGAATTGAGTTCTGTCAGTTCCTGTGGCCTCGTATAATCAATACGAGCGCATCGGAACTCGTTCAGTTGGACTCCGAGGTCTAACGACAATTTTACACATTTCGACCATTTTAGCACGCTGCGACGCGCAAATTTCGGATTTTCGTCAAACGGACTCCGATTCAACCCCAGTCAGTGGCGTTAGACTCGTGTGGTCAATACGAAGTCAACGGAAGTCGTCCCGGTCAATTTCGATGACGATTGGTCAACCCGTAGTCAAATCAAGCATAGTTGTGCACCGAAAAGCGTGCGCACACCAATTATGACACGACACCCGAACTTTGACCCGACCCCGACGACTTGGACCCACTTTGACTTTGACCAGCAATGGGGACCCACCCTAGGGTTGACTTGGTCAAACCCTCCTAAAAATCCACTTTTTGGATTTTTTTCTCCAAATGAGGGGCTCACCTCCTCTCCAAAGGAGGATGGCCCATGCCCCCTAACTCTCCTTGGGCCCCCCAACCAGCAAGCAAGCCTAGGATAGGTGGAGGCCCACCCCACCCCTCTTCTCCTCCTTTTCCTCTCTCTTCCCAAAAGGCCCAAGCCCATAATGAGCTTACCATCCATTTCCCCACACGGGGAAAAGAGGAGAGGGCCTCCAGCTGTCCTTGGACAGCTGGATGGTGGGGATTTAATCCCTCCATAAGGAGGGATTAATCCCACCTTGCCCAAAGGGAGGAAGCTCCCCCTCCCCCTCCCTATAAAAGGACCCCAACCCCCTCTCTTTCCCTCACAGCTCTCAGAGCATTCCCCTCCCCCTTCTCCCCCCTCTGCCGTAGCTCTGGTGGCCGGAAAAAGCCAACCCAAGGAGCTCCTCCCCCTCCACCACCACCTTGAGCAATGTCCGACCAAGCCGGCCCCTCCCGAGCCCATCAAACCCAGGTGGAAGCTTTCTCCCTCCTCCTTCTCCATTTTGGACGTCTTGCATGGCGCTCCCGGCGGCCGGAGCGCCGCCGCCGTCACCCCCTCCCCTCCCGTACTTTTTTTAAAAACAAAATGCTCCGGCGGCGGCCGGCGGCGGCGGCGGCGGCGGCGGCGGCGGCGGCCGGCGGCGGCCGGCGGCGGCGGCGGCGGCCGCGCGGCAGGCCACCGGACCACCGCCGGAGGGAGCGCCCACCACCGGCGGGTTGGCCGGTGGTGGAGCCACGGCCGGCCGGTGGCCGGCCGGCGGCGGAGAAGCCCCGTAATGGGCAGCGGGAATGGTACAGCGGGAGGGGGAAGGAGATCTACAGGAAAACATATTTATATATATATAATAATAATATATTATATATTATATAAATATATTATTATAATATTTATATTAAATATTATAATATTATAGCTAATAATGGGTTGATATTTTATAGAGACCAAAATAGGCTCCTAGGGAGAAAGGTTTGAACATAAAAAATGTTCCCCTTATTGAGGGCTTCCTCCACAAAAATTTTGAGAATTTTTGGTGTTGATTTGGTATTTTTAAAAGTCCAATTAAACTTTATTTGGCCAAATTAAAGGGCCAAAACTCTTTGAAAAATTATGAAAATTTTTCTATGCTCATTTTATATCCATATAAGGGTTGTATCAAAATTTGGACTCATGGGGATAAGTTTTGATATTTTTCCCAAAATATGGAAGCCTAGGACCGCGCTCGATATTATTACGCTCGTTTTCTTCGAAAATGAAAATTGGAGCGCGCGACTATCCTCTCTAATTTGAATAAGTTTCATATCGACGAGAGTGGCCGAGGCAAGTGACCAAGCTCCGGGTGTTTCGAGATTTCATGAAAACTGTCGAGCGCCTCGACTCTCGGGCGATTTGGGCACGCTCGGAAGATGAGAGCACGAGTGGTGAGTTATGAATTATTCTTGACGAATAACGAAAGTATAACTCCTGATAAGCCCTTATTCGGTTAAGTCGTGGTTAATAAGACGCAACCAACCCATAATCTGATCTTAATAAAGGGTGTAACCCAAGGAAGCCTTTAAAAACTGAGATGGACTGAATCTCTCCTGGATGGAGATGGAACTGAATGTGCCTCCTGGATGGAGATGAAACTGAAAAATCTCTCCTGGATGGAGATGGAACTGAATCTCTCCTGAGAACGGAGATGGAACTGAAGCCTCCTAAATGGAGTGATTGGACTACTAACCATTTTCTTTATGATTATTCCAGTTTTGCACTGGTCCAGTTCCTTTATTCTTTTCAGTTCAGTACTTTCATTTCAGTACTACTCCAGTCTCGTACTGGTCAAGCTTATTTCAGTACTTTCATTTCAGTACTACTCCAGTCTCGTACTGGTCAAACTTATTTCAGTACTTTCATTTCAGTACTACTCCAGTCTCGTACTGGTCAAGCTTATTTCAGTACTTTCATTTCAGTACTACTCCAGTCTCGTACTGGTCAAACTTATTTCAGTACTTTCATTTCAGTACTACTCCAGTCTCGTACTGGTCAAGCTTATTTCAGTACTTTCATTTCAGTACTACTCCAGTTGCGTACTGGTCAGGCTTATTTCAGTACTTTCTATTTAGTACTACTCCAGTTGCGTACTGGTCAAGCTTATCCAGTCTTGTACTGGTCACATTTCTTTCCAGCACTTTAAATAAGCAGCATAACCACCGCACTTGATCTTATCGCAATTTACTTTTATATTCCCGGGTCCTGCTCTAACGAGCAGTTGTTGTTTAGGTTGAGCCTTAGTTGGGGATAACCGGAGTTGAGGTAGTCCTCCAGGTCTAGCCCCAAATAAAGCGCTCCCACGCTCCTTATCGAAAGTAGAGCAAAGTGCCGATGCCCGAAGTGTAAGCCTAGTAAGGCAGCCCGTCGTAGACCCGATGTTATATTGTTTGCAATTGTTTGATTGATTGTAAATTGCTTGCGGTGAAATGGTGGCGGGTCGGTCCCTTCCGCAGACCGTTCGTACCGGTGCGGGAAGGTTGACGACTCAAGGCGACAGGGAGATGAGTACCACGGTGACCGGCCGTTATATTACCCGTCGGGTTTCCTCCGCTGGTCGGCCGAAATGATTCACCGGATGTCGCTCACATCCAGGAGTACACATGGTTGTACGTTAGGGCCTGGGGTTGTGCGGTACGATCACCCCCAGAAGTGGCAGGACTGGCCACTGTCACTGACGGCCACATCAGTGAGGCCCACGGGGCTCGCTACCCTGCTGGAACAGAAGCGGTCCAAACTATGTCGACATAGGGTTTGTGTGCGCGGCTATGAATGCCTGCGGTTTGTGTGCGCGGCTATGAATGCCTGCGGTTTGTGTGCGCGGCTATGAATGCCTGCGGTTTGTGTGCGCGGCTATGAATGCCTGCGGTTTGTGTGCGCGGCTGTGAATGCCTGCGATAGAATTCAAGATATGAAAACCTGTTGTGTTGATGAGCTAGTAGAGCCTAGCTATAACCGTTTTATGTTATTGCTGCTTTTTCCGGTTATACTGCACTCTTTTATAATTGCTCCTAGTTGTTCATATATGAAATGTTGTGATAACCCTCTCTTGCTTCGGCTATTTACTTTTGTTGGGTGGGTGCGTGCTCGTCCCCAGGATGTGGATCCGGGGAGGAGATTTGTTTCCACTTAGCTCTGTGACTAACGGTTATTTGATTAACCATTCACAGGAGGTGGAGCACCGTAGTGACCCGCTGCCGCAGGAGATTATGCCAGCAGCTATGTCTACTCGAGCAGATGCACCCCCGCCGTCTCCGGTGTTTAGAGACGTGAGTACCGCCGAGCAGTTTAGAAGAGAGAGTGTGTGAGAGACTTTATATAGTATATGTATAGCCCACGGGCTTTTATAAACGCATAAGGCTTCGACCCTAGAACCTCTGTATTAATATGATATGTTATATATATATGTAGTGGTTTCCTGTTAATGCTTCCGCTATATTCTGATGGGTTGTGAATGTTATGATTCGAACCACTCAAGACGGCCATCTAGTGCTTGAATAGGGTGGATTGTTTTCCCCTATGAGCCCTGGGTGGACGTCTTGGGCCAGTAGTACCCCTCCGGCCCAACCCGGGCAAAAGGTTGGGGGGGTACTACAATAGGTCTGTGCGACTAGAGCTGGTGTGGATCGCAGCTAGCGAGACAAGAAAGTTACGCCGCAAAAGTGTTCCCTTGGTGAAGGTGCTATGGTCTAATCACGGGAAGGAGGAATATACATGGGAGCCAATGGATTTGATGCAAAAACGCTATCCGGAGTTGTTTGCTCAAGATAATTTTATTTAAAAGCATATTGTATCTTCTGTTATGCTTTTCTCCCCATAGCCTAAGCCTGATTTCGGGGACGAAATCTTTTATTTTGTTTATAGGATTTGTAACGTCCCGAATCGCACTAGGCCCCTCGTACGTGTTTTTGAGTCAGGAGAGCTGACTTGGGTTCAGGGGGAGTGCTGACAACAGGGCAGCACATGTGAAAAGGAGGAGAAATCAGGCAAGCATAGGACACGGGTAGAGACACGGGCGTGTCCCTACCCGTGTGGGAGTTTCCAGCTCTCGAGTCGATGACTCGAGTATGTCCAAAGAAGGACACGGGTAGTGACACGGGCGTGTCACTACCCGTGTGAAGGGACATGGGTAGAGACACGTGCGTGTCCCGACCCGTGTGCGTGTGTGTCGAGTTGAACTCGACACAGCGTATCGAGATCGACGAACTTTGTGTCGAGATCGACGAACTTTGTGTCGAGATCAACGAATTGTATGACACAGGTAGAGACACGGTCGTGTCCCTACCTGTGTGTCGTTGTGTCTAGTTGATCTCGACGAGGCGTGTCGAGATCGACGAGGTGTGTCGACATCGTATGACACGGGTAGCGACACGGGCGTGTCCCTACCCATGTGTGTCGAGTTACACTCGATAGGGCGTGTCGAGATTGACGAGGTGTGTCGACATCATATGACATGGGTAGCGACACGGGCGTGTCCCTACCCGTGTGTGTCGAGTTACACTCGACAGAGCGTGTCGAGATTGACGAACTACGTGTCGAGATCGACGAATTGTATAACATGGGTAGCGACACGGGCGTGTCCCTACCTGTGTGTCGTTGTGTCGAGTTGAGTTCGTTGAAATGTATCCAGAGAAGGACACGGCCAGGGAACACGGTCGTGTCATGTGGACACGGGTCGGGACACGGGCGTGTCCCGACACGGGCGTGTCCCTACCCGTGTCGAGTATTGAACCGACACGGAAATTGCCATTGCCGTTTCGCCCAAGCAGGACACGAGTAAGGACACGGGCGTGTCCCTACCCGTGTCACTTTTCATATATAAGGGGAAGAGAAAACCCTAGCCGTTTTCATGCTCACTTCATCCCTATTTTCTGAGAGAAACTCCTGTTGAGAGAAGGAAGTTGCTGGATCTAGTTGTAGAGGAGAAGATCCGCCGTCGCCGTGAAGTAGAAGATGCCGCCGAGAAGAGTTACACGATCCATGGCCGGAAATAGTGAAAACGCTGGAAATGAGGTGAGCTTCCTCCCCTCTCCCTTGGTGCTAGATCTTTAGTTATTTTCTTAGGAGAGATATTGACTCAAGAGAGTTTTGATGGAGAGGAGTTTTCTAGGGATGGCCATGCTAGGACATGTGTTCTAGGTTTTAGATCTCTTTAACCTCCCCTTTCTCCTATGTGATGATGGGTGAATGGTTTCGTGAAGAATCATGGCCTCATGAGGGTGAATAAGGGAAGAGGAAATTTTGGAGTGATTTTGGAAGATCGACTTGGAGAGGAAGATGAACCGATGTCGTTCATTCCTCTTTAAGAAGCGTGCAGAATCTGTATTCTGCGCGCAGCGATCCTCTTTGCCATTTTCATGTAGGATGTAACATCTCATTTCCAACTAGACCCCTAAGAGTGGTTTTGGCCATGACTAGGTCATGACAAACCCTAGGAAGCCAGTAATGGGGCAAGAGATAGGGGACAGAAGGGTGGGAGATCATCATGGTCTGCAAATAGTAGAACTCTAAACAATGGTGTAGGATGACCATGGGCCACACCCTAACCCCAAGACCCTACCACAACACCCCTAATACCTTGGGAGGCCCATTAGAGCCAAAAGGACCCATTAGAGTCAACCCAAGAGGCCCAGTTGACCAAGGTCAACCCTAGCCCTAAATGGGTCAAACTAGCCTACTTAGGGCCAACTGACCTACTCCTAGCCTAAAGGACCCCTCCTATGCCCTCCTAACCCTAAAGTGAGGTCAATGGGTCACTAAGGACACATTAGGGTCAGCCCTAGAGGCCAGGTTGACCCAGGTCAACTCAAGCCCTAACCTGGTCAAAGTACCCTTACTAAGGGTATGTGACCTCCAAAGTACAGGGTAACACTACATAACCCTACCTAGACCCTAAAGGAAGCCAATGGGTCACCCAGGACCCATAGGGGTCAACCCAATTGGTCATGTTGACCCAAGTCAACTCTAGCCCTAAAATGGTCAAAGTGCCCTTGCCAAGGGACATGTGACCCCCAAGATGCCCAACCAACCCTACTCAAGTAACACTAGACCTTAAGGGAGCCCAATGGGTCACCCAGGACCCAATGGGGTCAACCCAATTGGTCATGTTGACCCAAGTCAACCCTCATTTAGGTCAAGTCAAACTTAACCCAAAAGGGCTAACCCAAGCCCAAGCCACTTCTCCCCTAGGCTAAACCCATTCCCATGACCATCATAATCAAGTGGGCTGCATTTAGCTTGTGAGGTTGACTAGTCAACTAGGGGTGACTAGGAGAGAGAAAGGAGCCCCCCTCCATGATAATGGAGGAGAGAGAAAATGAGGAAGAAGAAGGGGAAGAGAGGGGCCGGCCAAGGAAGGCTAACAGCCACCAATTATGGCTGTAATCAACTCCTCTAGGGGAGAGGAGTTGATTCCAGCCGTTTCCCGGCCACCAAGGGGTGGGTTCAGCCCCCCTCCACACAACCCGAGCCACACCTTTAATGGTGTTAATGGCCATTGAAGGACCAGCCTCCCCTCTCCCCCATTTGCCATTTAAACACCTTCAGGGAGCCGAGGGGATCATTTTAGAGCGTTTACCTGGAGGAGACGAGCCATTCCACTGTGTAGTTGCAGAAGCCGAGCGCCGCCGCCGTCGTCCATGGCATCCCGCCGCTCCTCTCGCATCCAGGCCGCCAGGAAGGTCCTCCTCCTCTCCTTAACCCGCGGGTAGATCTTAGGATTAATTAGGCTTGAGTTTCGGGCTCAATTGAGCCCGATCCAATCCGGGATTTTTCCTGGTTTCGGCAAGAAAACCTCTTGCTATATCCGCCGGAAAACGCCTCTCCGGCGGCGGAGCCGCCGCCTGGCGATAGCCACCACCTCAACGGAGGTGTTGGTGGCGGTGGCCGGCCGGGGAAGGGGCTGGATCGCCGCGGCAAGGCTTGGAAATCGCTCCAGGCGGGACGAATCTCAGCCGTCGGCTCAATGAAGACGATGACCAGATGCCGTTGATCCTTGCGCCAAGATTCGTGCTGCATCAGTATTAAACTATAGGAAATTAATTTCATTTATTTCAATCTGTCACACTTTTGACATTTAATGTCTTAAATTTTTAAAATAGTTAGAGGCTCTGTATGAGAAAATGATCAACACATGATTTGTAGCCCTTTCTGTCTACTTTATTTTAAAATTGGTTTGAACCAATGTAGGCTCCAGGTTTGATCAGGGCACCCATTTTGGTAGGACATACCCCTAGGGCTAGGCAGCCATTAAATTGAGTGCCCACCCTTCACCCCTAGCCCAAAGTAGTTGAAATTTTGGCAGAGAGTCCATCCTAGCTATACCTAGGGCCTGCCCAAAAATGGGAATTTTTGGAGAAAATATTTCTATAGTTTTTGTAAACATTTAATAATTATTAAATAAATTAACTAAGTGCCCTAAAAACCTCCAAACCCTCCCAAATTTTGGTGAGTGGTCCCTGGCTTCCAATTAGGTACCCGTATAAAATTTCATTCAATTTGGATGTGTTTTGCATAGGTTTTGACCCAACCCCAACTACACCTTTATAAGGGCATTTTGGTCAAAAGTTGCACTTTTGGTTTTGAGTGACCAAATCACCTCAACAGAGGCTGAGACTTGGGCCACTGGCTTGTTATAGCACTTATCACCTCCCCATGGAATATGGGGTAGGAAGGAATAGATTTGCCCTAAGTTCCTAGGTCAAACCCTAAGGAGGGACCTTTTGGCCTTGTGAAGGGTATGAGTCCTAAACACCTTGGATGAACTCCAAATTTTGCAAGGTGGTTCCTAGGATATATATAAAACCCACTGTTGAAAATATTAGCTAATTTTGAAAAGGATAGGGGCCCCAAAACCCTAACCCTAGCTTAGGACCTAAAACTTGTAGTGTAAGTTTAGGTTAGCTAAACATCTTGAAACTTAACCAAATTTGGGTAGTAAGGGGATTTGGGTATGTTGAGCCTCTGATAATTTACTTGAGGAATTTTGGACAATATTTTTAGCACTTCATTTGTAATCAATAGTAATGCCCTAATAATTATTTTGGCTATTGTGGTCTCACTGCCCATAGAGAGGGTATGAAACATGGGCAGAGTTAGTTTTAGGTTATAATAATCTTATATGAATTTTGTTAGAATTTTTGTATATCTATTTAGGGCATCTACTTCACAAGTGCTTTATTTTGATTACATATTAAATAATTCTTGTCAGAGGCCATTACTTACTGCAAAAACATGAAACTTGCTGCATAGTGTTTTTAGCTCAATGTTATCATATGGGAATTTTTGTGGAAATATTTGATGTCTGATTAGCATACTTTGTTCATTAACCCTTAAATTAGAGAATTCATAAGAAAATCAAATATAGCCTTATTTCCAAATGATAAATTATGAAACTTTTTCTAGGGTACTTGTAGGCCATCACAATCATCCCTGAATTTTCTCTGAATTTTGGAGGTGTTATTACTATAGAATCTTTTAAAATGACTTTTTATGGGGCATCTTTGAAATTAAATTTAAAGGCCTAAATCTTACTGAAAAATTAAAATACTTATGATTAGAGTTGATTAAGCATTTTGTAATTATCATAAATTTAGTGGATTATTATCTTGTCTGAAAATGGTACTTCATGTTCAAACCTGGGCCTTTTGGGACACTAGAATAAATAAATTAATTATCAGACAAATTAGGAAAATTATGGATTTCTGGATTTATGCTTCAAATGTCTTTTTAGATCTCTAATAATTATCCTAAGGGTACTGGATGAATATTTCATGTACTTCCCTTTTTACGGGTCATGTAGCTTAAGTGGTCTGCATATAGCAAAACTGCAGGATTTCATTTGGATGTGAATTAGGGCACGTATGATGGGTCTTGGTGGTTTGCTGTAAGGACAAGTGGAAGGGGCTGCATCTATGGAAGATGAGTGAGTAGGGTGTGGTTTTGTCTAGGGTTTATAGGCGTTCGGGTCCGACGAAAGATCGTCCCACCCAAGGAAGAGTTGGAGTCAAATTACCCTAGGATTAGCATATCGAAATATGAGAAAATAATGGGTAAGGGAATCAACCAATAATAAAATAAGTACCTTGCGAAAGGGAACGCTGGGCGTAATGCCAACACAGTTCCTAGTGCCCCTTGAGAGCCCTTCACAGGGAATACCGGGGGCAGTCCTGGGTTAACGTAAACTGTTTAACAAGCTTAAAAGAGTAACTTAGTAATTAGGGTTGCACACTCCACAACACTGAAGGCACCAGAGGTTGGTTAGGAGCTTCGGCTCGGATGGTTAAAAGGCGGACTTTGGGTCCGGGGAGCTTCGGCTCGACTGCTTGAGTCGGACGTGTTGGTCCGGGGAGCTTCGGCTCGATTCTTGATTACGCTAATTTGCATGTGCATAACAGGAAAGGAAATTAAGGTGGTGGGTCTTCGGTATTGGAGGGTCGATGCACCGACGCCAATACGTTGACTCGGCAAGTGTGGTTAGCACTTTGCCAACAGAAGTCCGGTGCGCCAGCCGGCAAGAGTACGCAGGAGTCCGCTTCGTGCACCAAGCGTTGAGGGTACGATAGGTCTGACCGGTAGTGCTTTACTGGTTTAGAGGTGGGCGAGGCCCAACCCACCGCTTCCGTCTGCCACTACGGAGGTATCCTGGGAGGTTACGGCTCCAAAAAGGGGGAACTAAAGGTCTGTGTGCACAGAGTTGGGTGTGTGTGTTGCACATGCATGTCCATCATACCCACTTGCATGTCATAGCATAATCGTTACCCTTAACCTTGACACCTAAAGTATAAGTGGAATGGGACGCTTATACTTTAGGACCTGAAAAATGACCCCTTGGTCTATAAGCTTGTGTGGGCAAGTTTATAAATTAAGGTTAATTTTGATATATATATCCACTGTTATTGATAACCGACACCCCAACGTATAAATTGGTATGAGACTTTTTATACGATGGGAGTCTTGCAAAAGACCCCTTGGCTTATGTGTTTTTCACATAAGTGAAGGTTACATTTCATATTACAGCTTATTGTCTTTATATGCTATAGAACTTGCTAGAATAGGACCGCTGCCATCTGCTTTTGATATTCTCCACCTTCAAGTCCTCCCCTTTCTTCCTCTCCGCTCGGTGCCTAGGAGCCATGGGGGAAGGGGTGGGGGATGATAGGACTTAGTCTTTTAGACTAACAGTTTTCGAACCGCATCATTTAGGGGATCGCGGAGACCAGCATGGAGGAGCAGCCCCAGAGACCGGTGCGCTTGGAGGTGGGGCAGTCTAGCTCCGGAGTTCATACAGCCGGGACCGTGAGTCTCGACCTTGAGTAGTTTTCTACTTTTGTTTCTGCATGAGAGATCTTGTAGTGAGGCTATGATGTACCGGGCATAAGCCCGCTTTTGCTACTCTGATGTTATTTTCTGTGGACACTCCCTTCGTGGAGTTATATTTATTATGTCATGTGATTCTCTGTGGACTGCAGTTTCTGTTTCCTTCATTATTCTGCTACTTTTCTGTGATCGAATTGGCCGGCAGAATCGGCGCTTTGTGGTGATGACCCTTCAAGGCGTGAAGGAGTCACCGCAAAACGGCGGTTCTGGGCCTAAGACCCCGGAGTCGAAAGGAAAAAAAAGGGGGTCTTACAAGTGGTATCAAAGCAGACCTCGATCGAAAAGTAACAGTCCACAACCCTAGGCCACCCCCGTGCGAGTTTAGTTTGGGGACAAACTAAGCAGCGGAAGCAGTGGTGTGCCCATACGAGGGGAATCACATGTAAATTGTCCACTTTCATTAGGCATTGAGTCGATTACCTATTAATGTAGCTCGTTTTGCAGCCCCCAGCTCAGCCCACCCCACAAGGTGGAGCTCAGCAGACTCCAGACATTGCACCACCTCCCATGGTCCCCACACCTTTCCTCCAGTCAGACATGGGGCAGACCCTTACAGCCATCCTTGAGGCCTTCCGGGCTCAGCAGGCTCCAGCCCAGCAGCCAAACCCAGGGGCCAACTGGATGAGCACCTTCCGAGGACTCTCTCCCCCATCATACTTGGGGACAGAGTCGGCAGTGCGGACAGAGGAGTGGCTGGATGTTATGTACGAGATGTTGATTGGGATACGATGCCCTTGGGAGGAGAGGGTGGCCCTGGTGGTATCTTGCTTGGAGTCACATGCTAAGCGGTGGTGGAAGACGCTGTTGGACACGACTTTTGCTGATAGGGAGATTGCAGAAATCACTTGGGAAGAATTCAGGGCCACGCTGCTGGAGCACTTTGTTCCTCAGTCGGCCAGGGACGAGCTGGAGGAGCGGTTCTTGCAGCTGAGGCAGGGCACCAGGACAGTGGTGGAGTACCACCGAGAGTTCGATCATTTGGCCCGATATGCGGGCTCCTATCAGCTGGACGAAGCAGGTTACATCAAGAGGTTTTATAAGGGCCTAAAAGAGGAGTTGAGGGAGGCCCTGCTTTTTGTCTCTGACGGGCCCATCTCCCGGATTTTGGAGATGGCGAAGAGGATTGAGGCCGACTGGCACACCACTCGGGGCCGGAAACGACAAGCGGAGGACCAGGGCCGGAGGGCCCGAAATGATCAGCGGCGAGGCACCATACCAGATGGAAGGAGGGCAGAGGAGCAGCCTCGCCAGGAGTTGAGGCAGGAGCCGAGAGAGCAGGTGGTTTTGGCCCCTCAACCTCTCCGGATCCAGGAGATGCAGAGACCCCGGGGTATGGCGTATCCCCCGCCGGAGTGCTTCCATTGTCACCAGGTGGGACATCTCCGGAGAGACTGCCCTATGAGGGGGGCACCACCTCCAGCACCACGGGGTGGCCCACCGGCCCAGCATTTCGAGGGCCGAGGACGCGGCCGAGGACGTGGTTACTAGGGAGGCGACCGCAGGCAGAACGGGGAGCAGATTTACGCTTTGGACTTAGCACAGCCCTGGAACCCGGACAGGATTATTGCAGGTATGAGAATAATTTTAGTTTGAATTATTCCCTGCTCATATTAAGTAATGATAGAACTACTACACAACCTAGGTTAGAAAACCTTACACCCAAGTTCTTTCTTAAAACTGATTTAGGAATGGTGATGGTGTGCGGCAAGCCTGCTCATACCCTGTTCGACACGGGGGCATCGCACAACTTTGTGTCGGAGGATTTTGTCAAGGATCTGGACCAGATTCCAAGTTATACGGGATTATCCAGGAGGGTGCGTCTCCCCAATGGGATGGAGATCCAGTCCACAGAGAAGTGCCTCCTGGAGGTTACCATAGACAGGGTGACACTCGAGGCTCCGGCGACGATCTTGAGAATGCCGGACTTCGACCTTGTCTTGGGCATGACATGGCTTGTCTGGAACCATGCTCAGATTGACTGCCCGGCAGGGAGGGTCGTGCTGAGACACAGCGACACTTATGCGACATTCGAAGGTACTACTCCGGTTTCCCACCGCCTGCTTTCATCTATTCAGGCCGTTAAGGCTCATATGCAAGGGGACGAGGTATATCAAGTATTATTCGAGATGACTAAGGAGAAGGACCTGATTGCTAACATTCCGGTGGTTCGTGACTACGCCGATATCTTTCCGGATAAGCTGCCAGGACTGCCACCGCATAGGGAGAAGGACTTCCAGATTCAGTTGGTACCAGGGGCTAAGCCGGTATCCAAGGCCCCTTATCAGGATGGCCCCAAAGGAGTTGGCGGAGTTTCGGACACAGTTGCAGGAGCTGGTGGAAGCAGGATTTGTCAGGCCGAGCTCCTCATCATGGGGAGCTCCTGTCCTATTCGTGAAGAAGAAGGATGGCACTCTTCGCCTGTGCATTGACTATCGAGCACTAAACAGGCTGACCGTCCGAAATACCTATCCGCTCCACAGGATAGACGAGTTGTTCGATCAGCTGGAGGGAGCCCATTATTTTTCGAAGCTGGACTTGAGGTCAGGCTACTACCAGCTGCGGATCCAGGAGGAGGATATTCCGAAGACGGCCTTTAGTAGCCGATATGGATTGTATGAGTTCATCGTGATGCCCTTCGGGCTCACGAATGCTCCGTCGGCGTTTATGAGCCTCATGAACCGGGTCTTCGAGGCTTATTTGGATGTGTTCGTCATAGTGTTCATAGACGACATCCTTATCTATTCTAAGACGGAGGAGGAGCACACACGACATCTGGCACTGACCTTGGAGAGACTGCGGGAGCATCGCCTTTATGCGAAGTTCAGCAAGTGTCAGTTCTGGCTGAAGGAGGTGGCTTTCTTAGGCCACATTATCAGCGGAGCCGGGCTGGCAGTGGACCCGGCAAAGATTCAAGCTATTTCGGATTGGCCGCAGCTGAAAACAGCCACCGACGTACGGAGTTTTCTAGGACTTGTCGGTTATTATCGGAAGTTCGTGGAGGGATTCTCTCGAATCGCCCTCCCGCTCACGTCCTTGACGAAGAAGAGGTACCGTTCGTGTGGACCCCGCAGTGCCAGACAGCTTTCCAGGAGCTGAAGGATCGGCTGACCTCGGCTCCCATTCTTACTCTCCCCTCGGGGAGGGAGGGATTTCAGGTCTACACCGACGCATCATATCAGGGGATGGGAGCGGTGCTGATGCAGAACGGACACGTCATAGCTTATGCCTCCCGCCAGCTGAAGACCCATGAGAAGAACTACCCAGTGCACGACCTGGAGATGGGAGCAGTTGTATTCGCACTAAAGATATGGCGGCACTACCTTTATGGAGTCCACTGTGATATATACTCCGATCATAAGAACCTTAAGTACGTGGACACGCAGAAGGAACTGAACATCAGGCAAAGGCGGTGGGTGGAGTTTCTATCCGACTATCAGTACGAGATGCACTATCACCCGGGGAAGGCGAACGTGGTAGCAGATGCACTGAGTCGGAGAGCCGCCACAGCAGGAGCAGAGCCTCAGTTGATGTCTATGGAGCTGCTGCAGAGACTAGAGGACATGCACATTACTCTGGTGTCGTCTGATGATCCTGAGCTCTATGAGGAGTACTTGGCCGCGATGGGCGTTACCGATGACATCAGAGACCGAGTCAGAGAAGGGCAGAGGCAGGATGCCAAGTTAGAGCCCATCTTCCAAGCTCTGGAGGCAGGTACTGCAGGAGATTACACACTGAGGGACGACCTGGTGTGCTTCAGAGGACGGGTGTATATACCGGAGGGAGGCCAGATCCGGGAGGATATTATGACGGAGGCGCACTGCAGCCGGTATTCTGTACACCCGGGGATCACAAAGATGACGGCTGATTTGAAGAAGACGATGTTCTGGCCGGGCATGAAGAAGGATGTCTCATACTTCGTGACCCATTGTGAGGCATGTCAGCTAGTGAAAGCGGAGTGCAGGAACCCCGCAGGATTATTGCAGCCACTCCCGGTGCCGGAGTGGAAGTTTGATGACATAGCCATGGACTTCATACATGGGCTTCCCCAGTCTCGGACAGGGAATGACTCGATCTGGGTAATCGTTGATCGGTTGACCAAGGTGGCTCGATCTATACCGATCAGGAAGGACGATTCAGTAGGAATACTGGTGCGGAAGTTTGTGGAGCAGTTCATTCGTTATCATGGCGTGCCCAGGACGATAGTGTCGGATCGGGATGGCCGGTTCACCTCCAGGGAGTGGAGATCCGTGCAAGCTTACTTAGGCACGCGATTGACCTTCAGTACTGCATTTCATCCCCAGACAGACGGGCAGACAGAATGCACCAACCGGACGCTGGAGGACCTTTTGAGGCTATGCATGTTGGACCGCGGGGAACCGTGGGAGAAACTCTTACCCCTTGTCGAGTTCTCCTATAACAACAGCCACCAGTCCAGCATCAGGATGGCGCCTTACGAAGCCTTGTACGGGAGGAGATGCCGGACCCCGCTTTCTTGGATTCAGAACGAAGATCCGAAGGTGTTGGGGTCAGAGTTTGTTGAAGACACCGAGGCACAGGTGAGGCTGATCAGAGACAGGATGCTCGAGGCACAGAGTAGACAGGCTAAGTACTATGACGCCCGGCATCGGCAGGTGGAGTTCCAGGTGGGGGACCGTGTGTTTCTGAAGATCCGGCCCATGCATGGAGTCTCGCGGGTGCGTGGTCGGAGGAAGAAGCTCAGTCCTAGGTACATGGGCCCTTATAGGATCCTGGAGCGGATCGGACCCCTAGCCTACCGGCTGGAGTTACCACCAGAGCTGGAAGCGCTGCATGACGTCTTCCATATTTCTTCGCTGAGGAGGGCTCTGCTACGCCCGGAGCAGCAGATTTCGACCACCGAAGGGCCGGTAGCTTCAGACCGGTCAGTTCATTTGGATCCGGTTAGGATCGACGACCGAGGAGTACGAGTCCTGCGTCGCAAGAAGGTCCCATTAGTCAAGGTCCTGTGGAGGAACCACGGCCAGGAGGAGCATACCTGGGAGCCGCAGGACCTGATGCGACAAAGATACCCAGAGCTATTCAGTCAGGTATACCTCTCAGACCCCTCAAGATGTTAATTTATTTTTCCTGCTTTAAATTTACTAAAGGCTGCTCTAGGCAGATAGAGGCTTATCTTTGTTTATTGGGGGCTTATCCTTGTTTATTGGGGTCTTGGTCTGCCGATTGGGCGAAGTAGTCATAGATCTAGTTTTCCCTTTAAACCTAGATTAGCAAACAAGCCGCTATGCTGGGATGTTACAAGGTTCTTTTCTTCGGTAGTAAGTCCCGTAGACTCAACCTTGATTTCGGGGACGAAATCTTTGTTTTGTTTATTGGGATTTGTAACATCCCATTTCCAACTAGACCCCTAAGAGTGGTTTTGGCCATGACTAGGTCATGACAAACCCTAGGAAGCCAGTAATGGGGCAAGAGATAGGGGACAGAAGGGTGGGAGATCATCATGGTCTGCAAATAGTAGAACTCTAAACAATGGTGTAGGATGACCATGGGCCATACCCTAACCCCAAGACCCTACCACAACACCCCTAATACCTTGGGAGGCCCATTAGAGCCAAAAGGATCCATTAGGGTCAACCCAAGAGGCCCAGTTGACCAAGGTCAACCCTAGCCCTAAATGGGTCAAACTAGCCTACTTAGGGCCAACTGACCTACTCCTAGCCTAAAGGACCCCTCCTATGCCCTCCTAACCCTAAAGTGAGGTCAATGGGTCACTAAGGACACATTAGGGTCAGCCCTAGAGGCCAGGTTGACCCAGGTCAACTCAAGCCCTAACCTGGTCAAAGTACCCTTACTAAGGGTATGTGACCTCCAAAGTACAGGGTAACACTACATAACCCTACCTAGACCCTAAAGGAAGCCAATGGGTCACCCAGGACCCATAGGGGTCAACCCAATTGGTCATGTTGACCCAAGTCAACTCTAGCCCTAAAATGGTCAAAGTGCCCTTGCCAAGGGACATGTGACCCCCAAGATGCCCAACAAACCCTACTCAAGTAACACTAGACCTTAAGGGAGCCCAATGGGTCACCCAGGACCCAATGGGGTCAACCCAATTGGTCATGTTGACCCAAGTCAACCCTCATTTAGGTCAAGTCAAACTTAACCCAAAAGGGCTAACCCAAGCCCAAGCCACTTCTCCCCTAGGCTAAACCCATTCCCATGACCATCATAATCAAGTGGGCTGCATTTAGCTTGTGAGGTTGACTAGTCAACCAGGGGTGACTAGGAGAGAGAAAGGAGCCCCCCTCCATGATAATGGAGGAGAGAGAAAATGAGGAAGAAGAAGGGGAAGAGAGGGCCGGCCAAGGAAGGCTAACAGCCACCAATTATGGCTGTAATCAACTCCTCTAGGGGAGAGGAGTTGATTCCAGCCGTTTCCCGGCCACCAAGGGGTGGGTTCAGCCCCCCTCCACACAACCCGAGCCACACCTTTAATGGTGTTAATGGCCATTGAAGGACCAGCCTCCCCTCTCCCCCATTTGCCATTTAAACACCTTCAGGGAGCCGAGGGGATCATTTTAGAGCGTTTACCTGGAGGAGACGAGCCATTCCACTGTGTAGTTGCAGAAGCCGAGCGCCGCCGCCGTCGTCCATGGCATCCCGCCGCTCCTCTCGCATCCAGGCCGCCAGGAAGGTCCTCCTCCTCTCCTTAACCCGCGGGTAGATCTTAGGATTAATTAGGCTTGAGTTTCGGGCTCAATTGAGCCCGATCCAATCCGGGATTTTTCCTGGTTTCGGCAAGAAAACCTCTTGCTATATCCGCCGGAAAACGCCTCTCCGGCGGCGGAGCCGCCGCCTGGCGATAGCCACCACCTCAACGGAGGTGTTGGTGGCGGTGGCCGGCCGGGGAAGGGGCTGGATCGCCGGCGGCAAGGCTTGGAAATCGCTCCAGGCGGGACGAATCTCAGCTGTCGGCTCAATGAAGACGATGACCAGATGCCGTTGATCCTTGCGCCAAGATTCGTGCTGCATCAGTATTAAACTATAGGAAATTAATTTCATTTATTTCAATCTGTCACACTTTTGACATTTAATGTCTTAAATTTTTAAAAATAGTTAGAGGCTCTGTATGAGAAAATGATCAACACATGATTTGTAGCCCTTTCTGTCTACTTTATTTTAAAATTGGTTTGAACCAATTTAGGCTCCTGGTTTGATCAGGGCACCCATTTTGGTAGGACATACCCTTAGGGCTAGGCAGCCATTAAATTGAGTGCCCACCCTTCACCCCTAGCCCAAATTAGTTGAAATTTTGGCAGAGAGTCCATCCTAGCTATACCTAGGGCCTGCCCAAAAATGGGAATTTTTGGAGAAAATATTTCTATAGTTTTTGTAAACATTTAATAATTATTAAATAAATTAACTAAGTGCCCTAAACACCTCCAAACCCTCCCAAATTTTGGTGAGTGGTCCCTGGCTTCCAATTAGGTACCTGTATAAAATTTCATTCAATTTGGATGTGTTTTGCATAGGTTTTGACCCAACCCCAACTACACCTTTATAAGGGCATTTTGGTCAAAAGTTGCACTTTTGGTTTTGAGTGACCAAATCACCTCAACAGAGGCTGAGACTTGGGCCACTGGCTTGTTATAGCACTTATCACCTCCCCATGGAATATGGGGTAGGAAGGAATAGATTTACCCTAAGTTCCTAGGTCAAACCCTAAGGAGGGACCTTTTGGCCTTGTGAAGGGTATGAGTCCTAAACACCTTGGATGAACTCCAAATTTTGCAAGGTGGTTCCTAGGATATATAGAACCCACTGTTGAAAATATTAGCTAATTTTGAAAAGGATAGGGGCCCCAAAACCCTAACCCTAGCTTAGGACCTAAAACTTGGAGTGTAAGTTTAGGTTAGCTAAACATCTTGAAACTTAACCAAATTTGGGTAGTGAGGGGATTTGGGTATGTTGAGCCTCTGATAATTTACTTGAGGAATTTTGGACAATATTTTTAGCACTTCATTTGTAATCAATAGTAATGCCCTAATAATTATTTTGGCTATTGTGGTCTCACTGCCCATAGAGAGGGTATGAAACATGGGCAGAGTTAGTTTTAGGTTATAATAATCTTATATGAATTTTGTTAGAATTTTTGGATATCTATTTAGGGCATCTACTTCACAAGTGCTTTATTTTGATTACATATTAAATAATTCTTGTCAGAGGCCATTACTTACTGAAAATCATGAAACTTGCTGCATAGTATTTTTAGCTCAATGTTATCATATGAGAATTTTTGTGGAAATATTTGATGTCTGATTAGCATACTTTGTTCATTAACCCTTAAAATAGAGAATTCATAAGAAAATCAAATATAGCCTTATTTCTAAATGCTAAATTATGAAACTTTTTCTAGGGTACTTGTAGGACATCACAATCATCCCTGAATTTTCTCTGAATTTTTGGAGGTGTTATTACTATAGAATCTTTTAAAATGACTTTTTGTGGGGCATCTTTGAAATTAAATTTAAAGGCCTAAACCTTGCTGAAAAATTGGAAGACTTAGGATTTAGAGTTGATTAAGAATTTTGTAATTATCATAAATTTAGTGGATTATTATCTTGTCTGAAAATGGTACTTCATGTTCAAACCTGGGCCTTTTGGGACACTAGAATAAATAAATTAATTATCAGACAAATTAGGAAAATTATGGATTTCTGGATTTATGCTTCAAATGTCTTTTTAGATCTCTAATAATTATCCTAAGGGTACTGGATGAATATTTCATGTACTTCCCTTTTTACGGGTCATGTAGCTTAAGTGGTCTGCATATAGCAAAACTGCAGGATTTCATTTGGATGTGAATTAGAGCACGTATGATGGGTCTTGGTGGTTTGCTGTAAGGACAAGTGGAAGGGGCTGCATCTATGGAAGATGAGTGAGTAGGGTGTGGTTTTGTCTAGGGTTTATAGGCGTTCGGGTCCGACGAAAGATCGTCCTACCCAAGGAAGAGTTGGAGTCAAATTACACTAGGATTAGCATATCGAAATATGAGAAAATAATGGGTAAGGGAATCAACCAATAATAAAATAAGTACCTTGCGAAAGGGAACGCTGGGCGTAATCCCAACACAGTTCCTAGTGCCCCTTGAGAGCCCTTCACAGGGAATACCGGGGGCAGTCCTGGGTTAACGTAAACTGTTTAACAAGCTGAAAAGAGTAACTTAGTAATTAGGGTTGCACACTCCACAACACTGAAGGCACCAGAGGTTGGTTAGGAGCTTCGGCTCGGATGGTTAAAAGGCGGACTTTGGGTCCGGGGAGCTTCGGCTCGACTGCTTGAGTCGGACGTGTTGGTCCGGGGAGCTTCGGCTCGATTCTTGATTACGCTAATTTGCATGTGCATAACAGGAAAGGAAATTAAGGTGGTGGGTCTTCGGTATTGGAGGGTCGATGCACCGACGCCAATACGTTGACTCGGCAAGTGTGGTTAGCACTTCGCCAACAGAAGTCCGGTGCGCCAGCCGGCAAGAGTACGCAGGAGTCCGCTTCGTGCACCAAGCGTTGAGGCGTACGATAGGTCTGACCGGTAGTGCTTTACTGGTTTAGAGGTGGGCGAGGCCCAACCCACCGCTTCCGTCTGCCACTACGGAGGTATCCTGGGAGGTTACGGCTCCAAAAAGGGGGAACTAAAGGTCTGTGTGCACAGAGTCGGGTGTGTGTGTTGCACTTGCATGTCCATCATACCCACTTGCATGTCATAGCATAATCGTTACCCTTAACCTTGACACCTAAAGTATAAGTGGAATGGGATGCTTATACTTTAGGACCTGAAAAACGACCCCTTGGTCTATAAGCTTGTGTGGGCAAGTTTATAAATTAAGGTTAATTTTGATATATATATCCACTGTTATTGATAACTGACACCCCAACGTATAAATTGGTATGAGACTTTTTATACGATGGGAGCCTTGCAAAAGACCCCTTGGCTTATGTGTTTTTCACATAAGTGAAGGTTACATTTCATATTACAGCTTATTGTCTTTATATGCTATAGAACTTGCTAGAATAGGACCGCTGCCATCTGCTTTTGATATTCTCCACCTTCAAGTCCTCCCCTTTCTTCCTCTCCGCTCGGTGCCTAGGAGCCGTGGGGGAAGGGGTGGGGGATGATAGGACTTAGTCTTTTAGACTAACGGTTTTCGAACCGCATCATTTAGGGGATCGCGGAGACCAGCATGGAGGAGCAGCCCCAGAGACCGGTGCGCTTGGAGGTGGGGCAGTCTAGCTTCGGAGTTCATACAGCCGGGACCGTGAGTCTCGACCTTGAGTAGTGTTCTACTTTTGTTTCTGCATGAGAGATCTTGTAGTGAGGCTATGATGTACCGGGCATAAGCCCGCTTTTGCTACTCTGATGTTATTTTCTGTGGACACTCCCTTCGTGGAGTTATATTTATTATGTCATGTGATTCTCTGTGGACTGCAGTTTCTGTTTCCTTCATTATTCTGCTACTTTTCTGTGATCGAATTGGCCGGCAGAATCGGCGCTTTGTGGTGATGACCCTTCAAGGCGTGAAGGAGTCACCGCAAAACGGCGGTTCTGGGCCTAAGACCCCGGAGTCGAAAGGAAAAACAAAAAGGGGTCTTACATAGGATGTGGCCAGATCTGGGCTTTCGACTAAACATGAAAGTTGCAGCACTTGCAAATACCTTTCCAACGAGTGGTTGCACTTCTTCATGCTAAGTCTGTAGCCACGAGAAAGTCTGAACGAACATGACATCCGATAAATCCTGCATGCAGAAATTGTGTTTTGTACGCAGCGGACTTCAAGACTGATTTCAAATAGTATACACTCAAATCTGGGATGTGGGATGAATATGAAAGTTGTAACCCATGGAAAGACCTTTCCATCGAGGGGTTACACGTCTTCACCGGATTCCTGTAGCTTCGGGAATCTCCGGTCGAAGTTGTTGTCCAGATTTATTCTGCACTTAAATTCTGGGGTTTATATAATATGAATCCGAATTCGGTGGAATCGATGTTGCTAATTAACTCTAGATTTTGATGAACTATTTTATGCTGACCACCGTAGGGTTATGAATGATAAATCTTGTTAATTAGATTTCATAAAACTGAGTTGTGGAGCAAGCTTTAATGCATGATATGACTTGCTAAAATTGATAGATTTTTATAAATGCGCACCATGTTTATAATATGATGAATGAAATGACTGGATACAAATTGGTAGATTATTATTAATGCGCATCATGTTTGTAATATGTTGAAACCATTTGGAATGACAAATAGAAGAATAAACCATGACCATGAGCATGTATGATGGTTAGAATGAAATGTAGTAGTCCAATACTTAGAGCGTAGTCTCCCTACGGATAGTATTGTGGATGGATGTATGTGCAGTGTTGACCGTCACTAGTTGGGTTCGAGTTGAGATGAGGTATAGATGGATGGTTGGGCTGTGCCCTCGTGCTTACTTCCAAGGCCCCTTCCATGCCACGATTTCGTGGCATTTACATGCGGTGTGAGTCGACACGCGGTGTCGTAATCCTGGGTTAAGGATAGTGTGGCAGGTCTACGAGCTCGCCGATCGTCACACCGACGAGAGTTGACAGTTAGACTTTGGGCGGTATGGCTGTGTCCTCTGTGTTCACGTCCCGAGGCCCCTTCCGTGCCAAGTGAATGGTTGGGCTGTGTCCTCGTGCCTTTTTCAGAGGCCCCTTCCGGGTCACACCAGGCCAGTTCAGGCTGTGTTCTCGGTGCACATCTACCCGAGACCCCGCTGGGCCATATTACACATGGGCTCTGTTGTTGTGTTCTTAGCGTTGAGGCGTACGAAGGCCTAGGTGAAGTAGTGTGGATACCCGCCTAGTAGTAGAGATGCCCGCTCTAATGTCACCGGCTGGCCACGGCGGCTGATGCCTGAGAGGTTAGCTACCTGCTCGAATAGTGAGAACTATAGTCTGTGTCGACATAGCAATTGCATGTGTGTGATCATGGGTGAGTCATTGCATAGCATACATACCATTACATAGCATTGCACAAATAAGACCCTCATCGTATAAGTTTGTATGGGCACTCATATACGATGAGTTACTTTTATGTAACTCAATCCTTAACTTATAACATTGTATGAGCATCCTTATAAGTTAAGTTACTTTCCTGCTGTAGTTACTTGTACTTGTTGATTTACTAATTGCTCAAGTAGAACTGCTAGTTTGTAATATTGTTATTCAAGTAGAACTGCTAGTTTATAAAGTTGTTATTTATGTACTATTACCACCTGCTTGTACCTGCTTTACTACTTGTATTATACTTGTACCCTTATTTCTTTCTCCGCCCGGTGCCGAGGAATCGTCGGGGGAGCGGATGTGAAGCCACTTAGTCTTTTCGACTAATGGTTGCTACGTCTTCCTTTTTAGGAGGTCACCCCGCAGGTAGAGCAGCCGCACACTTTGCAGCAGGACAGCCAGGCCAGGACAACAGGGCCTGATGTTACGGTGACATCGCTACCATCGGTTACGTATGTGAGTGTTGTGAGATTTTGATGTAGCCCGTTTGAGCAATTTTATAGCTGTACTCTGATATTGTAGAAGCATGTTTTAGTTTCTTTTATTTGATGCATTTGGACATATACTTAGTGTGAATTTGACTTCTTCTTGCTTATATTATGGTGGGTTGGCATGTTTATATTGATATTGGTTGTAGCAGGCGGAATAGGCGTCTTGTGGTACAGGTTAGCCCGTGTGCTATTGCTACCGTAAGGCGGCTATTCTGGGCATAAGACCCCCCTTCGTGCCGTGTTTTGGGATCCGGGTGGGGGGGGGGGTCTTACAACGTTAGCCTTCACCGCTAATGCGTTGCGGAGAAACTTCACTGCTGTCAAGCCGAATAGAACGTGATAACCCGTATCCATCGCGTACGTCACAGAGAAGAGGTTCTTCCTCATGACCGGTATGTGATAAACACTCCTCAAGGTGATTGGACTCTTATCACTACCTAAAGAAACAACACCCTCCTTCTCGACTGCGTGCTTGCATCATTTGTAGTAATAATAGCTTTGTTGCTTGAGTATGCTTGCAGAGAGTAGAACTTCGACTCATCCCCGGTAAGGTGGTGACCACACCCCAAGTCCACTATCCAATCATCTTGGTAGTCGATGGTGGACAAGGCACGGACACACGTGCCCGTCATCAACACATTCCCCCATCTGGCTTCCGCGGCACTGGAACTAGCTTCCTCTTTATCTGCAACATGCCCCGAATGCAGCTTGATCTTGCAGTCCTTCTTGAAGTGACGCAGATGGTTGCATCTGTAGCAACTTAACCCTTCCTTCTTCTTCCAATCACGCTTAGGAGAATCACTCCTCTCTTACTGATAAGAAGTTGAAGGGCCATCATCAACAGACGACTTCTTCTTCTTGTCCCATCTTTTCTTCTTCCATGAGAAGAGCGTCTCACTACCTCCTTTAGAGATAATCACTTCATCCATTTGCCTTGCTAGGCTCTCATGCGAAACTAGCAAGTTCTCCAGCTCCAACAAACACGGCTGAGTGGTCCAGCCTTGATTAGAAGTAACAAAGACCACATATTCCTTCCGCAAACTGCGTATACTGTGCCTCTTGAGCTTCGCTTCTGAAATCGGCTCATCAGGGTCCAATGCCAATATTTCAGTACAAAGGTTCTTCATCTTCAGGAAGAACGTTGAGATGGACAATTCACCCTTAGTGGTTCTCGCCAACTCATTCTCTAGGAACTGTAGTCGCACTACATTCTTCCTATTGAACAACCCATCAGGGGAATTTCAAATCTTAGCAACAGACCGACATTCTATGATGTGGTCAAAGAGTTCCGGTGAGATAGCCCGCTTGAGATTAAACTCCGCCTTCGCGTTTGTCTTCCTCCAAGCTCTCACCGCTTCAGCAATGCCGACGGCATCAGTAACTTCTTGCCTGTCATTTTCGCGGACGATCTCCCAAAGGTCATCGCTTAGAAGATAGTTTTTCATACATGACCTCCACTTCTTGAAATTAGTCGATGTAAGAAGCTCTATTCCAAGACCTCTTGCGAATCCACATTTCATTGCACTGTCCCTAGTCTACTAGACTTCCAGAAGCAAAAAAAAGATTGTCGGTTGATCACTGCTCAAACCTCTATTCCCTCTAATACCATGCAAAAAATTGTGAACCACAGAAAACGAAAACCAGACGCAGGAACACTCAATCAAAACCAATCCAAGTAAAACAGATGCAATTAGAAGAGCAAGGAAACCTTGTATTATCAAACATTTTTACAAGGCGAGATATACATGACGAGACATGATTCGTTCTGCTCCCTCTCTAGATCGTCTAACGCTCAACGCTCCAAGGGCCAAGCCAATTTTCCGCTTCAGAGGAATCTGCAATGGAGCACTCCATTGGATGCTCTTGTTAAAACATCATGGGCTTAATTTATTTTCTGTTGTTCATGTATTCAAAGTTTTATAACTGAGAGGTGGTCTGTCGTCCTCCGAAGAAAGTCAAACTCCTGTAAACTCAACAAAATAGTGGATTTGGGCCCGACACAGATCCGACCACGTGGTTTTTTCTCCCTTTACAGATTTTCCACGTCAAAAAAACCTCTTGTCATTTACTATTGTTTTTCATTGATAGTTTGTGTACCCGTGAACTTAGAAAAAATCGGATGACACGCAACAACTATGCTAGTATTTTAAGAAAAAATATTATTTTGACGGCAACTATCAAAATAATATTAGTATTTTCTTTTTCATTGCATTCACAATCACACCAAACTTTCTTTAAACAAAGATCTAATGCAAACAAGGTTAGCCAATATCTTATGTTTGTTGGTTTTCGCTCTGTTTGACACAAGCGGAGGTTATGAACGGGTTTTGAACACCCGACCTAATCTAAAGAATTTCATTCATTTTTTACGTTTAAAACTAATTTTATTTTCTTGTTGTTGAACTTAATTGTTGTCATGTAAAATATATATCTGATGATCGTAAAGTTTATTTTTCAAGCCTTCATCATAGTCGTGTACAAAAACACTAGGCCCAGCGAGCTGGCCCGAGCCCGGCCCAGAAATAGCACGTCTGGGCCCGGCCTGGGAAAAGCCCGACCCGGGCCTAGGCCGTGCTAAGGGCCCTTGCACGGCCCAGGTATGGAGGAATTGCCCGACCCGGGCAATGCCCGAATTTTGGGCCGGCCTTGGCCCGGGCCCAGGCGCAAATGACTAACTACTCTTACAAGAGTCATTGATTCGACTCTTATAAGAGTCGTTAATCAACGGCCCTTATGAGAGCTGTTGAGTTTGCCTGGCCCACTGTTGTTGTACAACAGTACAACAATCAGCTGTTATACTACTGTATAGCAGCACAACCTAGGTCCTAGACTAATTTTTTTTAATATATATATATATATATATATATATATATATATATAATAATAATAATATTTTTTTATAACCCCCCCCCCCCCCCCCCCCCCCCACGTAGCCGACCCCTCTCTCTCACTCACTCACTCTATTAATTTTTTTCACCTAAAATTAAGTGTGGTCTAGTCTCTCTCAAGTGTACGCTAGGATGGTATCGGCATCCTCAACGCCAACGTCATCTGCTCAAACTATGCTTGTGGTGGTGGAGCATAATCGTACGACGTCAGTTTGAGAGTATTTCGATAATGTTCAAGTCGGCCCCGAATACAAGGCGCGATGCAAATTATGCTTGAAGCTGCTGACCCTTACCGTAACTTGACACTAGTAAGACACCTTAAGTCTTGCGTTTCGAAACAAGCTCCCGAGTCCAACCAGACCCAAATTTCAAGAGCAGGGCAAGTTTGGATGTACGATCAATTTCGACAACGAGATCTGCAGATGAAACATGTCATAAGACGTGGGTTGTCATTCAGCCACAACAACAACGATGATGCAACAGAATACATACATGAAGGGCTTCAGCCCAAATATCAACATGTATGTAGAGCCTCTCTTAGGCGAGACGCCATTAAATTTAGAATCAAAACAATCGCTAATAAGTTATTTTGAAACTTTTAAAGAACGTGTGAGTTTAACGAGTGTCGTTAGGAGTAGTAGCATAAATGTAGGATTATCGTATATTTATATCACGTGTCGTTGGATCGATCTCGTTTTATGAAAGCTAAATAAGCGTGTATTATGTTTTGAAGATTTCGAATATCGACACACAGGTAAAGCAATATATCAAGTACTTATTAAATGTGTGAGAGAATTTAAAATTAAAGATAAAATAATAAGTATTTCTTTTGATAATGACTCTAATAATACCGTCGCTATTGAGTGGTTAAAACGCTATTTAAAACAAATGATAAACGGTGCATTTTTTCGCACTAGGTGTGTTTGTCACGTTTTAAATTCAGTGGTACAAGATAGTTTATCCGTCATGAAACATTGTATTGAAAAAATTCATCTTATGATAAGAGTTATTTATAGTTCTAAGCAACAATCTCAAGATTTTAAAAATTTTATAAATGCACATGACAAAAAATATTTGAAACATCAATTTGTTATGTTTATTAGATAAAACTCAACATATAAAATGTTAAAGAACATTTTAACAAAAAAATATTTCTTATGAAATATTATAATATGGTAAATACTCATGATTTGAGCGACCGATTGGAACGTATTAGCAAATTATATGGATTTATTAAAATATTTTTATATAGCGACTATTTTTTTATCTGACGTGTACTCTCCGACTAGCTCACTAGTAAATGAAAATTTTATAAATACCGCACAAAAAATTAATTATTGTAAGCATCACGATGGATGACGTTAGTATTTTAAAATTTAATAGTCTTTTTATTGAGTGTTATAATTATTATGATAGTTTATACGGCTCGCGAGCTCGGGAAGAAATATCACAACCCAAAACAAATGATACTTTTAAAAATAAAATTTTATAATTAGCTTTCATGAAAAAAAACACGCACAACTATTAATTTAAATGAATTAGGATTTTATACTAAAACACGATTTTGCGATTTTATGAGCACGGTGGATATTGAAAACATCGATCTCTTAAAATGCTAGAAAGATAAAGTTAAGACCAATCCTATTTTGGTCTATATGACCCGTGATTTAATAACAATCCAAGCTAGTACGGCAGCTTCAGAGTCCGCTTTTTTTCTTTTAGTTTCATGGTTTTGAATGAGCGCAGGAGACGGCTTAACGAAGAATCTCTAGAAATGTGCATCTGCTACAAGGATTACTTGGATGCTATGAAGAGAAAATAGTACATTACAACATTGGAGGATAGTTCAGAGGAGATAGAAGATGAGATGAACTCAATAAATTTAAGAGATGATTAAGTTCTTCTCACATTCATCACATTACCGATAAAAAAATTGTATTTTGTGCGTTTTGCTAAGTTAATGAATTTTATAATTTTCTTTATTTAAAATTAATTATAATAATAAATTTTTTTTTTTCAATTAATGTAAATTATAAATGTAATTTATATTTGTTCAATATTAATAAAAATTAATTTTTTTTGGCCATGAGATTAGAATTTTTTATTATCTTAATAAATTAATAATAACAATTTTTTTTGTATAATATTTTAAAAACAATTCAATATTTATAAATATTTTAATTAATAATTTTTAAAAATATATAAAAGCTGGCCCGACCCGGCCTAGCCCGGCCCGGCGTAGCCCAGCCCTGAGGGCTGGATCAGGCCCCTTCCCAAGGCAGCTGCCTGAGCCCGGTCAGGCCCCAATTAAATGAAAGTCCGGGCCCGTTGGGCCCTATACCGTGTCGGCCCGATCTGACTTTATGTACACCACTACTCAGCATATATTTTGAGAAAGAAAATCTTCTAATATCATATCTGTTGATATCAAATCTGTGCATATAGAGTTATGAGTCAAACAAGAATTTCTAGGCCCACCAGCCTAAATCTGTAACCCGTCAATGCAGAAGAGTCTTCATTGTGAGAATGTGAGGCCATCCGCCCATAAATTTAGCTATTTTAATGGACCTTTACTTTTACATAAATAATTTCTTCTTTTTAAAACTGTAATCATACTAAAAACGGCTTGCCATCGTCATCAGCCTGAGGAAGTCTAAAAAGCATGTATATTTTACTGTTTAAAAAAGAAAAGAGAGAAGGGAGGGAGAGAGAATCTTTACTGAGAGGTCTAGGAGGAGAAAAGAGAGAGAAATTGATTTTTTAAATAAAAATTTTTTTTTTATTAAATAAAATTAAAAAATTTATTTATATATATTTTTTACGCTCATTTTAAGTACTAAAATGTATATGTTTTTAATAAAAAGAAAGTGATCATAGGTAGGATGGAGTATATAATTCGAAACAAAAATCACTAAAAAATCACTCGAATATTTAGTCGAATCAAAATCAGTTAAAATTAATTTGACACAATTTGAGTCGATTCAATTTAACTCGAATCTGATTTCGAATCAGCCCTTAATCGCTCGAAATATGATTCGAATCAACTCGAATTAAATAAAAATATAGTGTATTTATTAATATATTCTTATTTTTAAATTAAAAATAAAAAATTCAAACATAAATAAAAAAAATGACAACTTTAAGTATTTCGGTTGTTAAATTTAAGATGATGTTACTAACAAATCCTATTTAAATGTTAGCAAACCATAAAAAAGGTGATTGTTATTAACACTACAGTTTTGGCTAGTCGCGCTACGTTTTCTCCTAATTTCTCGTGTCTTTTTGAAATACGTCTTGTACATGCATTTTTAGGAAAAGTGTTCAACACGAAAGTTGTAGATCTCGAATTTCGTGATGAACACTTTTGCTAAAAATGCATGTACAAGACGTACTTTGGAAATACACCCAGATTTCGCGTCTTTTATAAATACGTCTTGTACATGCATTTTTAGGAAAAAAATTCAACACGAAAGTTGTAGATCTTGTCAAGATCCACAACTTTTGTGTTGAATATTTTTTCTAAAAATGCATGTACAAAGACATATTTCTAAAAGACACGAAAAATTAGGAGAAAATATAATATGACTAGCCAAAACTGTATTGCTAATAACAATCACCTAAAAAACCCAATTCATGAAATTTACTTCTTTTTTTCATCCCAAAAAAATAATTACAAGTAAACCACTAAATTTATCACCTCGTTTATCCACCCACAACAAGATCACCTCCACCTCCTCCTCTAATCAGAGTGCTGGATATGCTTGTGAGTTTGCCAAATTCCCAAACTGATTTTACTACTCAAATGAAGATGATTAAAAACGTGATGATTTCAAATGCTGCCTGCACGCCTTCTAAATTAACAACTTGGTTTTACTATTCAAATTAATTAAGCCTCTGTTTGGGGGACTTATTTTCACCGCATCAACCAATTAAGGTCCGGTTGATGCGGTCGTAACCGTTTGACCGGTGAAAATAAGTCCTCCCAAGCAGAGCCTAAGGTTTTGTTTGGGACAACTTATAATGATAAATAAGCTGTTAATTTAAAATTGATGTTTGTAAAGAGATTTTACAAAAAACAATAATGAATAAACAGTTAACTGTTTGGATAGTTTGTACATAAGTGCTTATCTAAAATTTCATTCATTCGTAAAAGTTCGTTCATTTGGACAAGTTTTTCAGTCCGGACGAGATTTTCACTCAGACACGTTTTTTTGCATGGGTGCGAATTTTCACACTGACGAGATTTTTTCTTCCGACCGCGATTGTTTCGTCTGAGCGCAGTATTTCGCACGGGCGCGGTATTTTCACCTGGGTGCGGTTTTTTCGCCCGGGCGCGAATTTTTCGTCCGGGATCAAATTTGTCGCCCGGGTGTAAATTTTTCGCCCGGGCGCAGTTATTTCGGCCAGGCGCGATTATTTCGCCCGAAAGCATTTCTTTCAACCGGGCGAGAATTTTTCGCGCGGGCGCCAATTTTCCTCCAGGGCGCGAATATTCCGTCATGGCGCGAATTTTCGCTCGGGCGCGAATTTTCTCCTGGGAGCGAATTTTCGACCGTGCGCGAATTTTCGCCCGGGAGAGAATTTTTTCCCTGGCGCGAATTTTCCGTCCGGGCACGAATGTTTTGCCCGGGCACGAATTTTTCAGCCGGACGCGATATTTTTGCCTAGACGCGATATTTTTGTTCGCACGCTATATTTGAGCGCTAATTTTTCTCCCGGGTGTTGCAATATGGAGGTCGGGCGGTCTGTTGCTGTTCGGAGACCGGACAGTCTGCCGGTTTATTCTGGCCGGTCTGTCTGACGGGCTGGTGCTGTTTGGTCTCCCAGCGGACTGGCGGTTTGTCTCAGATGACTTGGAGACCGGGAGGTCTAGCGGTCTCCTGCGGCGCCTTGATCTTTGTGACACATGTTATCTCCTCTTGTTAGTTGACGGGCGGTTAGCCGGCTTGTCTAACCGCCCGACCTGTCCGGTTTGCCTTTTGTAAAGCCACATATACTTGTAAATTTTTAGTACCACATTGTTTAATTGTATTCTCTCTCATCTCCTCCATTCTATAAAAGGGAGGATATACCATTGTAATCGATAGCTTTTTTGGATAATAAAGTTTACATTACTCCAAATTTTCGGTCTGCTCTTTTCTGTTCGCACATGGTATCAGAGCACTCGGTCCTTTCCTACTGACTGAGCTCTCTCTACGCGTGCAGCTTGTTTCTTCTTTCCGCGACCTGTTCTCGCGACTTGTTTTCTCTTCCGACCGCTGCTCTGTTCGCGCAGCTTGTTTCTCCTTGTTTGCGGCCTCTTGCTTCTTCTCTTTTCTAGCCGCTCTCCTCTACCGCTCTCCTTTTCTTTGTCGCCGCGACCTATCCTTACGTCGCTGCGACCTCTTCTCGCCGTTCTCCTCTTCTTTGTCGCCGCGACCTGTTCTTAAGTCGCTGCGCCCTGTACTAGCCACTCTCCTCTTCTTTGTCGCCGCGACCTGTCTTTAAGTCGCTGCGGACTTTTCTCTCCGCTCTTCTCTTTTTTGTCGCCGCGACCTGCCCTTAAGTTGCTGCGACCTGTTCTAACCGCTCTCCTCCTCTTTGCCTCCGTGACCTGTCCTTAAGTCGCTACGACCTGTTCCGGCTTATTATAGCCGCGACTTGTTTCTCCCGCTGCTCCCTTCTATGGCCTCCATCTCCTCCACGCAGTCCGCCTCGGTGGTCACCTCTTCTGGTAGTGCCCACGTTGTTACTCACGGCCGATGGTTGATCGACTCTGGTGCTACCAATCATATGACGGGCAATTCTCAGTATTTTTCTCATCTCAAAATACATGATCGGTTGCCTCCGGTCTTTGTTGCTGACGGCTCTTCATCTCCGGTGAATGGGACGGGGGTGGTTCAGGTCACTCCGTCTCTTCGTCTGGTGGATACCCTCTACGTGCCCCTGTTCCCTTGCAATTTATTATCGGTTACTTCTCTATGCAAGCAATTACAGTGTTCCGTCACATTCACTTCTACTTCTTGTTCTTTTCAGGATCCGGACTCCCAACGGACGAATGCTACTGGGACTGAGAGTGGCGGCCTTTACTTCCGCGACAACGTTTCCTCTCAATCCGCCTTTTCCTCCTCCTCTACAGATCTTCTCCAATGACATCTTCGCCTTGGACATGCTCCTACACGGCTTCTGCGCCAGCTTCTGTCCCACCTCCCTCCTCATCATCCTCCTCTAAACTGTGATGCATGTCAGCTCGGCAAGCATCATCGCTCATCCTTCCCGCTAACGCAGAGTCGTGGCTCTTCCCGTCCCTTCGACCTCGTTCACTCTGACGTGTGGGGTCCTGTTCCTACCCTCACCATCGGTTGAGGCAGTACATATTTTGTTACATTTATTGATGATTTCTCTCAGCATATGTGGGTGTACCTTCTCAAGGATCGCTCTAAACTGTTCACTGTCTGAACATCCTTTTATTCTATGATCAAGACTCAGTTTGATACGTCTATTAAAATCCTTCGTTCTGACAATGCTAAGGAGTATCTTAGCCATGATTTTTCTTCTTTCTGTATGCATCATGGTATTATTCATCAAACTAGCTGTGTCTACACCTCCCAACAAAATGGGGTGGCGGAACTCAAAAACCGTCACCTCCTTGATGTCGCTCGCACTCTGCTGACCCAAATGCATGTTCCTCATTCCTATTGGGGCTATGCTGTCCTCCTCTCCTGTTATCTCATCAACCGCATTCCCTTCACGGTTCTCCGCGGTGCCACCCCATTCTCCATTCTTTATCCCACCAAGAATCCCTTTCCCCTTACTCTGCGCATCTTTGGGTGCACCGCCTTTGTGCATTCTCTCACTGCCACCCGTGACAAACTCTCCCCACGGGCCACTAAATGTGTCTTTTTGGGGTACTCTACCACTCAGAAAGACTATTGTTGCTTTGACCCCGTTACCCGCAAGCAGTTTGTCTCTGCGGATGTTACGTTCTTTTAAAATGCCTCTTACTTCTCCCCTGCTTCCTCCTCTACTCCTGCTGCTCCTACTTCTTAAACTAACACATCTATTCCCTCTATTTCTACTGACGTTTCGCCATCTCCACCGTCTCTACCCTCTCCACCATCTCCACCCTCTCCACCATCTCCCCCATCTCCACCCTCTCCTCCCTCGATTTCTCCCTCCTCTCCACAACCGTCTCTCTCTAATCCCAGGCCAGCTCTCTCCACCACGGACGCTCCGGATACTACAGAACCAGCTGCCCTAGATCTCCCCATTGCCCTTCGCAAAGGGGTTCGGGCATGTACCCAACACCCGCTTGCTGCAGTTGTTTCCTATGATCGTTTTACCCCTTCTCGCAGAGCTTTTGCACTGGCTATCTCGGCCACTACCACCCCCCTTCCTACCAGGAGGCCCTTACTATTCCTCATTGGAAAGTTGCCATGGATGAGGAGATTGCTACTCTCACTGAACGGGGTACCTGGACCCTGGTTCTTACTCCTTTCGGCACAGATGTTGTTGGCTGTCGCTGGGTCTTTGTGGTAAAGTTCCTTCCCGATGGCAGTGTGGATCGTTATAAGGCTCGGCTTGTTGCCAAGGGTTTTACCCAAACTTATGGGGTTGATTACTTTGACACTTTCTCTCCAGTTGCTCATCTCAGTACTATTCAAGTTCTTCTCTCTGTGGCTGTCAACTGGGATTGACCCATTTCACAGCTGGATGTCAAAAATGCCTTTCTTTATGGGGATCTTCAGGAAGATGTTTACATGGAGCAACCTCCTAGGTATGTTGCTCAGGGGGAGACACGAGTATGCCAGCTAAAGAAGGCTATCTATGGCCTCAAGCAAAGTCCTCGTGCCTAGTTTGACAAGTTTAGCAGCATCGTTGCGGCCATTGGTTTTACAAGAAGCTCAGCCGATCACTCCTTGTTCGTTTGAAAAACTGCCTCTGGTCTGGTAGTTCTTGCGGTTTATGTTGATGACATTCTTCTTACTGGAGATGATCAGGATGGGGTAACGTTGAGAAAAAAACACCTCCGTCAGCACCTGGTCACGAAGGATATGGGCTCCCAGAAATACTTTCTGGGAATTGAAATCTCTAGGAAGCCCAACTCCATGGTCCTTTCCCAACGGAATTATGCTCATGATCTTCTAAAAGAGGCAGGATTGACTGGTGCTAAACCTGCCCGTTCTCCCATGGCTATTGGGGAAGACAAAACTTGGACAGATGACTCACCTCTTCTATCCGATCTTATGAAGTACCGGCATCTGTGGGCAAACTCATTTATCTCACGGTAACCAGACCCGACATCTCTTATGCTGTTGGCAAGGTGAGCCAGTTCATGCAAGCTCCTAGAGAGTGTCATCTACAATCTGCCTTGAGAATATTGGAGTATATTAAAGCAGCACCAGGGAAAGGACTCCTTTTTCAGAAGAATGGTCACCTAAGGGTTGAAGCGTACTCTGATTCGAGCTATGCTGATGACAAAGGGGATCGCAAGTCGACATCAGGTTTATGCACGTTTGTTGGAGGCAATCTTGTGAGTTGGAAGAGCAAGAAACAGTCTGTGATCTCCAGGTCCAGTGCGGAGGCAGAATATCGCAGTATGACATCGACCACATGTGAGTTGAAATGGTTACGGGCTCTCATGCTTGATTTAGGAGAGGTGTATAACTATCCTCTTTCTATGTTCTGTGACAATAAGGCCGCGATATATACATCTCCAAAAATACGGTCTTTAATGAGAGAACGGAGCACATAGAAGTCGACTGTCATTTCATTCGGGAGGAGATCTTGAAGAAACAGATTTGTACTCCGTCCGTCACTTCAGACAACGAGTTGGCCGACATCTTCACTAAGTCGATGTCCGCTTCCTTTTTTCACATTTGCGACAAGCTTGACATGATTGATATCTATGCTCCAGCTTGAGGGGGAGTGTTGCAATATGGAGGTCGGGCGGTCTGTTGCTGTTCGGAGACCGGGCGGTCTGCCGGTTTATTCTGGCCGGTCTGTCTGACGGGCTGGTGCTGTTTGGTATCCCAGCGGTGTGGCGGTATGTCTCAGACGACTTGGAGACCGGGCGGTCTAGCGGTCCCCTGCGGCGGCTTGATCTTTGTGTCACATGTTATCTCCTCTTGTTAGTTGACGGGCGGTTAGCCGACTTGTCTAACCGCCCGGTCTGTCAGGTTTGCCTTTTGTAAAGCCGCATATACTTGTAAATTTTTAGTCCTATATTGCTTAATTGTATTCTCTCTCATCTCCTTCATTCTATAAAAGGGAGACTATACCATTGTAATCGATACCTTTTTTGGATAATAAAGTTTACATTACTCCAAATTTTCGGTCTGCTCTTTTCTGTTCGCACACCGGGCACGAATTTTTCGCCCGGACGCGAATGTTTCGACCAGCCGCGAATTTTTTCGCCCAGGCGGTAAAATCGCCCCTGAGCGAAAAAAACGCGTCCCCGCGGTAAAATTCTCACCCCGACAAAAAATTCGGGCCCGGGTGTAAAATTCGCGAACAGACGAAAAATAGTGCCCGAGCTAAAATATTCGCGTCGGGGTGAAATATCCGCGTCCGGGCGAAAACATCACGCCGGGCACTGGCGAAAAATTCGCGTCCGGGTGGAAAATTCGCGCTCGGGTGGAAAATTCGCGCCAAGGCGAAAAAATCGTACACGAGCGAAAAATATGCCCCCGGGAGAAAAATACGTCCTCTGGCAAAAAAAATTGCACCCTTGCGAAAAAATCACGTCCGGACGAAAAAATCAACATTGAGTTTTTTTAAAGGATAAGCGCTTATGAGAATCCATAAGCTTAGGGGTGGCCATAAAAACCGGGCCCAGCCCGGGCCCGGGCTAAGCCCTCCCCGGCCCAGGCTAAGCCCTCCCCGGGCCCAGGCCGGGCCATGGGGCCTAACAAGGCCCCATATATAGGCATTTGCCCGGCCCGGTGCCCGGCCAGGGCCGGGCCGGGCAAAACCCGGTTTCCTATGCTCTCGGGCTAAGCCCGGCACCGGGCCGGACAAAGCCCGGTTTTTAGGCCCGACCCCTTTACCAAGTAATTAATAAATATTAATATAAATAAAAAATATAATATACTAATATTATATATTATATTAACAACGGCTCTTAGAAGAGTCGTACGGCTCTAAGAGCCCTTGTTAATAACAACGCCTCTTAGAGCCGATGTTATTTTAATATAATATATAATATTAGTATATTATATTATATATATATATTAATATATATTTAATATATATTTATTAAAAAAATATTATTATTTAATAAATATTAATAAAATAATTTTTTTAAAATTTTTCTTAAAATCTATAAATTCCCCCCACTCCTTCCATTCTCAAATTTCTCAATCCTACGTTCCCACCTCTCCTAAGTTCCACATTCCCCCCTCACTATTTTTTACGTCGAATATGTCATCGACGATGACGTCATCTTCATCATCAGTCGCTCACGAAGTGGTGGAGGACAAGCATACGACGCCAGTTTGGGAATATTTCGACAAAGTGAAAGTCGGCTCCGAGTATAAGGCGAAGTGCAAGCAATGCTCGAAATTACTTACTCTCAGTGGCAACTCGACACTCGCAAGACACATTAAGTCTTGCACTGCCAAACAAGCTCCTCCCGAGTCAAGCCAGACACAATTATCTACATCAGGACAAATATGGACATACGATCAAGGTCGGCAACGGGAGCTGCATGTGAATAACGTCATCAGACGCGGGTTGTCGTTCAGCCACTACGATGACGAGCAAGAAACCGAATAAATCCACCAAGGGCTACAACCCAAATATCATCAAGTAAGTCGATCTTCCATTAGACGCGACACACTTAAATATTATTTAGAAGCTAAAAAATCTTTAATTAATTATTTTGAAAATTTTGAGGGTCGAGTGAGTTTAACGACCGACGTTTGGACAACTAGTATCAAATTAGGATTATCATATATTTCTATCACTTGTCACTGGGTCGATCCCGTTTCCTGAGATCTAAATAAGCGTATAATATGTTTTGAAGGTTTCGAAGTTCCGCACACCGGTGTCGCGATTTATCAAATTATTTCAAAATATTTGCGAGAATTTAAAATAAAAGATAAAATTATAAGTATTTCTTTCGACAACGCCACAAATAATACCACCGCAATTGAGTGGTTAAAACGTGATTTAAAACCTATGTTAAGCGGTGTTTTTTTTCATACTCGTTGCGTCTGTCACATTTTAAATTTGGTCGTCGTCCAAGATAGTTTAATATAAATGGAATCATATATTAATAAAATACGTTTAATGTTACAATTTATTTATAGTTCTAAACAACAACGACAAAATTTTAAAAAATTCTCAAACGCCCAAGGTCAACAATTTTTGAAACCTTTATTTGACATGCCAATTACATGTAACTTGACCTTTACAATATTAAAACGAGCGATTCGTCAAAAAACACTACTAATGCAATATTATACTATGTTAGATCAACATGAATTAACTGAGTCTGATTGGACTGTTTTAGAAAATTATATGGATTTATTAGAAGTTTTTTATACGACGACAAATTCTCCATCTGACGTATATTATCCTACTAGTCCGCTAGTTATTGAAAATTTTATTAATATTTCAAAAAAAATTAAATTATTTTAAGCAACAAGCCAGATGGAGTGGTTTAAAAGAAATAATGGAAAACTAATTTTTAAAATATTATAGAGAAATTTTGGTCATGTTTTCATGCGCCGCCGCTTTGAATCCTCTTTTCGGCGTAGACGGCGTAGAAAATTTTATAGAAAAAATAAATAATAATTTAGGCGTAAATCTCAGTGATTCGGATTTGTATAATCTTAGTATTTTAAATTTTAACACTATTTTTACTGAATGTTATAATTATTATGATAATTTATACGGATCGCGGCCCGAGAGGATGTGTCGCAACCAAAAACGAGCGATAGTTTTTAAAAATAAAATGTTAGAGTTAGCTTCAAGAAAAAAAACGTGCATCACATCTAGTAGTTTAAATGAATTATGTTTGTATACAAAACCCAATTTTGTGATTTTATGAGTACGGACGAACTAGAAAATTTCGATATTTTAAAATGGTGGAAAGGTAAAGTAAATACTTATCCTATTATGGCCTATATGACCAGAGATTTACTGACGATTCAAGCTAGCACGGTAGCTTCGGAGTCTGCTTTTTCTCTTAGTGATAGGGTGTTGAACGAGCGAAGAAGTCGCCTAAGCGAAGAATCGCACGAAATCTGCATATGCTACAAGCACCACTTGGATGCGATCAATAGGAAGCAACATATTTCATCGATCGAGGATAGCTCGTCGGACATGAAAGACGAGATGGACACGATCAACTTAAACAAAAACTTAAAGATGACGAGACGAATTTTTGAATTTTTGAAATATTTTAAAGATGTCGGACATGTAATTGTATTGTATTTGTAATTTTGGATTTTTCGATCACAAGTATTTTTTTTCAGTGTATTCAGAATTTTGCATACTTCCGTAACCCGTTCAACATTAATAAAATTATTTTTTTCTTCCAAAATATGAAATTACTCGTATTTTTTTCATTCATAAATTATTCATTGTATTTATAAATTATATTTAAAGTTTTTTTTATAAAAAAACATTTTATTCATTAATAAAATTATAGCCCGGCCCGGCCTGGCTATAATCAGGGCCCGGGCCCGGTTCGGGAAAGCCCGAGCCTGGGAGGCCCGGTTCAGGCCCGGGCCCGGTGGGCTTTATGAACACGCCTACATAAGCTGGACCCGGATAGCTTATGAAAAATCAGCTTATCATCAATTTTAAAATAAATGATTTTTTATAAGCTGCACAAACAAACAGCTGAAAAACTACATTTGCATTTTTAGTAGAGATTATTCATTAGCATAAGCAGTCCCAAACAAAACTTAAATCTTAAGGTGGAGAGGTTCACTTGCCCGCAGTCGGAAAGTCTTCTAATCCGGGATTTTTAAAGAATCTCGTTCAGTTTTTTGACACAGGCAAGTGGAAAAAACTGCTCTTGTGGAAGGTGATGATTTCCTCTCATTCCTTTAATGACGTGTCGATGATGCATACAGGATGTTCAACGAATCGTATTAGAGAGGGCCGCCAGAGTCACCACCGTCTCGCTAACAATGTTCGATCCAAGAGTGGTCGGATCTGTCATCGAGGACCTCGACATAGAGCTCTCCCGCTGCAACAAGCTTATTGCAGAACTCGGCGACTCACCGAGAGAGTGGTGATGGTGAAGAGACGTCCAAAGAAGCGGTGTGCTGGATTCGAGGTCTCTCCAGCCGGACATGAGGACTACGTGTGCAACCATCGGAGTCGACGGAGATTAATTTTTAAAAATTATGATGGTTTGCTAGTAACAACTTGGTTCTCAAATAACCTTTTTTGATTTTTGTGATTTGCTAGAAGTAATAGTTTTTGAAAGAATTGGTTCCTAAACACCTAGAGGGGGGGGGGGGTGATTAGGTGCAATTCTTTTTTACACAAAGGCAGAATATATATTCAGATTATCAAATTAATCTATCAGTTCTACAACTACCACAATCACAGTATTCACAGAATTACACACAATCACAAATTACACACAGTTTTATAGTGGTTCCCCAAGGTCTGGGTACATCCACTTTCCCCCTTCGCCTATCTAGCAGTGTGCCAGATTCGGCCTAACTTCTTTCCTTCTCCTCAGATCCACCGATCTTACAGCTCGGAACCCAAACAAGGCTCCTACAACTCAGAGTAAGTCCACACTCCTACAGCTTAGGCAATCTGCCATATCTCAGCCTTCAACAAGGCCTACAACTCAGAGATAACAATCTCCTACAACTCAGGCTCACATCCCTACCTCAGCCTTCAACAAGGCCTATCACTCAGAGAAATTAATCTCCTACAACTCAAACTTTATAAATCAGGCTTACAACTCAGATCTTATAAAGATCCTACAGAAAATGGATTTAAGTTTGTAATTTACCACCACCCTGGTAGAGAGAGAAAGGATGGATAGTTTCTTGATCAGTTCTTGGACGAATTTGATGGTAGAGAACAACCACTCTTAGCTTTCTTGAAAGCTTCTTGAATCTGAACTCAGTAGGGTTGATCTCCTTTGAAGTTGATCTTCAATCAGCTTCTTTCTTGAAATTCAGATCTCAATCTTAATCCTTCTTGGCAGACTGGTTCAGTATCTGCACTTAAGAGACTTGTAGATGTAAGCTCCTTTCTTCTCTTGAATAGATGAAGCTCTCTCTCTCCAAATTCTTCTAAAGATTCTTCTGAATTCTTGTTTGAATTCTCTTGACAATCTCTGAGTAGATCACCACTTCAGAATGTCTCCTTAGATCTTCTGACGAAAATCTTCTTCAGTTTTTATTTAAGTGTATCTCTATCTTCAGTATTCTGTATGTCTATTTGTTGAAGTATAATGCCTTTATATAGACTTCCGCCATGGTAACCGGCTGATCCGGTTTCTAACAAACTTCTGACAGTTCTGATAGTTGCAGTAGACCGGTTGGAAATGACAGCTGTCAAGTCTTCCAGTCACTTCTTGAAACTCTGTCTCTGTCAGCAAAGTGTCGAGACTAAACTTCATCATGTGTCGACACAAGTAGACTAAGTGTCGACACAAGCAGACTAAGTGTCGACACAAGCAGACTAAGTGTCGACACAAGCCTTGGTGGTGTCGACACAGCTCCTTTGGTGTAGACACTGCTTCTCGACACAGCTTCTGTAGAATGTGTCGACACTAGTTCTGTGTGTCGACACAGTCACTTCTTCTCTTTAACTTTGTTGAAACTCTGCTAGGTGTTGACATAAATCATGTATGTCGACACAGTTGATGTCGACAAAGTCTTCTGTGTGTCGACACTGCCTCTGTGTGTCGATATAGTTGATGTCGACTAAGCTTTCCTGTATGTCGACACTGCCTCTGTGTGTAGACACAGTTTCTTCTGGTGTCGACACAACCTATCCAAGTGTCGACACAATTGACTCTAGGTGTCGACACAAATTTTCTCCAGTGTCGACACAAGCCTTCATAAGTGTTGACACAGCTTCTTCTGGTGTCGACACATGAACTTAGAAACTTTTTCTTGCATTCCTGCATTTTCTTAACCTGCACATATAAACTCAAAATACCATCAAATACACCTTGATGCATATCACTGTGTAAGGTGAGGCTTCTTCAAATCTGGTACACATTTTCCAATGTACCCAACAATCTCCCCCTATTTGGAGAATTCATAACCCTTAGTCAATGATATACACCATTCATAACAAACACATATTATGATGTATAAAAACATTACATGATTGGGTAACTTATAAACAAAACATGTATAAAAAGTCATCACAGAAATGATGCAATCATAGTGAGCATTAATCATTATTTTGTTTAAACTTACAAAAGTTTCTTATCAAAAGTTTACATAGATTTTTAACACTAAAGATTACAATGTTGTAAAATCTAGTAAATCTATCCTAAGGCTGGTCTGGCTCCTTGATGACTATGCCTTTGCCTGACTGGATCTTGGCTTGTACTGGAGCTTCAGTATCATCGGCTGGCTTCTTGCCTTTCAGATCCTTCTTCTTTTGTTCTTCAGCCCTTATTCTTTGCCTTTCAAAATAGTGAAAAGGCTTTGGGAAGTACTTGCTAGGCCCTTGAGCATTAGGAGGTAGCTTCCTAGCTTTTGCCTTTCTTCTATATTGAACAATGGCTTCCTGCCTGGCTTCATACTTTTGTCATTCTTATTCAGTGTACCATTTGCCCCTATCATGGGTCTTGTCCTTTACAGCTTTGCAGGCAGTCAAGATAATATTCCTAGAAGTAGGACTCCACTACTCAAAATCAGGCTTCAACTCAGCCTGTTCTTTGAATCTTTTCTTTGAAAGTTGAGCTTCTTGCTCCTTATTCACAGCTGCCTCTGGCATTTCGACTTTCTCAAGGACAACTTTTGTAGTACCCTCTGGAGGGCTGTACATTGACTGAACTTCATGGTGAATCATATCAAAGTCTGCTGGAGGGTAAATGACCTGAGCAACTTCTGGTTGATCACCTCCAAAATAAGCAGGTTATATACCTGTCTCAGCTACATTATCATCATCACAGAGGGGTGGATATCCAAGGGTGGCTCTGATGCTATTAAATATCCATTTAGCATGATCTGAGCCATCTTTGACTAACACTCTCTCCCCCTTTATGACTTATCTTGCAATATGATCCTTGAGGTCATCTTTTTGAAATCTGACGTGTTCATCAAGATAATTAACACCATCTTTATAGAACGACCTGAGTATTAGAAGCTGATCAGAAATAATCTTTTGAGAATTCTTAATAGCTGTTTGTACAGCAGCTAGTCCTTCCTGTAATTGCGTATCAAAATCTGACTTGGCTTTAGCCCTTGCCTCAGTCTGGGCAGTAGCAGTATTCTTTAGTTCTGTAACAATCACATTATGTGATTCAGTCAGATTGTCATTCATCATTAGTTGATTTTCAAGGACATAGCCTTGCTTAATAGCTATATCATCAACTTGAGTCTTTATTTTTTCTTGATGTGTTGCTAGGAAAACCACAACATTGTCTCCTTTGTGAAAGCAGTCTGTCATCTCCTTCTTGTTCTGATTGACTTCAAATCTTATGGATTTGATATCTTGAGCCAAGGAGAATTGTAAATCCTTATGGCTTTCATCCATATATTTTTCCATAGCTGCTCTTTGTTCATCCAATTTAATTTGAAGAGACACCAACAGTGAACTGAAATCAACTGTTGATGCTGAGGATTGTGAGGCAGTCTATAGAGCATTCTTATAAGTGAAGCTTTTCTTCTTATAAACCATCAATTTTCTTTTCTTTGCTCTTAGAGCTTCTCCATTATCAGAAGCTGAGGTACTTGCAATATCAACTCTTTCCTTAGGACTAGGAGGCAATTCCTGTTCAGTCCTAGGTTGCTCCCCCTGAGTCCCTTGCTTCTCCCCCTCAGGTCTTACTTGCTCCCCCTCAATGTTGACTTGCTCCTCCTCAATTTCTGCTTTCTCCCCCTCAAATTCAGTTTGCTCCCCTCAGTTCTTGCTTGTAATATATCAGGAAACAACTCTTCAAGGGTAAACTCTTGTTGAGTAGGGACTTAAGGCACCACCAACTCAGGAGCATCTGCAGCTGCAGATGTATCTTCCATGATAACATCATGTGGTTGACTGTTTAGTTGAGAGGTCTGGTCAACATCAACCAAAGGCACAGTTAGTGTTTCATCCTAATTATTGAAATTTGTTTGATAAACTTCATGAATTACCTCAAGAATAGTCTGTGTAGCCATTTCACTTTCCAAGTGGGTTGGCTCTTCCTCAAGATGAGGCTCCCCCTGCACCTGAGCACCATCTGTAATGTCTTGTGCAGGTGATTTTTCAGGAATCTCTGGCCTCTCTTCATCAAGCATGTCCTTGGTTAGGACTCTATCCTATATGGAGATGATCCTTATGTCCATTCTTCTCATATGGTTGATCTTAGAACCAGTAATCTGTTCCATTACTTCTAGAATTGTTCTAGCCAAGTAAATACTCATGATTCTTCCCAAATTTGGCTTCTTAATGTTTTCCTTAATCTTTTCAAAAATTACTGCAGACCAATCTGTGCTTAGTCTGTAGATAATCCTGGTCATCATGCTGAACATATAGGCAGAAACCCTATCATGTCCTCCTGGCTTGCAGAGAATGACTTTTCCAACCACTTCAGAAAGGAATTTGCCTTGCAGATTCATCCCTTTCTTGTTCATTGCAGATCCAATCTTCATGGTGGGATCCAATCCCGCCACTGAAGTGCTTCCCTAGTCTTGGTTGTGGGTACTTCTTCTTCTTCTTGAGTTCTTGGGAGTTGAAGAGTTTTCCTCAAGCTCTTCAAGGTAAGTTTTACTTTAGCTCCCTGAATAGTAGATTTGATCTTAAGTCCAGTCGAATCTAAAGTAGCTGCGCCATAAAATTCTAGAATTTCTTTCTTCCATATCTTTGTGGGTTCAGATACCAGAAATTCCAACCCATTTTCTGCAATTAGGGTTATCACAGCTTGAATTGCTGGTTCCGCATTATCAAAGGCATTGCGAACAAGCTCATATCCTTCGTTGACGTTATCTTCCAGCTTTGGCGCCATTGTGATTGAGAGAAAGCTTGGATTGATAAGAGAGAATTTGTCAACACAGGGTTTTGGTCTCGAAAATATGGTGAGTGTGTTGACAGACTATGTTGTTGACCTATTTATACCCTTCTAAATAATGAAGTTCAAAAGTCACGTCAAAATTCTCTTAATGTGTCGACACTGTTGAAAAGTGTCGACACAGACTTCTAATGTCTCGACATCAATTCTATTTGTCTTGGTCGAGTTCGACGAGGAGCCCGTAAAGTCGTCGATCTGCGGTCGATGAAGTGTTGTTGAATCTGCGCTCGACGAAATCTGTGTGTTGATTCTCAGTATCGACACAACTTCTGGATGTGTCGACACAACTTCTCTGAAGAGTCAACACCTATTTTCTAGATGTGTCGACACCACTTTCCTGGAGTGTCTACACCAACTACTATGTGTCAACACAGACAACTTCTTGGGTCGACACCAACTACTATGTGTCGACACAGACAACTTCTTGTGTCGACACAATTTTACTTAGCCGAATTTGTTAAACTAATTTATGTTCAACATTCCTAATTCAATTTTGAAATTGTTGAATTTAGTTTCATCTAAAGGCTTAGTAAATATGTCAGCTAGTTGTAAATCAGTACTAACAAATTCTAAAGAGATATCTTCTTTCTCTACATGATCACTAAGAAAATGGTATCTTATTTCTATATGCTTTGTTCTAATATGAGAAATAGGATTATGAGCAATAGAAATAGCACTAGTAGAATCATATAATAATAGAGTTCTACTTACTTGAATACCATAATCTTCTAACTGATGATGTATCCACAACAGCTGTGCATAACAACTTTCTGCAGCAACATACTCAGACTCAGCTATGGAAATTGCCACACTGGTCTGCTTCTTACAACTCCATGACACCAGTCTTCCTCCTAGAAATTGACAGGTGCCTGTTGTGCTTTTCCTGTCAACTTTGCAACTTGCAAAGTCTGCATCTGAATAGCCCATTAGTAGAAAATCTCTATTCCTAGGACACCAAAGGCCTAGATTTGGTATGCCCTTAAGATATCTCAAAATCCTTTTGACAGCAGTAAGATGAGATTCTTTAGGGCAGGATTGGTACCTAGCACAGACGTATGTAACATACATGATATCTGGTCTACTAGCAGTCAGATATAGGAGGGAGCCAACTATCCCTCTATATAAAGGCTCATCTACAGGTTTCCCTGCATCATCTTTGCTTAGAGACACACTTGTCCCCATTGGAGTTCTCATGGTAGTGGATGATTCCATACCATACTTCTTAATTAACTCCTGGGTGAACTTAGACTGAGATATGGACAGGCCATCATCAGTCTGTCTTACTTGGAGGCCCAAGAAAATCTTAAGTTCTCCCATACTGCTCATTTCAAATTTCCCTTACATAAGTTTTGCAAACTTTCTACAAAGGTTATTTTCAATAGAACCAAATATTATGTCATCAACATATATTTGGACTAGGATAATCTTTCCTTTGGATTCCCTAAGGAATAGAGTCTTGTCTATTTTCCCCCTTGAGAATTTGTTCTCAATGAGGAAAGTAGACAGGGTTTCATACCAAGCCCTTGGGGCTTGTTTCAACCCATACAAAGCTTTCCTAAGTCTATAGACATAAGTAGGATTGAGTGAATCAACAAAACCTGAGGGCTGTTCTACATAGACTTCCTCTTTTAAGTCTCCATTTAAGAATGCAGACTTAACATTCATCTAGAACACTTTGAAGCCTTGATATGCTGCATAGGCTAGAAATAGCCTGATAGCTTCCAATCTTGCCACAGGGGCAAAAGTCTGATCAAAGTCTATGCCCTCCTCCTGTCTGTATTCTTTGGCAACTAGTCTTGCCTTGTTCTTCACTATGATCCCACTCTCATCAGGCTTTTTTCTATAAATCCAATTTGTCCCTGTGACATTGTGGCCCTTTGGTTTTTGAACCAACTCCCAGACCTTGCACCTTCTGAATTGACTTAACTCCTCCTGCATAGCATCAATCCAGTGTGGGTCTAGAATAGCCTATTCAAATCTCTTGGGTTCCACTTGAGATAAGAAGCTAGAGTAAAGAACTGTGTTTAAGTTTCTGCTCCTTGTTTGTACTCCTTGTCTTGAATCACCAATGATCTGGTGTGCAGGATGATCCTTCAAATGTCTAACTGCTGGAGGTAATCTATCAGCAGTTTGACCTTCTCCAATTTCTTCATTATGCTGCACCTCATGGTCTTCATTAGCATCTTGAGTGTCTTGTACTCCCCCTGAACAACAACTACCATTTTCCTCATCCTGCTTTGCAGTAGTATCTTCTTTGATAGTAAGCTGGTCCATCTTCTGATGTATATCTGTGAAGCTACAACAACTACTTGACAACTCACTGTTAATAAGTCTAGTTTCATCAAAGATGACATGAACTGACTCCTCTACAACTTGAGTAGCCAAATTGTAGACCCTATAGGCCTTACAATTGTTGTTGTACCCAACAAATATCCCATCTTGGGATTTGGCAGCAAACTTAGTTAGGTGAGATTTGCCATTGTTAAGTACATAGCACTTGCAACCAAAGATCCTAAAATAAGCTAAGTTTGGTTTTCTGCCTTTCATAACCTCATAGGGTGTCTTTTTGTGGCTTTTGGTGATGGAAGCCCTATTGAGCACATGACATGCACTGTTTACTGCCTCAGCTCAGAAATATTCTGGGAGAGAAGTGTCACTCAATAGTGTTCTTCCAGCCTCAATCAATGTCCTATTCTTTCTTTCAGCAATGCCATTTTGCTGTGGCGTTCTAGGTGAAGAGAATTCCTGATGTATCCCAAATTCTTCACACAACCTTGTCATACTTTCAGATTGGAATTCAGTTCCATGGTCACTTCTGATTTTGACCACTGAACTATCTAATTTATTCTGAATTTGTTTGACAAAATTGTAGAAGACCTTTGGGGTTTCAGATTTCTGCCTTAGAAAGAATACCCATGAAAATCTAGAATAGTCATCTACAACCACAAAAGTGTAGACCTTCCTACCTAGGCTCTGAACTGGCATAGGACCAAATAAATCCATATGCAAGAGGTATAAGCACCTCACTGAGTCTTTGATTTCAAGGCTATGAAAGGAGGATCTAGTCTGCTTGCCTTTTTGACAAGCTGAGCATATTCCATCCTTTAAGCACTTAACCTGAGGATCATTCCTCACTAAATCTTTACTAAAGAGTTGGCCAATAGTCTTGTAGTTAAGATGAGTTAACCTCTTGTGCCATTTGACTCAATGAGAGGCTTTCTAATCAGCCACAAGATAGACAGTAGAATTCTTATTCTCACACACAAAGTCTAGACAATACACATTTCTTTTGCTATAGCCAGTCAATATTACTTTTTGATCACTCGACCTCTTGATATGACACCCATTCTTGACAAATGAAATGTTATATCCTAGATCACTCAGCTAGCTTATGCTTATTAGATTATGTTTCAAACCCTTTACATAGGCCACTTAAGTGATTGTAATTGTGTTGTTAAAAATGTTACCAAAACCTTTGATGACTCCTTTTTCAGAACCACCAAAGATTACTTTATGCCCATTCAGCATTGGTGAGTAGTCCTTCAGCAATCCCCTTGTTCCAGTCATGTGCATGGAACATACACTGTCCAAGTACCATATAGGGGAATGACAACTTGGACTTACCTGTAATAAAGATTACTTAACCTTAGAACCCAAATAACTTTTGGGTCCTTGGTTCAAGTTAGCCTGAGACTTGACAAATCTGCCTGCAGCTCTTCTAACAGGCTGACTGCTATTCTTACTGATACTGGTATTTTGCCAACAGTCTAAGGCATAATGGACTATCTTGCCACAACACCAGCACTCAAACTTATTATACCTCTTTTTAGGTACAATCGTAGCGGTATTGTTTGCAGCAGGTCTTTTGTTTTGTGCTGGAGCTTTGACTTTCTTATTGGACTGTGCAGCTCATGCAGTTCCCTTAAAGTCTAATCCTGCCTTACCCTTTTGTGACACAAAGTCATCAATCAATGGTAGGATAGATTTTGGCTTAGAGAAACTAGCCTCTATCTCCTTCTCTTTCTGAAGTCTGTTTTCCAGACTTTTGATCTGATCATTTTTGAATGTGATTGTTCTCATCTGAATAACTGTTATGTTTTTCAGTCTGGCAATCTCATTCAACTTTTGATCCAACAGCTTCTCTGAATCAGATGCAGCCAACTTAAGAGCTGCAATTTCCTTAGCCTGCGTTTTGGCCAGGTTTTTGCTTCTCTTGAGTGCCTGCAATAAATCCCCATATTTGTTGGGTACATTGGTTCTAATGTACCTGATTTGAAGAAGCCTCACCCAACTCAATGATATACATCAAAATGTATTTGATGTGTTTTGAGTTTACTTGTGCAGGTTAAGTATTTGCAGGAAAGAAGAAAAAGTTTCTAATTCCATGTGTCGACACCCAGGAGCAAAGTGTCGACACCCAGGCAAGCAGTGTCGACACTTAGAGTATTTGTGTCGACACCAGGGATGCAGAGTCGACACCAGACAAAAAGTGTCGACACAAGGAGCTGTGTCGACACTCAATGAAGAAAAGTGCAGTGAAGCTGTGTCGACACTTAGCAGTTGTGTCGACACCCAGTGAAACTGTGTCTACATCAGAAAGTGTCGACACTTGGAGGCTGTGTCGACACTCAGCAAAAGTCAGCAGAGTCTAAGTATAAGTGTCGACACCCAGAGCAATGTGTCGACACACAGCAGAAGAGTCAACACTTGAAGAAAATGTCAACACAAGAAAGAATGTGTCGACACTCAGCTGAAGACTCAACACTTGAAGAAAGTGTCGACACAGGAAAGAATGTGTCGACACTCAGCTGAAGACTTAACACTTGAAGAAAGTGTCGACACAAGGAGCTGTGTCGACACTTAGCAAAGTTCAAGAATATTCTAAGTACAAGTGTCGACACTAAGGAGATATGTCGACACTCAGCCAGAGTCTCAATAGAAGAAGAATGTGTCGACACAAGGAGCTGTGTCGACACTCAGCAAGTATCAACACAAAAGGCATGTGTCGACACCAAGAAGAAGTGTCGACACTTAACAGATTCAACACATGAAGATGTGTCGATACAAAGGAGATGTGTCGACACTTACAAGAATTCAGCAATATACTGAAGTACAAGTACTTGTGTCGACACATGAAGAAGAAGCAGTGTCGAGATATAAAATCTACAACACAAGGAGTTGTGTCGACACTTTGTAGGCTAGTGTCGACACTTAGACAACTTGTGTCGACACCTGGTCTATAAGTGTTGACACTTGAAGACAGACAGTCTCGACACTTTCAGACAGTTATAGAATTTTCAAGAACTGACTGGATGACTTGACAGCTGCCATTCCAGCCGGTCTACTGCACCTGTCAGAGTTGTCAGAAATCAGTTATGAACCGGACCAGCCGGTTACCATGAAGAAGGCCTATAAATAGGCTTACACTGTCTACAGAAACAGATGATCAACACATCAAGTTATACAAAGAAGATCTAGCTATTTCTCGAAGAATCTAGTGAAGATCTAAGAAGTTGGAGAGAGAGAGCTCCATCCAAGAAGTCAGCCGTTGGAACCAGGCTGAGAAGAAGGGTTCAGATTTGTTCTGAATCTTAAGTAGCAGAGATCAAGGATCAACTGCAGAGGAGATCAATCTTATTGTGTTCTACATTCAAGAAGCTTTGAAGAAAGCCAAGTCAGGTTGATTTCAGCTGAGTTCTTCCAAGAACTCATCAAGAAACTCACAACTCTTCTCTCTTTTCTCTAAGTTATTGAGTATACATTTTGTATTCAAATTATCTAGTAGGATCCTTAGGGATCTGAGTTTTGTAAGCCTGTAATTATAAAGGCTGAGTGTAGGGCCTGTGTGCCTGAGTGTAGGAGAGTTGTATCTCTGAGTGTAGGCCTATTGTGGCTGAGTGTAGGCCTTGGTGGCTGAGTGTAGGCTTTGGTGGCTGAGTGTAGGCTTTGTGAAGAAGCTGAGTTGTAGGGCCTTGGGCCTGAGCTGTAGGAACCTGGTTTGGGGTTCTAAGTGTAAGATCTGAGGATCTGAGATAGTGGAGGAGTTTGGCCGAATCTAGTACACTACTAGATAGGAGAAGGGGGAAAGTGGATGTACCCAAACATTGGGGAACCACTATAAACCTGTGTGTCTCTGTGTGTATGTGGTTTTCTATGATTGCTGTTTGATTGCTGTGCAAAAGTAGATATAAATCTGTGATAAACTCTGAATTCTGCCTAAAACGTTAAAAAGATTTAAGTCACCTATTCACCCCCCTCTAGGTGATTAGGTACAATATCTTTCAAGTGGTATCAGAGGGAGGTTACTCAAAAAGGACATAACTGTCTGAGTAGATCCTGTTGGCAGATTCAGGCTAAGTAAAATTACAGAATCAAGAAAAGCAAGAACCATGGGTTCCACTGAGAATCATAAGGAATTGGGATCCATGAAGTTACCCATTTGCAGAAAGGAAATTTTTGGCATCTGGAAGGAAAGGGTGAGACTGTTTATGGAAGCCTCAGACCCTAGGATTTATATCACAGTGAAAGAAGGGACATATGTGCCCATGAAGGTGTCAGTCTTAGATGCAACTCAGAGAACACCTAAGGATTTCTCTGAAATGACAAAAGATGAGATTGTGCTAGCCACAACGGACAAAAGGGCTCAGAATATCATAGTAAGTGCTATAGATGATGCTACTTTTCAGAATTTGATACACTACAAGACATCTAAGGAGATGTGGGATACCTTGATAGTGTATATGGAGGGTTCTGAAGAAGTGAGACACGACAGAAAATCTTTGCTCAGCCAAGAATATGAAAGTTTTAGACAAGGTAAAGCTGATAGCATAACTGAATGCTATAAGAAGTTCTATAAGATTGTGAATGAGCTAATGTCCTATGACAGAGAGTTCAGTAATTATGAGCTCAATGATAAGTTTCTAAGGTCCATAACAAAAGATTGGGACACCAAGATCTGTGCCATTAGGGAAATAGCAAAGTTGGCAGAAATTCCTCCACCAACACTATTTGGAAAACTGCTATCCTATGAGATGTAGTTGATGGTGAGGAAAGAAGAGGAGAAATCAACAAGAAGTGAACATAAAGAAAGGATAGTGGCCTTTAAAACAGAAGACCCCAGAAAGTACAGAAGTAAGTCACCAACTCCACCACCAAAAGTACCTGAAACTGAGTCAGATGAGTCAGCAAGTAGAAAGTCTGAAAGCAGTGAAAGTGATGAGGACTTTGCTGCCTTCACAAGACATTTTCAGAAGTTCTTAAAGAAGAAACAGTGGAGGACAAGGCCATCTACTTCACAGGGTAATGAAGACTATTATCAGAATAAAAAGTCTTCAAAGAAAGACAGGAAAAAGGCCAAGTCTAGCAAAACAACTCATTCAAAAATTGTATGCGATTGCTGTAATAGATAAGGACATGTTGTTGCAGACTGTCCAGAGAAAAGGAAGGAGTCTAATGACAAGAAAAAGACTCAATACAAGGGCAAGAAGGAAAAGTCTTTTGTTGCCAAAAAGGATAAGAGCCTGTCAGACATTTCTTCATCAGAAACTGAGTCAGATGCTGAGGCATATATAGGACTGTTTGCTGAGGAAGAAGAGTTCATCCAGATCATGAACTCTATATATGAACAAGAGGACAGTCAGTGCCAAGGACTGATGACATTGACAGAAAGTGACAAAATCCTGGAGCATCCAGGACCTAGTAAGGTACAACATTGTTCTTTCAGTTCAATTTCTTATGCTAGTACAGAATCAGATTCATCATCATCAAGTGATGAGAGTGCATCTGAGTCTGAAGAGGATATTCATCAGTTGATAGATGAATATAAAGTTCTGTTGCAAGCATTTAAGAAATGTAAATCCTTGGCCAAGAGTCAAGCTAAAGAGATTGCAAGTCTCAAAATGGCTGTAACTGATTATGAGAAGATGTTTGATCAAAAGCTAAATGAGATAGCCAGGCTGAAGCACATAACTGTGATTCAGATGGGGACTATATCATTTAAGAATGATCAAATCAAGAGTCTGGAGATTAATATTCAGAAGGAGAAAGACTTAGTTGCTAGGTTTTCTAAACCTAAGTCAGTTCTACCCTTAATTGATGAATTTGTTCATCACAAAGGTAAAGCTGGACTGGGATTTACTAAACCAGCTAGGACTGTTCAGTCCAAGTCCAAGTCCAAGGGCAAAGCCCCAACTCTCAACAAGCCAGCTGTAGCTAAAACAGCTAAGACTGTACCTAAGCAAAGGTATAATAAGTTTGAGTGTTGGTGCTGTGGCAAGGTAGGCCACTTTGCCATGGACTGTTGGCACAATGCTAGTGCCAAAGTGAGTAGCAAACTGCCTGTTGGAAAACCTACAGGTAGCTTTGTTAGGAAGCAAACTAACCAGTACCAAGGACCCAAGAATTCTTTGGGTTCTAAGGTTCACTAATCTGTTTTACAGGTAAGTCCAAGTGGCTATGCCCCAATATGGTACTTGGACAGTGGATGTTCCAGACATATGACTGGAACAAGGGGTTTACTAAAGGACTACACACCCATCAAGGATGGTCCAAAAGTCACCTTTAGTGGTTTTGAAAAAGGGATCATCAAGGGTTTTGGTAACATATCTAACTCCTATATTACAATTACTCAAGTGGCCTATGTTAAAGGTTTGAAACATAACCTTATTAGTATAAGTCAATTGAGTGATGTAGGATATGACATCTCATTTGTCAAAAATGGTTGTCATATCAGGAGGTCAAATGATCAAGAGATCATTTTGACTGGTTATAGAAAAAGGAATGTCTACTGCCTAGACATTATGGTTGAGAACAATGATTCTCTAGTGTGTCTTGTAGCTGATGAGACAGTCTCTCATTGTGTTAAATGGCACAAGAGGCTAGCCCATCTAAACTACAAGACAATTGGCAAACTCTTTAGAAAAGAGTTAGTGAGGAATGGTCCTCAAGTTAAGTGTATTAAAGATGGTATTTGCTCAGCTTGTCAAAAGGGCAAGCAGACTAGATCCACCTTTAGGAGCATTGAAAACAAAGATGCTGTGAGGTGTTTATACCTCTTGCATATGGATCTCTTTGGTGCAATGCCAGTTCACAGCCTAGGTAGGAAGGTCTATACCTTTGTAGTTGTAGATGACTACGCAAGGTTTTCCTGGGTATTCTTCCTTAGACAGAAATCTGAAACACCTAGTGTCTTCTATAGCTTTGTCAAACAAATTCAGAATGAACTAGATAGTACAGTGGTCAAAATAAGAAGTGACCATGGTACTGAATTTCAGTCTGATAGTATGACAAAACTATGTGAAGAATTTGGGATATTTCAAGAGTTTTCTTCACCAAGGACACCTCAGCAAAATGACATTGCTGAGAGGAAGAATAGAACCTTGATTGAGCCTGGTAGGACCCTATTAAGTGATACATCACTACCAGAGTATTTCTGGGCTGAAGCATTTAATACTGCATGCCATGTTATTAATAGGGCTACCATTACTAAAAGCCTCAACAAGACCCCCTATGAGGTTGGGAAAGGCAGGAAACCAAACCTATCCTACTTCAGGATCTTTGGTTGTAAGTGCTTTATACTTAACAATGGAAAGTCTTACTTGACTAAGTTTGTTGTCAAGTCCCAAGAGGGAATTTTTGTTGGGTACAACAACAACAGTAAGGCTTATAGAGTCTACAACTTGTCTACTCAAGTTGTAGAAGAGTCTGTACATGTAGTATTTGATGAAACTAGACTTATTAACAATGAGTTGTCTAATAGTGTATGCAGCTCCACAAGTATAACAAAGAAGATGGACAAGCTCACTATAGAAGAAGAACCTACTACAAGACAGCAAGTAGAAGATAGTGGCTGTTGTCCAGGGGAGTACTACATGTACCTAATGCAGATGAAGTTCAAGGAGTACAGCAAGATGAAGAAGTTGAAGAAGTTCAACCTGAAGCCAGGATGCCTCCAGCCAATAGGCATCTAAGAGATCATCCAGCTGATCAAATCATTGGTGATCCAAGACAAGGGGTACAAATAAGGAGCAGAAATCTGAATGCAGTGCTCTTCTCCAGTTTCCTATCCCAAGTTGAACCAAAGAAGTTTGAAGAAGCCATCCTAGACCCTCATTGGATTGAGGCAATGCAAGAAGAGCTGAATCAGTTCAAGAGATGCAAGGTCTGTGAACTTGTTCCTAAACCAAAAGACCACAATATAATTGGAACAAAGTGGATCTTTAGGAACAAGATGGATGAGCATGGAGTCATCATTAAGAACAAAGCAAGATTGGTTGCTAAAGGGTATAGGCAGGAAGAAGGTATTGACTTTGATCAAACCTTTGCTCTAATAGCCAGACTGGAAGCCATAAGGATGTTCTTGGCCTATGCTACCGTTCAAGGATTTAAAGTTTACCAAATGGATGTAAAGTCAGCCTTTCTGAATGGTAATCTTAAAGAGGAAGTCTGTTGGGTACATTGGTCAAATGTACCTGATTTGAAGAAGCCTCACCTAACTCAATGATATACATCATAATGTATTTGATGTTTGTTTGAGTTACTTGTGCAGGTTAGGTATACACTGGACTGAAGCTAAATGTTTCTAAGTCCATGTGTCGACACCCAGAGGGAAAGTGTCGACACTTGAGAAAGCTTGTGTCGACACCCAGACAAGCTGTGTCGACACTTGGAGTAATTGTGTCGACACCTGGGATGAAGAGTCGACACCAGACAGAAAGTGTCGACACTTGGAGCTGTGTCGACACTCAGTGAAGAAGAATGTAGAAAAACTGTGTCGACACTTGGCAGAAGTGTCGACACCTAGAAGAGCTAAGTCTACATCAGAAAGTGTCGACACTTGGAGCTGTGTCAACACTCAGCAAAATTCTGCAGAGACTAAGGACAAGTGTCGACACTCAACACAATGTGTCGACACTCAAACTGCAGAGTCAATATATGAAGAATGTGTCGACACTCAGCACAATGTGTCGACACACAACCAGAAGAGTCAACACTTGAAGAAAGTGTCGACACCCAGCACAATGTGTCGACACTTAATTGAAGACTCTACACTTTAAGAAAGTGTCGACACAAGGAGCTGTGTCGACACTTAGCAAAGAACAGAAAAGTTACAAAATATTCTAAGTACAAGTGTCGACACTAAGGGAATGTGTCGACACTCAGCTGAAGAAACAAGATTGAAGACTAGTGTCGACACCAAGAAGCAGTGTCGACACTTGACAGTTTCAACACATGAAGATGTGTCGACACAAAGGAGCTGTGTCGACACTTAGAAGAATACAGTTAAAGAATGAAGTACAAGTATTTGTGTCGACACTCAATTTCAGTGTCGACACATGCAGAAGAATCTGTGTCGAGACATACAAGGAATTGTGTCGACACCTTGTAGACTTGTGTCGACACTTACACAACATGTGTCGACACTTAGTCAATAAGTGTCGACACTTGAGAACAGAAAGTCTCGACACTATCTGACAGTTAGAGAATTTCAAGAAGTGACTGGTTGACATGACAACTGCCGATCCAGCCGGTCTACAGCAACTGTCAGAGAAATCAGAAGTTTGTTATGAACCGGACCAGCCGGTTACCATGAAGGAAGCCTATAAATAGGCATCCATAGTTTACAGAAACAGTTGTTGTGATTAAGAAACAAGAGTTACAGCTTGAGAGAATTTTTTAAAGTAGTTGATCAGATTAAATCAAGAAGTGATACACAGAGGATCAACACCAGAAGATCTGTCAGTCCAACTGCAGATCTAAGAAGTTGGAGAGAGAGAGCTCCAATCAAGAATTCAGTCTTTGGAACTAAGGCTGAGAAGAAGGATTCAGAAACAGCTGGATCTCAAGAAACAGAGGTCAAGGAACAACTGCAGAAGATTCAGACTAATTCAGTTCTAACTCAAGAAGCTTTGAAGGAAGCTAAGTCAGTTTGGATCTAACTGAGTTCTTCCAAGAACTCTTCAAGAAACTCTCAACTCCTCTCTTATTTTCTGAGTTGTAGAGTTAGCAATTGTATTTCTATTTTAACTTGTAGGATCCTTTGGATCTGAGAGAATTGTAAGCCTATATTATAAAGGCTGAGGGTAGGGCTTGGTTGCCTGAGTATAGGAGTTGAAGAACTCTGAGTGTAGGCCTTAATTGGCTGAGTGTAGGCCTGGGTGGCTGAGTGTAGGCCTTGGTGGCTGAGTGTAAGGCTTTGGGCCTGAGGTGTAGGAACCTAGTTGGGTTCTGAGCTAGTGGAGAAGTTTGGCCGAATCTAGTACACTGCTAGATAGGCGAAGGGGGAAAGTGGATGTACCCAAAGATTGGGGAACCACTATAAAATCTTGTGTATTCTGTGCTGTGAATGTGCTGTGTTGTGAATTGCTGTGTTTGCTGTGAGAACTTATTCAGAAATCAGTGTTATAAACTGTTGTGCTGCCAACAAAGTTTTAAAAAGGTTTTGGTCACCTATTCACCCCCCCCTCTAGGTGTTTAGGTACCATATCTTTCAAGTGGTATCAAAGCGAGGTTCCTCAAAACAAGGACTAACAGTCTAAGGAGATCCTGTTTGGCAGAAACAGTCTAAGTCAGAAAACAGATTCAAGAAATTCAAGAACTTCAAGAAACATGGGTTCTTATGAGAATCACAAGAGTTGGGTTCCATGAAGTTACCCATATGCAGGAAGGAGATTTTTGGAATCTGGAAAGAAAGGGTTAGGCTATTTATGGAGGCCTCAGACCCAAGAATCTACATAACAGTTAAGGAAGGGCCTTATGTGCCAATGAAGATTTCAGTACTGGATGCAAATCAGAGGACTCCAAAGGATTTCTCTGAGATGACCAAGGATGAAATTGTCCTAGCCACTATGGACAAAAGGGCACAAAACATTATAGTAAGTGCCATTGATGATGCCACCTTCCAGAACTTAATTCACTGTAAGACAGCAAAAGAGATGTGGGACACTCTTATAGTCTATATGGAAGGTTCTGAAGAAGTAAGGCAAGATAGAAAGTCCTTGCTTAATCAAGAGTATGAGAGCTTTAGGCAAGGAAGAGGAGATAGCATCACTGAATGCTACAAGAAGTTTTATAGAATTGTTAATGAACTCATGTCCTATGGAAGAGAGTTCACTAACTATGAATTGAATGATAAGTTCTTAAGGTCCCTAACCAAAGATTGGGACACTAAGATCTGTGCCATCAGAGAAATGGCAAAGTTGGGAGAAATTCCTCCTCCCACACTGTTTGGGAAGTTGTTGTCTTATGAGATGCAGCTGTCAGTGAGAAAAGAGGAAGAAAAATCAACAAGGACTGAGCACAGGGAAAGGACAGTTGCCTTCAAGTCAGAAGTACCTAGAAAGGGCAGGACTAAGTCATCAACTCCTCCTCCAGAGGTAGTTGAATCAGAATCTGATGAATCTGTTAGCACAAAGTCTACAAGCAGTGAAAGTGATGAAGACTTTGCTGCATTCACCAGACATTTTCAGAAATTCCTGAAGAAGAAACAGTGGAGGTCCAGACCTTCATTTTCCAAAGGGAAAGAAGTACAGTATCAAGAGAAGAAGCCTTCAAAGAAGGACAAGAAAAAGACAAAGACTAGTAAGGCAACTGGGTCTAAGATAGTGTGTTACTGCTGCAATAGACAGGGTCATGTTATTGCAGATTGTCCTGAGAGAAGAAAAGAATCCAGTGACAAAAAGAAGACTCACTTCAAAGGAAAGAAGGAGAAGTCTTTTGTTGCAAAGAATGAGAAGACTCTTTCAGACATTTCTTCTTCAGATACTGAGACAGATGCTGAAGCCTACATAGGGCTTTTTGCTGAAGAAGAAGAAGAGTTTATGCAGATCATGGAATCAATCTATGAACAAGAAGAGTGTCAGTGCCAAGGACTGATGGCATTGACTGAAAGTACCAAAATCCTGGAGCAGCCAGGACCTAGTCAGGTACAAAGTCCAACTCAAAGTTCAGATTTCAGTTCTAGTTCAGAGTCAGATTCATCCTCATCAAGTGATGGAAGTGTTTCTGAATCTGAGGGAGATATTCATCAGCTCTTAGATGAATATAAAGTACTGTTGCAAGCCTATAAGAAAAGCAAGTCCCTTGCCAAAAGTCAGGCAAAGGAGATTGCTGATCTCAAGGCAGCTGCAACAGATTTTGAAAAACAGTATGATCAAAACTGAATGAAGTAGCCAGGCTGAAACACATTACAGTGATTCAGATGGGTACTATTACATTTAAGAATGATCAAATTAAGAGACTGGAGATCAATCTCCAGAAGGAAAAAGAACTTGCTGCCAGGTTTTCAAAACCTAAATCAGTATTACCATTAATTGATGAATTTGTTCATCAAAAAGGCAAAGCTGGACTAGGTTTTGTTAGACCTGCAGGGACTGTACAGTCCAAGTTCAAGTCCAAGGGCAAAGCCCCAACATTCAACAAGCATGCTGTAGTCAAGACAGCAAAGGTTGTACCTAAGCAAAGGTACAACAAGTTTGAATGCTGGTGCTGTGGCAAGATTGGCCACTTTGCCTTGGATTGTTGGCACAATGCCAGTGCCAAGTTGAGTAGCAAGTTACCTGGTGGAAAGCCAGCAGGTAGCTATGTCAAGTTGCAAACTAACAATCACCAAGGACCCAAGTTTACTTTGGGTTCTAAGGTTCATTAATTTGTTTTGCAGGTGAATCCAAGTGGCCATACCCCAACATGGTACTTGGATAGTGGATGTTCCAGACATATGACTGGAACAAGGGGACTACTGAAGGACTATGTTCCAATCAAAAATGGTCCTAAAGTGACCTTTGGTGGTTCTGAAAAAGGAATCATCAAAGGGTTTGGTAACATTTCTTCAAACCTTGTTACCATTACTCAAGTGGCTTATGTTAAAGGGTTGAAACACAACCTCATTAGTATAAGTCAGTTAAGTGATGTAGGGTATGACATCTCATTTGTTAAAAATGGTTGTCATATCAAGAGGTCAAGTGATCAAGAGATCATTTTGACAGGATATAGAAAGAGGAATGTCTACTGTCTAGACATCATGATTGAGAACAATGGTTCTCCTGTTTGTCTTGTAGCTGATGAGACAGTCTCTCTATGTGTCAAATGGCACAAGAGGCTAGCTCATCTTAACTATAAGACTATTAGCAAACTCTTTAGCAAAGAGTTAGTGAGGAATGGTCCTCAAGTTAAGTGTGTCAAGGATGGCATTTGCTCAGCTTGTCAAAAGGGCAAGCAGACTAAATCCACCTTTAGAAGCTTAGACAACAAAGATGCTGTGAGGTGTTTATACCTCTTGCATATGGATCTATTTGGTCCAATTCCAGTTCACAGCTTAGGTAGGAAGGTCTACACCTTTGTAGTTGTTGATGACTACTCAAGGTTTTCCTGGGTGTTCTTCTTAAAGCAGAAATCTGAAACACCTAGTGTCTTCTATAGTTTTGTTAAGCAAATTCAGAATGAATTGAACTGTACAGTGGTCAAAATTAGAAGTGACCATGGTACTGAGTTTCAGTCTGAAAGCATGACAAAGCTGTGTGAAGACTATGGGATATTTCAAGAATTCTCTTCACCTAGAACACCTCAGCAAAATGGCATTGCTGAAAGGAAAAATAGGACCTTGATAGAGGCTGGTAGAACCCTATTAAGTGATTCATCACTGCCAGAGTATTTCTGGGCTGAAGCAGTTAACACTGCATGCCATGTGATAAATAGGGCTACCATCACTAAAAGGTTAAATAAGACCCCCTATGAAGTTGTGAAAGGCAGGAAACCAAATCTATCCTACTTTAGGATCTTTGGTTGTAAATGCTTCATACTTAACAATGGTAAGTCTTACCTAACTAAGTTTGCTGCCAAGTCCCAAGAGGGAGTGTTTGTTGGGTACAGCAATAATAGTAAGGCTTATAGAGTCTACAACTTGACTACTCAAGTTGTAGAGGAGTCTGTGCATGTAGTTTTTGATGAGACACAACTAATTAACAATGAGTTGTCTAGTAGTGTGTGCAGCCCCACAGGTCTTACTAAGAAGATGGACAAGCTAACCATAGAAGATGTACCTGCTTCAAGACAGCAAGTAGAAGAAGATAGCTTATGTCCAGGGGGAGAACTACATGTACCAGGAACTGAAGAAGTTCAAGGAACTCAGCATGATGAAGATGCTATAGAAGTACAACCAGAAGTAAGGATACCTCCAGCCAACAAGCATCTAAGAGATCATCCAGTAGAGCTAATTATTGGAGATCCAAGCCAAGGTGTTCAGACAAGGAGCAGAAATCAGAATGCTGTAGTATATTCAAGTTTTCTGTCTCAAATAGAACCAAAGAAATTTGAAGAAGCTATACAAGATCCACAGTGGACTGAAGCTATGCAAGAAGAACTTAATCAGTTCAAAAGGTGCAAGGTTTGGGAGCTGGTTCCAAAGCCTAAAGACCACAATATTATAGGAACTAAGTGGATCTACAGAAATAAGTTAGATGAACAAGGGGTCATCATAAAGAATAAAGCAAGACTAGTTGCAAAAGGATATAGACAAGAAGAAGGTATTGATTTTGATCAAACCTTTGCCTCAGTAGCTAGACTGGAGGCCATAAGAATGTTCTTGGCCTATGCAACTTATCAAGGATTCAAAGTATACCAAATGGATGTGAAGTCAGCATTCCTAAATGGTAATTTGAAAGAAGAAGTCTATGTGGAGCAGCCTGCAGGTTTTGTTGATCCAACTTTACCTCATTATGTGTATAGACTTAGGAAAGCATTATATGGGTTAAAACAAGCACCAAGAGCTTGGTATGCAACCCTATCTAGTTTCCTCATTGAGAACAAGTTCTCAAGGGGGAAAATAGATAAGACTCTATTCCTTAGGGAATCTAGAGGCAAAGTCATACTTGTCCAAATATATGTAGATGACATTATATTTGGGTCTACTGAAAGTAGTCTTTGCAAAAAGTTTGCAAAGCTTATGCAAAGTCAATTTGAGATGAGTAGTATGGGAGAACTGAAGTTTTTCTTGGATCTCCAAGTTAAACAGACTGGAAGTGGTCTATCCATATGTCAGTCCAAGTTCACCCTAGAACTCATAAGGAAGTATGGTATGGATTCCTCCAGTACCATGAAGACTCCAATGGGGTCAAGTATGTCTCTAAGCAAGGATGATGCAGGGAAACCTGTAGATGAAACCTTGTATAGAGGGATAGTTGGCTCCCTACTGTACTTGACTGCAAGTAGGCCTGACATTATGTATGCTACATGTGTTTGTGCCAGGTATCAAGCCTGCCCTAAAGAGTCTCACTTGACTGCAGTCAAGAGAATTTTGAGATATCTAAAGGGCACACCTTATCTAGGCCTCTGGTACCCTAGGAATGGAGATTTTGATCTAACAGGCTATTCAGATGCAGACTTTGCAGGATGCAAAGAAGATAGAAAGAGCACTACTGGATCCTATCAATTCCTAGGTGGAAGAATAATTTCATGGAGCAGCAAAAAGCAGACTAGTGTGGCTATCTCCACAGCTGAGTCAGAATATGTAGCTGCAGGAAGTTGCTGTGCTCAACTTCTGTGGATTCAACATCAGTTAGAAGACTATGGATTTCAGGTAAGTAGAACTCCACTTTACTGTGATTCTACAAGTGCTATTTCAATAGCTAACAATCCTGTATCACATAGTAGAACTAAACATATTGAGATTAAATATCACTTTCTTAGAGAGCATGTAGAAAGAAATGATATTGCACTTGAATATGTTAAAACTGATAATCAGATAGCAGATATGTTTACTAAGCCCTTAGAAGAAGCTAAGTTCAATAGTTTCAAAATTGAACTAGGTATGATAAACTTAGACTAAGTTTATAGAATTAAAAATTGGCTAAGTAAAAAGGTGTCGACACATAGACAAGTCTATGTCGACACAGAATAGTAAGTGTCGACACTTCAGGAAAATGGTGTCGACACATCTAGGAAGTTGGTGTCGACACTTCAGAATGCTAGTGTCGACACATGTCGAGTTGGTGTCGACACATTCTATAAGGTGTCGACACTTAAGTTTTACTCAGAATTTTCTAAGTAAAAGTCTCGACTAACATGTCGAGTAGTGTGGTGTCGACACTTAAACAAGTGTCGACACATGGAATCTGTTGACTAATCTTGTGTCGACACATGAGTGTCGAGACATTATAAGTCAGTGTCGACACTTATTGACAGTTTCGACACATCTTTAGTAATCCATCCCGCCTGTTCGTCTTCAAACAAGAAAGGTATAAATAGGGTTCTGTCTTTGTGTGTCGACACGCTTTCAAAAGTTTCGAGACCAAAACTCTTGTGTCGACATTTCTCTTCTCTCAAGACTAAATCTTCAAACCCTAATGGCTCCCAAGCTCGAGGAGAATGTTAACGAAGGGTATGAGCTCGTGCGAGGTGCATTTGACGACGGTAATCAAGAAATCAAGTCGGTGGTAACCCTAGTCACCGAATCAGGATTGGAGTTCTTGGTTTCAGAACCAACCAAGATATGGAAGAAGGAAGTTATTGAATTTCTTACTGGAGCGTCTGTAGATGACTCAGGCTACAGAATCAAGTCAAGGGTGCATGGCACCAAGGTCAAGATTTCACCCAAGTCCTTGAGAAAGGTACTTCAGCTACCTAAAGTTCAAGAAGAAGAGGAAGTGACCACATCTAAGACCAGAGAAGCACTTACCTGGTGTGGTCTTGATCCTAAGATGAAAATAGGATCAGTTTTCAACAGGAAGGGAATGAATAATCAAGGCAAATTCCTGTCTGAAGTTGTAGGCAAAGTTATACTAAGCAAACCAGGAGGACATGACAGGGTGTCAGCCTCTATGTTCAGTATTATGACCAGAATCATCTTCAACCTCAAAACAGACTGGTCTATGATTGTGTTTGAGAAAGTGAAGGAAAGTCTGAAGAAGCCCAATCTGGGCAGGATACTAAGTCTCTACCTGGCTGGATCAATTCCAGAGGTAATGAGCACTGCTGCTGGATCTAAAATCAATCACATGAGGAGAATGGATTCAAGGATATTCTCTAGATGGGAAAGAGTGCTGTCCAAAGAAGTTCCAACCCCAGAAAAGCAAGTTTCAAAGAAAGACTCTCCTCCCAGGAAGAAGAGGAAGACTGCTGCTGTGACTCAGGAGTCTTCCAGCAGCTCAGGTAGTGAAGAACATGTGGTTTTCACTCCTGATAATCATGAGGATGAGGCTGCAGAGAAGTCACCTGCTCCTCAAGAGCCAGCTGACATCCAGGGGAGCCTCCAGCTGTAGAACAACCCTCTATACTGGAGAGTGAGCAAGCTACTCTCATTATCCAAGAGGTACTTTCTGACCTCAATACTTTAGATTTTTCTATAATAGATTCTGATTTGTCTGATGTCCATCAGCAAACTCAGCAAGCAAACCAAGCACCAGATGTTGTTCTTCCAGACACATCTGTTGTGATACCTGATAAAGTGGTTGAAGAACCCAGAACTTCTCCTGCTCAGTCACCCCCAGAATACACAATGGAAGATCTATTTCTGAATCTAGATCAAGAGGATTATGATATGGACAAGAATGCTGCTGATGAAGAGAAGGGTGCTGCTGCTGAGGGGGAGAACTTGGAAGTTCAGGAAGAGCCTATAAGGCTAGATACTGAGAAGACACTAGATGTGCAAGCTGACAAACCCTCAAGCCCTAAGGATAGGGTAAATATAGCAAGTACTTCAGAGTCTGAGGATGATGAAGCTGAGCAAGATAAGAAGAAGAAGTTCTTTGTATTCAAAAGAAGGAGTCAGAGCTATAAGAAAGCTCTACAAACTGTTGCTCAACACTCTCTAGTCCAACAAACTCCAGCAACTGGTTACAGTGGCTTAATGGTGGCAATGCAAGTTAAGCTAGATGAGCACAGGAGAGCTATAGAGAAGTATATTGATGAAGGGCACAAGTCCCTACAGTTTGACCTTGCTCAGGATATCAAGTCCATAAGGTTTGAAATGAACCTGAACAAGAAAGAGATGAATGAATGCTTCCACAAGGGTGGAAATGCTGTAGTATTTCTGGCAACTCATCAGGAAAAGATTAAGACTCAAGTAGATGATATAGCACAGAAGCAAGGCTATGTGCTGGAAAATCAATTGAGAATGAATGATAATTTGACTGCATCCCACAATGCCATAGTCACTGAACTGAAGAGTAAGTCTGCTGAACCTTCAACATCATCTGCTGCTGCCAAAGCTGAATTTGATAAAGCTTTTCAAGAAGAACTTGCTGCTGTCAAGACTGCAATCAAGGACTCACAGAAGGTCATTTCTGAATAGCTTACAAAGCTTAGACCTTATTTTAAAGAGGGAATCAGGTACTTGGACAGCCAAATCAGATTCCAAAAGGATGATGTGAGAGATCATGTAGAACAAGAAGTCATAAAGGGGGAGAGGGTGTTAGTCAAAGCTAGCTCTGACCATGCCAAATGGATTTCTAACTCTATCAGAGCTACACTGGGCTATCCTCCCCTGTGTGATGATGATAATGTAGCTGAATCTGGTATTCAAAGTGCATATCTTGGAGGTGAGCAACAGGAAGTAGCTCAGGTGATCTATCCACCTCCAGATTTTGACATGGTTCATGCTGAAGTAAGCACAATGTATAGTCCAACTGCTGGAAGGCCAAATGTTATTCTGGAAAAGGTTGTTCAACCTATTACAGCAGCCATGCAAGAGGCTATGGACAAAGAGGAAGAGACAAGGCTGTCAAAGAAGAAGTTCAGGGAACTTGCTGAGCAAAAACCAGATTTTGAACAGTGGAGCCCTACTTCTAGGAACATCATTCTCACAGCCTGGAAAGCAGCCAAGGACAATACTACTGATAGAAACAAGTGGTTCTCAGAAGCTGAATGGAGGAAGCATGAGATCAGGCAGGAAGCTATTGTCCAGCATAGAAGGAAGGCTAAGTTAGGAAAGCTACCTCCTACAGCTGTGGAGCCTAGCAAGTACTTTCCTAAGCCCTATCATTATTTTGAGAGACAAAAAATCAAGGCTGAAGAACTAAAGAAGAAGGACTCCAAAGGCAAGAAGCCTGCTGATGCTGAGCCTGCTGCTGCTGCTGCTGCTGTAAAAGCCAAATACAAGCTGGGAAAGGCATAGTTATAAAAGAACCAGAGCAGAATTAGACTAAGATTAGACTGAAAAATGTTGTAATCTGTTACATCTGAACATTTTTGTAAATCATTGACAATGTATTGAACACAATGTTTGAACAGTTTTTGATAAATACATTTCATGTTTGTTCAGTAGAATGTGTCTAATTCTTGTTTGTTGTGTAATGCTGAATGAGTATACATGTGTGCTTTATTACATGTTTAAGTTAACTCTGTTGATATATACCTGCTTTACATCATTCTCTAATTTTTAATTATGAGTGATGTATATCATTGACTAAGGGTTATGACTTCTCCAAATAGGGGGAGATTGTTGGGTACATTGGTCAAATGTACCTGATTTGAAGAAGCCTCACCTAACTCAATGATATACATCATAATGTATTTGATGTTTGTTTGAGTTACTTGTGCAGGTTAGGTATACACTGGACTGAAGCTAAATGTTTCTAAGTCCATGTGTCGACACCCAGAGGGAAAGTGTCGACACTTGAGAAAGCTTGTGTCGACACCCAGACAAGCTGTGTCGACACTTGGAGTAATTGTGTCGACACCTGGGATGAAGAGTCGACACCAGACAGAAAGTGTCGACACTTGGAGCTGTGTCGACACTCAGTGAAGAAGAATGCAGAAAAACTGTGTCGACACTTGGCAGAAGTGTCGACACCTAGAAGAGCTAAGTCTACATCAGAAAGTGTCGACACTTGGAGCTGTGTCGACACTCAGCAAAATTCTGCAGAGACTAAGGACAAGTGTCGACACTCAACATAATGTGTCGACACTCAAACTGCAGAGTCAATATATGAAGAATGTGTCGACACTCAGCACAATGTGTCGACACACAACCAGAAGAGTCAACACTTGAAGAAAGTGTCGACACCCAGCACAATGTGTCGACACTTAATTGAAGACTCTACACTTGAAGAAAGTGTCGACACAAGGAGCTGTGTCGACACTTAGCAAAGAACAGAAAAGTTACAAAATATTCTAAGTACAAGTGTCGACACTAAGGGAATGTGTCGACACTCAGCTGAAGAAACAAGATTGAAGACTAGTATCGACACCAAGAAGCAGTGTCGACACTTGACAATTTCAACACATGAAGATGTGTCGACACATGAAGATGTGTCGACACAAAGGAGCTGTGTCGACACTTAGAAGAATACAGTTAAAGAATGAAGTACAAGTATTTGTGTCGACACTCAATTTCAGTGTCGACACATGCAGAAGAATCTGTGTCGAGACGTACAAGGAATTGTGTCGACACCTTGTAGACTTGTGTCGACACTTACACAACATGTGTCGACACTTAGTCTATAAGTGTCGACACTTGAGAACAGAAAGTCTCGACACTATCTGACAGTTAGAGAATTTCAAGAAGTGACTGGTTGACATGACAGCTGCCGATCCAACCGGTCTACAGCAACTGTCAGAGAAATCAGAAGTTTGTTATGAACCAGACCAGCCGGTTACCATGAAGGAAGCCTATAAATAGGCATCCATAGTTTACAGAAACAGTTGTTGTGATTAAGAAACAAGAGTTACAGCTTGAGAGAATTTTTTAAAGTAGTTGATCAGATTAAATCAAGAAGTGATACACAGAGGATCAACATCAGAAGATCTGTCAGTCCAACTGCAGATCTAAGAAGTTGGAGAGAGAGAGCTCCAATCAAGAATTCAGTCTTTGGAACTAAGGCTGAGAAGAAGGATTCAGAAACATCTGGATCTCAAGAAGCAGAGGTCAAGGAACAACTGCAGAAGATTCAGACTAATTCAGTTCTAACTCAAGAAGCTTTGAAGGAAGCTAAGTCAGTTTGGATCTAACTGAGTTCTTCCAAGAACTCTTCAAGAAACTCTCAACTCCTCTCTTATTTTCTGAGTTGTAGAGTTAGCAATTGTATTTCTATTTTAACTTGTAGGATCCTTTGGATCTGAGAGAATTGTAAGCCTATATTATAAAGGCTGAGGGTAGGGCTTGGTTGCCTGAGTATAGGAGTTGAAGAACTCTGAGTGTAGGCCTTAATTGGCTGAGTGTAGGCCTGGGTGGCTGAGTGTAGGCCTTGGTGGCTGAGTGTAAGGCTTTGGGCCTGAGGTGTAGGAACCTAGTTGGGTTCTGAGCTAGTGGAGAAGTTTGGCCGAATCTAGTACACTGCTAGATAGGCGAAGGGGGAAAGTGGATGTACCCAAAGATTGGGGAACCACTATAAAATCTTGTGTATTCTGTGCTGTGAATGTGCTGTGTTGTGAATTGCTGTGTTTGCTGTGAGAACTTATTCAGAAATCAGTGTTATAAACTGTTGTGCTGCCAACAAAGTTTTAAAAAGGTTTTGGTCACCTATTCACCCCCCCCTCTAGGTGTTTAGGTACCATATCTTTCAAAGTCTATGTGGAACAGCCATCAGGTTTTGTTGATTCAACTCTACCTAATCATGTCTATAGACCTAGGAAAGCATTGTATGGGTTAAAGCAAGCCCCTAGGGCTTGGTATGAAACCTTGTCTAGTTTCCTCATTGAGAATAAGTTCACAAGGGGGAAAATAGACAAGACTCTATTCCTTAGGGAATCCAGAGGCAAAGTAATACTAGTCCAAATATATATAGATGACATAATATTTGGGTCTACTGAAAGTAGTCTTTGCAAAAAGTTTGCAAAACTAATGAAAGGACAATTTGAGATGAGTAGTATAGGGGAGCTTAAGTTCTTCTTGGGTCTCCAAGTTAGACAGACTGAGAATGGTTTATCCATATGCCAGTCTAAGTTCACCCTAGAACTCATAAGGAAGTATGGTATGGATTCATCCAGTACCATGAAGACTCCTATGGGGTCAAGTATGTCTCTTAGCAAGGATGATGCAGGGAAACCTGTAGATGAGTCTTTGTATAGAGGGATAGTTGGCTCCCTATTATATTTGACTGCAAGTAGACCAGATATCATGTATGCTACATGTGTCTGTGCAAGGTACCAAGCATGCCCTAAGGAGTCTCATTTGACAGTAGTCAAAAGGATATTGAGATATCTAAAGGGCACTCCTTATCTAGGCCTCTGGTACCCTAGGAATGGGGATTTTGAACTAACAGGTTATTCAGATGCAGACTTTGCAGGATGCAAAGAAGACAGAAAAAGGGCAACTGGAACCTGTCAATTCCTAGGTGGAAGACTGATTTCATGGAGTAGCAAAAAACAAACAAGTGTGGCTATCTCCACTGCAGAGTCATAATATGTGGCTGCAGGAAGTTGCTGTGCTCAACTTCTATGGATACAACATCAGCTTGAGGATTATGGAATTCAGGTAAGTAGAACTCCACTCTTTTGTGATTTTACAAGTGCTATATCAATTGCACATAATCCTGTTTCCCATAGTAGAACTAAACATATTGAAATAAAATATCATTTTCTTAGGGAGCATGTAGAGAAAGAAGATATTTTACTAGAATATGTTAAAACAGATAATCAACTAGCTGATATGTATACTAAGCCCCTAGAAGAAACTAAGTTCAATAGGTTTAAAATTGAACTAGGTATGATAAACTTAGAATAAGTTTATAGAAATGGCTAAGTAAAATAGTGTCGACACACAGAGATATCTGTGTCGACACAGAAAAGTGGTGTCGACACTTCAGGGAAAAGGTGTCGACACATCTAGGAAGTTGGTGTCGACACTTCAGAATATTAGTGTCGACACATGACAAGTAGGTGTCGACACTTCCAAGGTGGTGTCGACACTTAGGCTTTACTCAGAATTATCTAAGTAAGGTCTCGACTAAATGTCGAGTTAAGTGGTGTCGACACATAAACAAGTGTCGACACATATAATCTGTTGACTAAACTTGTGTTGACACAGTGTGTCGAGACATTATAAGTCTGTGTCGACACTTTTCCACAGTGTCGACACAATTTAAGTTAGCTGACCCGCCCTTTCATCTTCAAACCTAGAAAGGTATAAATAGGATTTTGCCTTTGTCTGTCGACACGCTTTCAAAAGTTTCGAGACCAAACTTGTGTGTCGACACCTCTTCTTCTCTCAGTTCAAATTCTTCAAACCCTAATGGCGCCAAAGCTCGAGGAGAACGTCAATGAAGGCTATGAACTGGTGCGAGACGCGTTTGAGGATGCAGACCCAGAAATCAAGAACGTGATAACCCTAGTTGCTGACTCAGGGTTAGAATTCCTTGTTTTTGAGCTGACTAAAATCTGGAAGAAAGAAGTCTTAGAATTCCTAAATGGAGCTAAAAAAGACGAATCTGGATTCAAGATCAAGTCTAAGGTCCATGGAGAAAAAGTGAAAGTCTCTCCTAAAAGTTTAAGAAAGGTTCTAAACCTGCCAAGGACAAAAGAAGAAGATGAGGTTACTGCTTCTAAGACCAGAGAAGCATTGACATGGTGTGGTCTGGATTTAAAGATGAAAATTGGATCTGTATTAAATAGGAAGGGGATGAACAACCAGGGTAAATTTTTATCAGAAATTGTAGGCAAAGTGATCTTAAGTAAGCCTGGAGGGCATGACAGAGTATCTGCCCATATGTTCAACCTTATGACAAGGATAATCTTCACAATGAACACAGATTGGTCTGTTATTGTCTTTGAGAAGATTAAGGAGAGTCTGAAGAAACCCAATTTGGGTAGAATAATTAGTCTGTACCTTGCTGGTAGTATACCGGAAGTAATAAAGCAAGCTGCTGGCACTAATATCAACCATATGAGAAAGATGGACATGAGGATCTTCTCTAGGTGGGACAGAGTTTTGACTAAGGAGATGCCTACTCTTGAAAAAGTAACACCCCAAAAGAAGAAGAAGAAGCCTGCCCCAGTGGCACAGGATTCCTCTAGCAGCTCTGGTAGTGAAGAGCAAGTTGTCTTTACACCTGATGAGGATGTAGAAGGTAATGCTGGGAAGTCTCCAGCTCAACAAGAAGTTGCTGAGAGGCAGGGGGAGCTACCTCAAGCTAGCCCCATACACCAGGATTCAGTCCAGGGGGAGCCACTAGTAGTGGAAGAGCCAACTCCACTGGAAAGTGAGCAAGCTACAAACACAATTCTTGAGGTAATCACTGAGCTTAATGCTTTAGATTTCCATATAGAGGATACTGTTATGTCTGATTCCTTAAATAATGTTACTCAGCAAACTCAGATTGATAGTCTACCCCAGATGTTGTCATGTAGGACACATCTGTTACAGTTCAAGTTGTATCTGATCCAGTGGTAGATGAGCCAAGAGTTTCTCCAGCTCATTCTCCACAAGAATTTACAATGGAAGATTTATTTCTTAATCTGGATCAACAAGACCTTGAGAAGGAATGTACTGCTGCTGAGGGGGAGAATGCTCCAGTTGAGGGGGAGCAAGTGCAAATTCAAGAAGAGACAGCAAGGCAAGAGCCAGAGAAGCAAAAAGCTATTGAAGAGCTACCTAAGGAGAGGGTAGATATAGCCAGCACCTCAGCTTCTGAAGATGAGGAGGCTGCAAGGGCTAAGAAAGGAAGTTTCAAGTTTTAAAAGAAGGAGCCAGAGTTATAAGAAGGCATTGCAAACATAGCACCACAGCCAGCACTACAGCCAACTCCATCAATAGATTATAGTGCTCTAATGGTTGCTATGCAAATCAAGCTTGATGAGCACAGAAAAGCCATAGAAACCTATGTGGATGAGGGACATAATCCTTACAGTTTGATCTAGCCCAAGATATAAAGTCAATAAGATTTGAAATGAATCTTAATAAAAAGGAAATGACTGACTGCTTCCACAAAGGAGGGAATGCAGTGGTATACTTAACAACTCATCAGGAAAAGATAAAAGCTCAAGTAGATGACATTGCACTGAAGCAAGGATATGTTCTTGAGAACCAAATCAGAATGAATGATAACTAACTGCTTCTCATAATGCAATTGTCACAGAAATGAAAAACATAGCTGCTGGACTGACAACTTCTATTGCTACTGCTAAGGCAGATTTTGATAAAGCACTGCAAGAGAACTTAACTGCTGTTAAAACTGCAATTCAAGACTCTCAGAAGTTGATAACTGACAAACTCCAAAGGTTGAAACCTTTCTTTAAAGATGGAGTTAATTATTTGGATAACCAAGTGAGATTTCAGAAAGATGATGTCAGAGATCATATAGAAAGAGAAGTCATAAAGGGGGAGAGGGTTTTAATCAAATCCAGCTCTGATCATGCCAAATGGATATCTAATTCTATCAGAGCAACTCTTGGATATCCTCCTTTATGTGATGATGACAATGTAGCAGAATCTGGAATACATCCTGCATATCTAGGAGGGGAGCAACCAGAAGTGGCTCAAGTCATCTACCCTCCTCCAGATTTTTGATATGGTTCAAGCTGATATACAATCAATGTATAGCCCACCTGGGGTCAGCAAAATGTCATCATAGAGAAGGTGGTTCAGCCAGTATCTGAGGCTATGCAAGCAGCTCTGCAGAAAGAAGAAGAAGTCAGACTGTCTAAGAAGAGGTTCAGGGAGCAAGCTGAACAAAGACCTGACTTTCAGCAGTGGAGCCCCACTTCAAGGAACATTATCTTAACTGCATGGAAAGCTGCAAAAGATAACATTCAAGACAGAAATAAATGGTTTTCTGAATTGGAATGGAAAAAGCATGAGACAAGGCAAGAAGCCATAGTCCAATATAGAAGAAAGGCCAAGATGGGAAAGCTACCTCCTACTGCCCAGGAGCCTAGCAAGTACTTTCCCAAGGCATATCATTATTTTGAAAGGCAAAAGATTAAAGCTGAAGAGCAAAAGAAAAAGGATCTGAAAGGCAAGAAGCCTGCTGATACTGAAGTTACTGAAGCCCCTGTTCAAGCCAAGATACAGTCTGGAAAAGGAATAGTAATTAAGGAGGCTGAACAAAAATAGAATAGAATTTTATTCAGTTTACAATTGTAATCTTGTGTTTTTCAAACACTATGTAAAACTTTGTATAATGAATATTACAAAGTTATGAGAACAATATGATGTGTTTTAAATCTATTTCATAATTGTTCTGAGATGTTATCTGTGTATACATGTTTGATTGATACATGTTTATGTTTGCCCTGTTATATACTCCTGCTTTACATCATTTTGTAATTTTATTATGAATGGTGTATATCATTGACTAAGGGTTATGACTTCTCCAAATAGGGGAAGATTGTTGGGTACATTGGTTCTAATGTACCTGATTTGAAGAAGCCTCACCCAACTCAATGATATACATCAAAATATATTTGATGTGTTTTGAGTTTACTTGTGCAGGTTAAGTATTTGCAGGAAAGAAGAAAAAGTTTCTAAGTCCATGTGTCGACACCCAGGAGCAAAGTGTCGACACTTAAGAAGACTTGTGTCGACACCCAGGCAAGAAGTGTCGACACTTGGAGTATTTGTGTCGACACCAGGGATGTAGAGTCGACACCAGACAGAAAGTGTCGACACAAGGAGCTGTGTCGACACTCAATGAAGAAAAGTGCAGTGAAGCTGTGTCGACACTTAGAAGTTGTGTCGACACCCAGTGAAACTGTGTCTACATCAGAAAGTGTCGACACTTGGAGGCTGTGTCGACACTCAGCAAAAGTCAGCAGAGTCTAAGTATAAGTGCCGACACCCAGAGCAATGTGTCGACACACAGCAGAAGAGTCAACACTTGAAGAAAGTGTCGACACAAGAAAGAATGTGTCGACACTCAGCTGAAGACTCAACACTTGAAGAAAGTGTCGACACAAGAAAGGATGTGTCGACACTCAGCTGAAGACTCAACACTTGAAGAAAATGTCGACACAAGGAGCTGTGTCGACACTTAGCAAAGTTCAAGAATATTCTAAGTACAAGTGTCGACACTAAGGAGATGTGTCGACACTCAGCCAGAGTCTCAATAGAAGAAGAATGTGTCGACACAAGGAGCTGTGTCGACACTCAGCAAGTATCAACACAAAAGGCATATGTCGACACCAAGAAGAAGTGTCGACACTTAACAGATTCAACACATGAAGATGTGTTGACACAAAGGAGATGTGTCGACACTTACAAGAATTCAGCAATATACTGAAGTACAAGTACTTGTGTCGACACACATTATCAGTGTCGACACATGAAGAAGAAGCAGTGTCGAGATATAAAATCTACAACACAAGAAGTTGTGTCGACACCTTGTAGGCTAGTGTCGACACTTAGACAACTTGTGTCGACACCTGGTCTATAAGTGTCGACACTCGAAGACAGACAGTCTCGACACTTTCAGACAGTTACAGAATTTTCAAGAACTGACTGGATGACTTGACAGCTGCCATTCCAGCCGGTCTACTGCACCTGTCAGAGTTGTCAGAAATCAGTTATGAACCGGACCAGCGGGTTACCATGAAGAAGGCCTATAAATAGGCTTACACTGTCTACAGAAACAGATGATCAACACATCAAGTTATACAAAGAAGATCTAGCTATTCCTTGAAGAATCTAGTGAAGATCTAAGAAGTTGGAGAGAGAGAGCTCCATCCAATAAGTCAGCCGTTGGAACCAGGCTGAGAAGAAGGGTTCAGATTTGTTCTGAATCTTAAGTAGCAGAGATCAAGGATCAACTACAGAGGAGATCAATCTTATTGTGTTCTACATTCAAGAAGCTTTGAAGAAAGCCAAGTCAGGTTGATTTCAGCTGAGTTCTTCCAAGAACTCATCAAGAAACTCACAACTCTTCTCTCTTTTCTCTGAGTTGTTGAGTATAAATTTTGTATTCAAATTATCTAGTAGGATCCTTAGGGATCTGAGTTTTGTAAGCCTGTAATTATAAAGGCTGAGTGTAGGGCCTGTGTGCCTGAGTGTAGGAGAGTTGTATCTCTGAGTGTAGGCCTATTGTGGCTGAGTATAGGCCTTGATGGCTGAGTGTAGGCCTTGGTGGCTGAGTGTAGGCTTTGTGAAGAAGCTGAGTTGTAGGGCCTTGGGTCTGAGCTGTAGGAACCTGGTTTGGGGTTCTGAGTGTAAGATCTGAGGATCTGAGATAGTGGAGGAGTTTGGCCGAATCTAGTACACTACTAGATAGGCGAAGGGGGAAAGTGGATGTACCCAAACATTGGGAAACCACTATAAACCTGTGTGTCTCTGTGTGTATGTGGTTTGCTGTAATTGCTGTTTGATTGCTGTGCAAAAGTAGATATAAATCTGTGATAAACTCTGAATTCTGCCTAAAAAGTTAAAAAGATTTAAGTCACCTATTCACCCCCCCTCTAGGTGATTAGGTACAATATCTTTCAATATTCATATATAAGCTGATGAATATCTCCTTCATATTCAGACCCATCTTCATCTTTTGATGCAGATGCATCTGATTCTGACCCAGTAAAGTAATCAGAATCTACAGATAAACTTTTTACCTTACTTGGACCAGGCTGATCCTGGCATTGGTTTTCTTCAGACACTGCCATCAATCCTTTGCACTGACGGTCTTCTTGCTCATAGATAGAGTCCAGTAATTGCATGAATTCATCCTCTTCTTCTATTGCAACCAAACCAATATAGGCCTCAGCCTCAGATTCAGACTCTGAAGTTAACTGATCTGTCAAACTTTTCTCTTTCTTAGCTACCAAGGATTTCTCCTTCTTGCTCTTGTGCTGAGACTTCTTTTTATCAGCTAACTCCTTCCTTTTGTCTGGATAGTCAGCCACAACATGTCCTGGTCTGTTGCAGCAACAGTAGATAATCTTTGATGTAGTTGACTTACTGGGCTTTGTCTCACTCCTGTCCTTCCTGGATGATTTCCTCTTCTGATAATAGTCATCCTTGGACTGAGATGTGGATGACTTAGATTTCCACTGCTTCTTCTTTAAGAATCTCTGGAACTGCCTTGTGAATGCTGCAGAGTCTTCATCAGAATTACTGCTATCTGTACTGTGATTATCAGAATTTTCTGAAATCACTTCTGCATCTTTCTTAGGTGAAGATGAAGACATTCTCCTATTCTTCCTTGTGGCTTCTACCTTGAATGACATAGACTTTTCTCTAGAGTCAACCTTTGTATGTTTCTCTTCCTCTTTTCTGGCTAACAGCTGCATCTCATAAGGCAGCAATTTTCCAAACAGTGTTGGAGGTGAAATCTCTGAAAATCTGGCCACTTCCCTTATGACACAGATCTTTTTATCCCAATCCTTAGTCAAAGACCTAAGGAATTTGTCATTCAGCTCATATGTACTGATTATTCTTCCATAAGACATTAATTCATTTACAATCCTGTAGAACTTCTTATAACATTCAGTTATACTTTCAGACTTGGCTTGTCTGAAACTCTCATATTCTTGATTAAGCATAGACTTTCTATCTTGCCTAACCTCTTCAGAACCCTCCATATAGACAATCAATGTGTCCCACATCTCCTTGGAGGTTTTGCATTGAATTAGATTCTGGAATGTTAAATCATCAATGACACTCACTATAATATTCTATGCTCTTTTATCCATTGTAGCCAAGATGATCTCATCCTTAGTCATCTCTGAAAAATCCTTAGGAATCGTTTGATTGGCATCAAGAACAGAGACCTTCATTGGAACATATGGTCCTTCCTTAACTGTTATGTAAATTCTAGGATCAGATGCCTCCATAAATAGTCTGACCCTTTCCGTCCATATTCCAAAGATTTCCTTCCTGCAGATAGGCAATTTCATTGAACCAAGTTTTTTATGGTTTTCTCCTGAACCCATCTTCTTTAACTTAATTCTGCCTCACAGATCTCACTCAGACTGTTAAGTCAATCTTTGAGTAACCTCCCTCTGATAGCACTTGAAAGAATTGGTTCCTAAACACCTAGAGGGGAGGGGGGTGAATAGGTGAAATTCTTTTTTATATAAAGGCAGAATATATATTCAGATTATCAAATTAATCTATCAGTTCTACAGCTACCACAATCACAATATTCACAGAATTACACACAATCACAGATTGCACACAGTTTTATAGTGGTTACCCAAGGTCTGAGTACATCCACTTTCCCCCTTCGCCTATCTAGCAGTGTGCTAGATTCAGCCTAACTTATTTCCTTCTACTCAGATCCGCAGATCTTACAGCTCGAAACCCAAACAAGGCTCCTACAACTCAGAGTGAGTCCACACTCCTACAGCTCAGGCAATCTGCCTACCTCAACCTTCAACAAGGCCTACAAATCAGAGATAACAATCTCCTACAACTCAGGCTCACAGCCCTACCTCAGCCTTCAACAAGGCCTACCACTTAGAGAAATAAATCTCCTACAACTCGGTCTTTATAAATCAGGCTTACAACTCAGATCTTATAAAGATCCTACATAAAATAGATTTAAGTTTGTAATTTACCACCACTCTGGTAGAGAGAGAAAGGATGGATAGTTTCTTGATCAGTTCTTGGAAGAATTTGATGGTAGAGAACAACCACTCTTAGCTTTCTTCAAAGCTTCTTGAATCTGAACTCAGTAGGGTTGATCTCCTTTGAAGTTGATCTTCAATCAGCTTCTTTCTTGAAATTCAGATCTCAATCTGAATCCTTATTGGCAGACTGGTTCAGTATCTGCACTTAAGAGACTTGTAGATGTAAGCCCCTTTCTTCTCTTGAATAGATGGAGCTCTCTCTCTCCAAATTCTTCTGAAGATTCTTCTGAATTCTTGTTTGAATTCTCTTGACAATCTCTGAGTAGATCACCACTTCAGAATGTCTTATTAGATCTTCTGACGAAAATCTTCTTCAGTTTTTATTTAAGTGTATCTCCAACTTCAGTATTCTGTATGTCTATTTGTTGAAGGAGAATGCCTTTATATAGACTTCCTCCATGGTAACCTGCGGATCCAGTTTCTAACAAACTTCTGACAGTTCTGATAGTTGAAGTAGACCGGTTGGAAATGGCAGCTGTCAAGTCTTCCAGTCACTTCTTGAAACTCTGTCTCTATTAGCAAAGTGTCGAGAATGAACTTCATCATGTGTCGACACAAGTAGACTAAGTGTTGACACAAGCAGACTAAGTGTCGACACAAGCAGACTAAGTGTCGATACAAGCCTTGGTGGTGTCGACACAGCTCCTTTGGTGTAGACACTGCTTCTCGACACAACTTCTGTAGAATGTGTCGACACTAGTTTTGTGTGTCGACACAGTCACTTCTTCTCTTTAACTTTATTGAAACTCTGCTAGGTGTCGACATAAATCCTGTATGTCGACACAGTTGATGTCGACAAAGTCTTCTGTGTGTCGACACTGCCTCTGTGTGTCCATACAGTTGATGTCGACTAAGCTTTCCTGTGTGTCGACACTGCCTATGTGTGTCGACACAGTTTCTTCTGGTGTCGACACAGCCTTTCCAAGTGTCGACATAATTGACTCTAGGTGTCGACACAGCTTTTCTCCAGTGTCGACACAAACCTTCATAAGTGTCGACACAGCTTCTTCTGGTGTCGACACATGGACTTAGAAACTTTTTCTTGCATTCCTGCATTTTCTTAACCTGCACATATAAACTCAAAATACCATCAAATACACCTTGATGCACATCATTGAGTAAGGTGAGGCTTCTTCAAATCTGGTACACATTTTCCAGTGTTCCCAACAGTTTTCTAGCATCTAAAATGGGTTTTCTAGTAACACCACTTTAAATTTATAGTTCGTCTAATTTAATTTTGAGACAGCTAGAAATAAATAAAAAATGTTCAATTTCGAGCCAGCTCGATTCAGTTTCGAGAAGGCACGAAATCAAGCAAATTCGAGTCGAGACGACTCGACTTGTAATCGATTTATATTACGAATTGATTTTGATCCGAGTTTGAGTCGAAAATTTGAATTTCGAACCGAACCAAACTCGCTCGAACTCGTCTCGATATCAGCTCTACTCATAGACGGGCGCAACTTGCTCGAATGCGAGTGCAACACACTCAAATGCGGGCGCAGACCGCTAAGATTCGGTGAGCACAAACAATGTTCGTGCGGAGTTACTCGTGTGTGTGTATCTTTATTATATAAAACATTAAACCTATTTGGAGGCATGCCACAAGTTGGATCTGGACCATTGGATGGGGTTGCTTCAAATAATGGTTGTTGGATTCAAGAGATGGGGACTGCATATATCCATTCCTCCCAAAAAGCCTTCTCTACAACTCTCGATGTCTGTTCCGCCTAAAACCAGAACACACGGTTCCGTATGCCGCCAGCGGTGTACAACCCTATATTCGCTGGGTGTGACCAAGATGCCCAAGGGGCCCGAATTAGGCTAGTCTTAGGCTAGCTTTGGGCTGAAACCGGATCTAATAAGTAAGCAGGCAAGAAGGTTCCGCCCAGGGCAGGCAAAAGGGCTTGCGCCTCGGGTTGGCGAGAACCCTCCAACCCTTGGCGTTGAGTGATGCTTTTCCACTGAACGCTCTGTTAGTCTTTAGGTCCCCGCCCAGGGCAGGCGAAAGGGCTTGCGCCTCTGGTCGACGAGAGCTCATCAACCTTCGGGGTTAGCGGGAAGGTTCGCGCTCAGAGCAAGTGGAAAGAATTCCACCAGGTGGGACCCAAGACTGAAATTACCTGAATACCCCTGAGTCTGCATTTAACTTCTCTAAACAGCAGAGTTTGGCTATTGGCAGACCAGCACGGGGGCATTTTAGTAATTTTAGGGCAGCAAAATTATGTTTTTTGCAGACCGGATACTGAAAACCTATAAATAGACCAATAGAGTTCCTCAGAAGGCAGAATTTTGATACTTCCACAAATTTCCTTCTGGTGTTTTTTGAGGAACTCCTAGCACAACAATTGGCTTTGGAGGGGAAGCGCTCAAAGAACTTCCGGGTTAGAGGAGATACCTCCCAGCTGGTGCTTAGGTTCAGTTCTAGACGTTTCATCGCTAGTCAGGGGTCAGGGTTTGAGAGAAGTAGTTGTTAGCTACACCCCAAGGTCCAAACTCTCATTGAGTCCAGTTTTTGGCTTCAACATTTCTGGTGTGGTGAGTGTGGACCGTAACTAACACAGGAAAACCTCAATTCAAGTCTCATGGTTGGAGATGAAGGAGAAGGAGCTGGCTCGGGAGGTTCTCCCTCTTGGGGAAGTGGGGTGACGTTGGGTATGTTGGAATATTTCAGGCGGGAAGTCTTTCAAACCATCCACTTGGCCTTCTCGGCAAGAGGCAAGTGGGAGACTCCTCAGGTCCCGATGGTGGCTGCTCCGTCATTAAGCAAGAATGCTCCCGGGTAGCGCCCTAGGAAGGAGGTTCCGGCGGAGGTTGCCGGGATGGATCTCGCCAGGCGTGAGCTGTTTCCTGGGCAGGCCAGTACGGATAGGGCTAGCGAGGCGTGGTCACGAGATGTGCACACTCGGCAGGACGGGGGAGGGAGCCCCTTCAGTGAGCTCATCATCTCAGCTCCGGTTCCGGAGGGGTTCTGGGAGCCAGACATGACCTACTATACGAGGAGGGATGGCCCCACGCAGCATGTGTAGTGGTTTGAAGATGTCATTTCCATAAGGCAAATGTCAAATGCCTTCAAGTGTAGGCTCTTCGCCATCACTCTGAAGGAGAAGGACTGGGAATGGTTCCACCAGTTGCCTGCGAGTTCGATCTACTATTTTGAGGATCTGTGACGCGAGTTCTTGAAGAGGTTCTCAATGTCCAAGAAGAGGAAGAATGGAACAGAGTGCTTGTTCGCCATCAAGCAGAGACTGGAGGAGACACTGGGACGTTATGTTGATAGGTTCCAAGAAGAGATTCTGCAGGTTCAGGAGATGCCGGGGTACACTGTGATGCTTGCCTTTACCCTTGGGTTGAAGATTCTTTAGCATGGAGCTAAAGAGAGTTCCCCCCTCTCCTTCGAGGAGCTGATGGAGAGGGCGAAGAAGGAAATCGAGATCGAGGCGTCCAATCCGGCGTTTGCCAAGAAGTTGGCCAAGTTGGAGGAGGATGATGTGAAAGAATCAGGAGCAGGGAGGCAGAGGGAGAAAAGAGAGGAGAGAAGAAGGGAGGAACCCCAAGGATAGGAGCAAAATCAAGGTTGGGGGTCGTGTGAGCCGAATAACAGGTTGGGCTGGAGGCCCCAGGAAGGTCACCCTCAGGGATAGGGTGGAGGTTTTCAAGGAAGTGATAACAACTGCGAGCAACGGAGGTTTAATCAGCCATCCTGGAGGAAGGGAAAGAGGGCCCCCCTCCTGCCTTAGCAGGAAGCTATGGAGATCGTGAGAGGAAGAGGAGGAGCTCAAGGAGGAGAGAGGATAAGAGAAGGTAGGGTGGCGTTGCCATTCCGTGACTTCCACCAGGAAGTGGGTCATGCAACATCCACCTGCCCGGAGTTTTTGGAGATGAGAGCGGTCAGGGGGCAAGTCCAGCAGCAGCCACCTGTGAGGATTGAGGAAGTTATGTAAGGAGGAGGTGAGGATAGATGTGAGGACCGAGTGGACGTGGGAGCCCGAGGAGGGATCATGGTGATCCATTGGGGGTGGGGATAGAAGCCATCCGCAAGGGGAGTTTCCAAACCATGTATAGAAGGAGCATCGTCTCGACCTCCCAGACCCCCCCCCAACAAGAAGAGAAAATCACTTTTTTAGCAAAGGACATACCCGACTATGAAGACCCGTTCTGTGACACTTTGGTGATCCAGACGACAATAGAGAATTTCACGGTCTCCAGGATTCTGGTAGACAATGGGAGCTCGGTGAATGTAATTTTCAAGAAAGCTTTTGATGAGATGAAGGTGGAGGCTCGGAGAATTCTAGCCTCAGACGGACCATTGTTTGGGTTCTCGGGGGTGCGGAGGAAGTTGAAGGAGGGGTGGGGCTGCATGTGACGTTGGGGGGAGGGGGGTATCGAGGAACTGTCGGTTCTTCATTTTTGACGCTCCAAGCAGCTATAACGCAATCTTTGGGTGACCTCTCATCAGCGCATTTCGTTGCGTCCTCTCCTCATTTTATCAGTGCCTTAAGTTCAGTAGTGGGGTAGTGCAGGTCAGGATCAGGGGGGATCCAAAGGTGTCGAGACAGTGCTATGTGACTGTCGTCAACACCATTTCCTGGATGGCATAGGAAGAGGAGCTGGAGAAGGAGATGACGATGGAGGAGGAAGCCGCAGAGGAAGGAGAGATGAGCCTATGGGAGGCTTGTAAGAAGATGGCAGAGGAAGGAGTGGTGAGCCTAGGATGGGCTGGAGAGAAGACTGAAGAGGAAGCTATGGAGAAGGAAGAGGTGAGCCTAGGTAAGGCTGGAGAAAAGACTGCAGGGGAGCAAAGGGTAGAGGGAGAAGCTGGGGGTGAGGCCCAGAGGGGTGAAGAAGTGGAGTTGCCGAGGAAGGGCATATTGGAGGCGATGGAGGTTGAGAGGGCAGGAGGTGAGGAAGAGTTGGGAGAAAGGGAGGAGAGGGCCGATAGGGAGTAGTCCCGGCTAGAGCCGACAGAGGAAGTCATGGAGATGGAGGTCATCAATAATGCAGGGAAGGCGGAGAGGGTATGGGTCAGCGGTGGCTTGAGCCCAGAAGACCAGCAAGGATGCAGGAGTGCATACAATAGGACGTCGAAGTCTTTGCCTGGAGTGCGGCTGACATGCCGGGCATCGACGCAGATGTGGCTTGCCACCATCTGAACCTGGACCCCAAGATGTGTCACATCCGTCATAAGATGAGGACCATCACCACCAAGATGGAGGAGCCCATCCACAAGCAGGTAAAGAAGCTTCTCGACGCAGGTTTAATCTCGGATATCCAGTATCCAGGCTGGATCTCCAATGTGTAATGGTAAAGAAGGGGGATGTGAGGTGGTGCATGTGTGTAGACTTTTCTTTGTTAAATAAATCATGCCCTAAGGATTGCTACCCCCTGCCTCGGATCGACGTGCTGGTTGATTTAGCCATCAGTTTTTCTATTATGAGTTTTTTGGATGCTTTTTCAGGTTATCACCAGATCTGAATGCACCCCCCTCCCCCCCGACATCAAAGATGTCTCTTCATCACAAAGGAGGGGTGTTTCAGCTACAAGATGATGCCATTCGGGCTAAAGAACGAAGGGGCTACCTACCAGCGAATGATGGATCAGGTGTTCAAAAATCAGAGGGGTAGGAACCTGAACGTCTACGTTGATGATCTCATGGTGAAGAGTGAGGATGTTGGTTCACACCTACTCGACCTAGAGGAGACACTCGCAACCTTGCAGAAGTTTAAAATGAGGCTATATCCCCTGAAGTGTGTCTTTGGGGCAAGACGAGGCAAGTTCCTCGGGCATCTTCTAACCCCAACAGGGGTAGAGCATGTGGAAACCACCCGTCACCACACATCTTCCCAAAACCCCGAGGTGATGGTAAGGGGGGGACGGGGGTACATAAACACCAAGGACTACCTGCTGCAGGCAATGTGGGACTAATCCATCCACGGGATGACGGGGATATTCCGCCACACGGGGGGCCCACCGGGGTCAACACCCAGACCTGGAATGCGATGGGAAAGCCCAAATATGCGGTCCCACACACACCCAATCCTGCTGGACCTTGGTTCTCAACACTCCCCCGCAGCGGGATGGCTCTGATACCATGTGGAAACCACCCGTCACCACACATCTTCCCAAAACCCTGAGGTGATGGTAAGGGGGGACGGGGGTACATAAACACCAAGGACCACCCGCTGCAGGCAATGTGGGACTAATCTATCCACGGGATGGCGGGGATATTCCGCCATACGGGGGGCCCACCGGGGTCAACACCCTGACCTGGAACGCGATGGGGAAGCCCAAATATGCGGTCCCACACACACCCAATCCCGCTGGACCTTGGTTCTCAACAGAGCCTAACCCATATAAGGTGAAGGCCATCTTGGAGTTGGAATCACCTTGCAGCACCAAAGAAGTTCAGCATTTGACAGGCAAGTTGGCTGGGTTGAATCGGTTTCTCTCTCGTGCCGGGGAGAAGTGTTCACCCTTCTTCAAGATGCTTCGGGGGAACCAAAAGTTTGAGTAGACGGAGGAATGTGAGAAGGCTTTCCGGGCATTGAAGGCTCAACTGTCCCAAGCGTCGCTCCTACAGAGCCCGAAGGAGGGGGAGGATCTAGCCTTGTATCTGGGGGTAGAGGCGGAGGCTGTAAGTTCTGTACTAGTGAGGGAATAAGGGAAGAAACAACTACCCATCTACTACGTCAGTAGGATTCTGAAGAAGGCGGAGCTTTGCTACCCCATCTTGTAGAAGTTGGCCTTCTCCCTGATCATCTCGGCCAGGAAGCTCAGACCATATTTCCAAGCTCATTCAATCAAGGTGGTGACGGACCATCCATTGCGCAAAATTTTTGAAGGGGTGGAACACTCGGGGCAATTAGCCAAATGGTTCATCGAGCTCAGCGAGTTTGACGTCTCTTTCATCCCAAGGCTCTCCATCAAGGCGTAGGCAGTGGATGATTTCTTGGCCGACTACATCATAGAACTGGAGGGAGAGGAAACACTGCCAAGGGAGGCATGAAAGATGTACGTTGATGGAGCCTCGGGGAAGCACTCCCTGGGGGGAGGGGTAGTATTGGTAAGCCCTCAGGGGGTCACCATAGAGAAAGCAGTGGCACTGCATTTCCTGATCACGAACAATCAGGCGGAGTATGACGCTGTCATAGCCGGGTTGCGGTTGGTTATGGAGCTCGGGGTTCACGACGTAGAAGTGCTCACAGATTCACTAGTGGTGGCGTCACCGATCATGGGAGAATATGAAGCCCAGGAGCCCACCCTCCAGAAGTACTTGTCCAAGGTGAGGGTGAATATCGGTGGGTTCTGAGCGTTCTCAATTCAGCACGTCCCCAGGGAAGACAATGAAGCAGCTGACCGATTGGCCAAGTTTGGATCCCGGATGGGGGTGGGGGGGGGGGGACTTTGGCCGATCTATTTCATCCAACAATCGAGGAGGGGGCTGATAGAAGTGGATCGGTGACCCTCATAGGTGGATCCCTTTGTGACCTTCTTCAATACAGGTAGCCTTCCTGAAGGGATCAAGGAAGCAAAAGGCTTTCGGCACAAAGCAACACACTATCTCATGCATGAAGAGGGGTTACATCAGAAGATGTTGTGAGGCCTCTTGGCACGTTGTGTGGTAGAGGAGGAAATCCCAAGGATTCTAGAAGAAGTACACTTCGACGAATGTGGTAGCCATTCGGGGGGAAGGACGTTGGAGGCAACGGTGGTCAGACATGGGTACTTCTGGCCCTCCCTTAGGAAGGATGCGTCGGAGTTTGCGAAGAGGTGTCAAAAGTGTAATCTTTACGCCCCCTCCAACTCTTGCCCGCTCAAAGGCTTCAAAGCATCATGACGTCATAACCTTTAACAATCTGGGGAATGGACTTGGTCGGGCCGTTTCCCCGGCAAGCGGGCAGAGAAGGTTTCTCTTGGTTATGATCAACTACTTCTCAAAGTGGTTGGAGGTCAAGGCGTTGGCCAAGGTAACCTCCCAGGTCATGAAAAACTTCATTTGGGGAGAGATCATCTGTAGGCATGGATTGCCTTAGGCCATCGTCACGGACAATGGGCCGCAGTTTGACAGCGAGGAGTTCATTGGCTTCTGTACCCAGCTGGGGATCGACCTCAGGTTTGCCTCCGTCTGCCACCCCTAGAGCAATGACCAGGTGGAGGCGGCAAACAAAATCATAGTGAACCTGCTCAAGAAGAAGGTGGAGAACTTGAGGGGAAGTTGGTTGGAACAACTCTCCTCGGTGTTGTGGGCTCTGCGAACAACCCAAAACATGGCCACTAGAGAGACCCCCTTCAAGCTATCGCATGGGTGTGAAGCGGTACTGCCCGTGGAGTTTGAGGTTCTGTCCTCGCGAGTTGCGGCTGCTAGCAAAGAAGACGAGGAATGGAGGGAAGAAAATGAGCGGGAGCTACGGCTCTCGCTGGACATGATCGAGGAACTCCACGACAGGGCTATCGTCAGGCAGGAGGAGATCAAACGAAGGATGGCCAAGTACTTAGACAAGCATGTCGGAGTAAGACAGTTCAAGGAAGGGGACCTGGTCTTGAAGATGGTTGAAGCCGCCGATAGGTCGGTAGCCGTTGGTAAGCTCAACCGCGACTAGGAATAAGGCTGATATCGAGTCGATTTCGAGCGATTTTGGCTCGGCTTGAAATCGAAATTTTCGACTCGAACTTGGCTCGAAATCAACTCGAAATGGCTCGATTCTGAGTTGGCTCGAAATCGAATTGAGTCGGCTCGAAATCGAATCGAGTCGGCACAAAATCGAATCGAGTCGGCTTGAAATCGAATCAAGTCGGCTCGAAATCAAATCAAGTCGGCTCGAAAATTAGCAATTTTTCATTTTATTCCTAGTTTTCTCAAAATAAAATTGGGCAACCTATAAATTTAGCAAATGAAACACTTAAAGTCTTCATTCTTTTTATTTAGGTTTAAATTTTGTTATTTTTAATCTAAAAATTAGAATATATTAATAAATACATAATTTTTTTTAATTAATTCGAGTTGGTTCGAATCATATTTCGAGCGATTCAGGGCTGGCTCGAAATCGACTCGAAATCATATTCAAGTCAAATTGAGTTGAATCAATTTTAACCGATTCCGATTCAGCTCAATTTTCGAACGATTTTCGAGTGATTTTCGAGTTTCGAATAATATGCTCAGCCCTAATTAGGAAGGACCCTACATTGTAGAAAGGGCCCTACGAGGATACCACCACCAGAATGTGGAAGGGGTATCCATGAGTCACGCATGGAGTGGCGACGACCTGAAACGTTTCTACCCTTAGTATGAGTAAGATTGAATGTTTTGTTATGATAATTATTCTAAAGATTATTTCTAAAAGTTATTTAACTTTAGGCTAGCTAATCACCTAGAGGGGGGGGGGGGGGTGAATAGGTCTTTGAGCTTTTAATAAATCTTTTGTTGTTTTCAACTTATTCTATCTAGAGCTTGTCCTTAAATCCTGCAATCACAAAGACAAATAAGCACACACAGCAAACAACAGAATTTATAGTGGTTCCCCAATTGGGTACATGCACTTTCCCTCTCCACCTATCCAAGCTTATTTGTTGGACTCGGCAGAAACTCCTCCAAACTTCTCCTAGGTGGTTACACCTCAGAACCCGCAAGATCTTCAAGTCTCCTCCAAGACTCACTTTTCAGCCATAAGGGCCTACACTCAGTGGTTAGCAGAACACCTACCTCAGACTGTTAAGCCCTACACTCAGGCTGGGAGGACAGCCCTACCTTAGATCCCAAAGGATCCTACCTCAGAGCTCTGTAGTGCTCCTACACTCAGTGACCCGCAAGCCACCTACCTCAACCTTATCTCTAAGGCCTACATCTCAGGCTTTTTAGCCCTACAACTTCAGGCCCAAGGCCCTACTCTCAAAGTGCTGCAGCACTCCTACAACTCAACACCCTTCCAGGTACCTACCTCAGTGCCCCTCCAGGCACCTACTGTCACAACCCGCATTTTCTCAATGATAGAATCGCATCAGAGCAAGAGAAAACACGTGCCGTGATGCCACGTCGTGCAGGGGATAACTGCACACGCTCAGGCAAAACTCCAGACCTTAGATTTTAAGGAAAATCGTTGATTAAATATGAAAGAAAATCAGTTATGTTGAAAGGCCGTATCCCTCGGCACAGTGGATCAGCTAGTCCACAAATAAAAAGTATATTTATACGCAGCAGAAAATACTTTGGTTCAATTAAATTGACACTCTAAATGAGCATAAGTGTCCCCGAGGGATGACTCATGGTACGCTCGACTCTAACGTGAATATAATATATATATAAAAGATAGTCTTTTTACGCTAAGGAAATATAGTGTCTTTGTTTTATAAATATGTTATGCATGATGTACATATAATAATGTTTTTAGGATTTAAAAATATCTAACATGCAACCTAGCATAAATCCTTCCCAGATGCAAGTAAACCACCACAAATAGGCAAAAACAGCAGTTTAAGTTCATACCCAGCATCGCAAGAAGCCACCAGTGGGCGCCAACAACCTGACACGAACCCACTGGTGAGAATGTATGTCTATACAGAAAGGTAAAGAACTACCTCACAAAATCGGGGATCGGCTATCTCAGCTACCCAAGAGGCCACCAACAAGCCCCTCCAAAAGAACTAGCCGCTGAGCCGGCTACAACCTGGACCTGAGGCATTCAAGAAAAGAACACCTCAGCAAGAAGATAAACAAAAAGTAAATAGAGCATTAGATTAATGAGCAAACAAAAGAAAGGTTTACCAACCCGGCAACAAACTGCTATAAGCAAAAGAAAGGGCATGACAGTAAGAAAAGAGTACTGTCTAAAGCACAGCAAAGCACACCAAGTGCGAGCAATAAAAGCAGCATGCCCTACAAAGAGTCTGCAACAGCAACAAGACATATACATATATGCCGAAAGAAAGAGAAAACATAAACAGGAAAGGGACTAACAGTCCTATCACGTGGGTGAGTGGCAGTGGTCAAAACATGGATCTGAATACGTAACCAAAACCAGATCCAAAAAGGGCTAAGGGGTCAAACAGTGGCAACACTAGGGTCCCACACACGCCAACCCAAACCGGGCAAAAGGCAGTGGCCACAGCTCGCCACATAAAACCACCCCTCCAGAGGCCACCAAAACTCCACCACCTGAAACAACCCAAGAGTCGGCAAGCACTCTCCTACCTCAGGCACTTAATCCCTACAACTTAGATCCTCACTTGGATCCTACCTCAGTGCCGTCCAGGCACCTAAATCAGTGATAAATTTGTCACCTATCTCAGGCACAAAGTGCCCTACACTCAGATTTAGGAAATCTGAATCCTACAGGAAATAAATACAGAGTTGAAGAAAATAAATTAACTAACTCAGAGAAATGAATCTGAGTCAACTTTGTTGGACTGAGCAGATTTCAGTCTAGCTCACCTACTGTAGAAGGAATCAGCCTTCTTCTACAGTTATCATTTTTATACTGCTGCACTGATGAGCAGCTTCCACCTTGCTGAGAGATAAATCAGCTAAACTGTTCTATAGAGAACAACCGTGCTGAGCTTGAACAGCTTCAGCTATCCTTTCTTGCCTTCAGGCTATCCTGGCTGGACTTCAGCTTCAAGCTTGATCGGAAGTAAAAATGTCCAGCCGCCTCTATCAATTTCTCTTTCTGTTCCTTTCAATCCTTAACCCTAATCCTTTACTGTTTCCCCATTTATATGCGTTGATTTGAATCAACGGCACCATAGTATGTGGGCCCACCAAGGATTGGTGAGCGCCAACTCCATCAGAAAGAGATAAAACATCTTTTGGCGCTGTAGCAGCTTTCCCACAATGGCTTCCTGCAATTTTGTCTTTGATGGCGTCAGCTGTGGTCATCAACATCTGGACTTGAAAATTTTTCTGAATCTTAATAAGCGTTGAGTGATGTTGAGACACTCAACGCCATCAGCTATGACTCTCAGTGCTTTTGGACTTAGAACATTCCATGACTTTATCTCAGTGGTTTTGTCTCAACTGTCTCAGCGGTCTCAACGGTTTTCCATTATTAGCTGAGACAAGCCTTTGTCTCAACGCTTTCCTCTTATCTGCTGTCTCGGCGGTTTTTGCACTTTAACTGTCTCAGCGGTTTTATCTCAGCGGTCTCAACAATTTTTCATTTATCAGCTGAGACAATTCTTTATTTCAACGCTTTCCTCTTCATTAGGAGCGTTGCGTGAACCTGCTTCACTCAATGCTTCTAGACTTAGAAAAATTCCAGCTAATTTTGTTCACAGTTGTTTACCTCTTGACTGTCTTAACGCTTCCTGCTTTATTTAGAAGCGTTGAGTGAACTTGCTTCACTCAACGTTTCCGGACTTTGAAAATTTCTAGCTAACGTTATCTCTGCTGTCTCAGCTATCTCAGCGTCATCTTCTCAACTGTCTTAGCTATCTTCTCAGCTGTCTCAGCTATCTCAATGTCATCTTCTTAGTTATCTTTAGCTGTCTCAACGCTATCTTCCTAGCTGTCTCAACTGTCTCAGCGGTCTCAACGCCTTCTTCTCAGTGGTCTCAGCGCTTATGCCTTAGACAGATTTTCTGGCTTTAGCTTGACAAGCTTTGAACTAAGATCGACGAACTACAAACTGAGCTCGACAAACTTTGATCTTCTCAGTGATCTCAATGCTTTTTGCCTTAGTCAATTTTCTCTTGCTTCAGCTTGACAAGCGTTGGGCTGAGCTTGACGAACTGTAATCTGAACTTGATGAACTTCGAGCTAAGTTCAACGAATTTTGTATCCTGATTTCTTAAGCTTATGCTGAGTTAAGCTCGACGATCAGCAAGCTGATTTCGACGAACTCTAAGCTGAGTTCAACGAAATTTGATTTTACTGCCCAATTCATTTTTCTTTACTTGTCCAATCATGGACTACCTGCATGCATGAACTAAAGCACACATCAAATACATTATGCTCCTTAGCATGTTTGGTGATGCCACTTTAAATCCTGAGGAAGATTGTAGGGCATAATTCCCAACAATCTCCCCCTATTTGAAGAAGGTAGAACACACATCCATGCTAAGGTGCATCAAAACAGAAAAATATCATGATAGGTCCATTGATACATTATCATGACAAATAGCCATCCCAGTACATGGTAACTCTCCCTAGATGAGATGACTTAACACTATGATTGATAAACTAATGGTACAGGTGAATTAACAATCATTGACAATTGTGAAGGTATGATTAACAACAAGAACTTTAGTAATCATTACAAGGTAAACGCTATGATCAAGATGAGCCTAATCATTAACTTAGCCAATCGACACATCAAACTTGAGATAACAGGATATTCATTAAAGAATAGTATGTTTATCTAATACAAATATACATTTATCACATCAATATGGTCCGGGTAAACACATGTTGATTTCATTGATAAAGATTTGAAACTTTTACATTATTGAAATTCAGTACAATACATAGATCAGACAATAATTTTTGAATAAGCTTAGGTATTGCAATCTTCTATCAGTTCTTCTTTGAAGAACTTTCACCAGCATTCTTGGTTCCAGCAGTCCTCTTCAAGTTTTCAGCATTATTCCTCTGTCTCTTGAAGTAAAGGAATGGCTTTGTAATATATCTGTAAGGTATTTTCTTGGGGTTGCTATTCCTTATTAGATTCTCCTTGAATACTCTTTCCCTTAGGGAATTCCTTTCCAAATGTTTTATCAATTCCTCAGACGGATATACACTGTCAATGTTCTTCAGGATTTGTACATGGCTTACCCAGACATTGATAATGATTGATTCAGAGGCCTCACTTAGTTGTTCATAGTCTGGGTCATCTTTGTTCTCAGCTCTCCTCTTGGCCATGAACTCTTCAGCCATTTGAGTTCCTTCCCTCTTTCTTCTAGCAGCAAGCTGTGCATCCTGTGTAATTCTGGCTTGTGCAGGGAGTCTAGGTCCTCTGGCCTCTTTCTACCCAGGAGGGGCAGGTGTAGTGCCACCCTGGTGCCTTGAATTACATTGAAGGCTTGATCTTCAATGAGTGTTGCTGCCTTAGCATGGATACTATCCCCCTTTTTGCCTTCTTCAGATATTATCCTTTGCAGTAATGAGGTATTGGCTTCATTTATGCTTGATATAGATGTGTGTATTCTTTCATTGTCAGCAAGCAGCTCATTCCTCAAGAGAATTGCCTGCTCCATGGAGTGGAGAGAAACCTGGGTGACATGCTGATTGACATGATCTGCTGCACCTTTGATAACCTCATCAGTGGTACTCACATAATTCTTTACATATCCTATGTCAGTTGTAGTGAGTTATTAGTTTGTGTCCAAAGATTCCATGAGGGTGGTCAGTTTAAGTCCAGCAGTTCCAGCCTTGTCAAATCAGGTGGTGACCTGTTTGTTTAAGTGAGATATTTCTTCTTTAGTTTCATTTACTTTTGCAGACATTTCATCCCTCAGATTGGAAATAAATTGATCAACATACTCCTTGAGTGTTGTGGTCTGATTATCCAAGAGTACTTAAATTTGTGTTAAAGTAGCGAACAAACGACCAAAAAACAAGCCAGAATTTTGAATAATTGAAAGTTTTATTATCCAAAAAGATATCTATTACAAAGGTATGCCCTCCCTTATGTAGAATGGAGGAGAGATGAGAGAATACAAATAAGAGATGTGGGACTAAAAATTTACAGGACTAAGCGGACTATACAGAACAAACTGCACAAGCCGCGCGGTTAGACAGAAGGGCTAACCGCACGGCTATCACCAGAGAGAAAGAGAGATCGCCAGGGTAGACCGCCAGACCGCGCGGTCTCCAACCCACCAAGACAGACCGCCAGACCGCCCGGTCACCAACTTCAACACTCCCCCTTAAGCTGGAGCATATATATCGATCATGCCCAGCTTGTCACAAAAATGAAGAAACGAGGCGGAAACTGGCTTGGTGAAGATGTCAGCCAGCTCTTTATCAGAAGTCACAACGGGAGTGCAAATTTGTTCTTTTAAGATCTCTTCACGAATGAAATGAAAGTCGACCTCAATGTGCTTTGTTCTTTCATGGAAGATCGGATTTTTGGAGATGTATATGACAACCTTGTTATCACAGAACATAGATAGAGGATGGTTGTAGACCTCTCCTAAATCTAGCATGAGAGCCCGCAACCATTTTAAATCACAAGTGGTTGACGCCATACTGCGATACTCAGCTTCTGCACTGGACCTGGAGACAACAGACTGCTTCTTGCTCTTCCAGCTCACCAGATTTCCCCCAACAAAGGTGCAAAAACCTGAGGTTGACTTGCGATCCCCTTTGTCATCAGCATAACTTGCATCTGAGTATGCTTCAACCCTCACATGACCATTCTTCTGAAAAAGTAATCCTTTCACAGGCGCTGCTTTGACATACTCCAAGATCCACAAGGCGGACTGTAGATGACAATCCCTAGGTGCTTGCATGAATTGACTCACCTTGCCCACAACATAGGAAATGTCGGGCCTGGTCACTGCGAGATATATGAGCTTACCATCAGACGCCTGTACCACGAACTATCTGAAAGAGGAGGCGAATCATCTGTCCAGGTTTTGTCTTCTCTAGTTGCCATGGGGCATCGGGCAGGTTTTGCTCCAGTCAATCCTGCCTCTTTTAAAAGATCAAGGGCATACTTACGCTGAGAGAGAACTAAGGAGTCGGGCTTCCAAGAGATTTCGATCCCCAGAAAGTACTTTGGAGAGCCCATATCTTTCGTGATCAGATGTTGACAAAGATGTCTCTTTGTCAGGGCTACCCCTTCCTGGTCATCGCCAGTGAGAAGAATATCATCGACATACACAGTAAGAACAACCAGCCCCGAAGGGTTTTTGCGAATAAATAGAGAGTGATCGGCAGAGCTTCGCGCAAAACCAACGGCCGCCACGATGCCGCTGAACTTGTCAAACCAAGCTCGAGGGTTCTGCTTGAGGCCATAGATTGTCTTCTTCAGCCGGCATACTCGTGTCTCCCCCTGAGCAACATACCCAGGAGGTTGCTCCATGTAGACGGCCTCCTGAAGATCACCATAAAGGAAGGCATTCTTGACATCCAGCTGGGAAATCGGCCAATCCCTATTTACCTCCACAGAGAGAAGGACCCGAATAGTGCTGAGACGAGCCACGGGGGAGAAGGTGTCAAAGTAATCAACCCCATAGGTCTGAGTAAAGCCCTTAGCAACAAGGCGAGCCTTATAACGATCCACAGTGCCGTCTGGGACAAATTTGACCACAAAGACCCAACGACAGCCAACAACATCAGTGCCGAAGGGAGGAGGAACAAGAGTCCAGGTACCCCGCTCAGTTAGGGTCGCCATTTCCTCATCCATGGCCATCTTCCAATGAGGAATAGCAAGGGCCTCCTGGTAGGAGCGGGGTGTGGCAGTGGCAGAGATAGCCAGTGCAAATGCCCTGCGAGAAGGGGTAAGATGATCATATGAAACAACAACGGCAAGGGGGTGTAGGGTACACGTCCGCACCCCTTTGCGAAGAGCTATAGGAAGATCCAGGTCAGCGGCTCCCGCGCCATCCGGAGCATCCGTGGCAGAGAGAGCTGGCCCGGGAGTAGAGAGCGACGGCGGCGGAGATGAGGGAGACGGTGGCGGAGAAGGGGGAGAGAGAGGCGGAGGGAGAGGAGTGGATGGAGACGGTGTAGGGGTGGAGATCGTAGTAGGAGACGAGGGAACGAAGGGAACGGCAGGAGAATCAGAAGCTGGGAGAAGAGGAGAGGAGGCATCCGAGAAGTAGGAGGTATTCTCGAAGAAGGTGACGTCAACAGAGACGAACTGCTTACGAAGGACGGGCTCAAAGCAACAATAGCCTTTCTGAGTGGTGTAGTACCCCAGAAAGACACATTTGGTGGAGCGAGGGGAGAGCTTATCACTGGTGGCAGAAGGGGCATGCACAAAGGCATTGCATCCAAAGATTTGGAGAGGTAGAGGAAACGGCTCCTTGCCCGGATACAGAATGGAGAATGGGGTTTTTCTGTGGAGAACCGTGGAGGGAATGCGATTGATAAGGTAGCAGGCAAGGAGAACAACATAGCCCCAATAGGAGCGAGGAACATGCATCTGGCTCATCAAGGTGCGAGCGACATCGAGGAGGTGACGGTTTTTGCGTTCTGCCACACCATTTTGATGTGAAGTATAGACACAACTAGTTTGATGAATAATCCCATTTTGCATGCAGAATGTAGAAAAGTCATGACTGATATATTCTTTGGCATTATCAGATCGAAAAACTTTGATAGAAACATTAAAATGAGTTTTGATCATGAGATAGAAGGACGTCCATACAGAGAATAATTCGGAGCGATCGTTTAACAGATACACCCACATACAGCGAGAGAAATCATCAATGAACGTGACAAAATATGAACTACCCCGACCAATGGTAAGAGTAGGAGAAGGACCCCAAATATCAGAGTGGATGAGATCAAATGGACGGGTAGATCCACGAACGTGCTTTGGAGGGAAGGAGGAGCGGTGATGCTTGCCAAGCTGACAGGCCTCACAGTTGAGCGGAGGACTTTGTGGAGGAAGTTGGGGCAAGAAGTTGATGAAGAAGACGTGGAGGAACATGACCAAGGCGGAGATGCCATTGGAGAATATCTGTGGATGTGGAGGAGAAGGTGGAGAAAGCAGAAATGTTGTCCAGGAAGTATAGGCCGCCAATCTCAGTCCTAGTAGCCAATCGTCCGTTGGGAGTTCAGATCCTGAAAAGAGCAAGAAGTAGAAGTAAATGTGACGGAACACTGTAATTGCTTGCATAGAGATGTAACAGATAATAAGTTGCACGGGAACTTAGGCACGTATAGAGTATCCGCCAAGTGAAGAGACGGAGTGACATGAACTATCCCCGTCCCATGGACTGATGATGAAGAGCCATCAGCGAGAATAACTGGGGGCAACCGAATCATGTGTTTCTAGGAGAGAAAAACACTGGAGATTGCCGGTCATATGATTTGTTGCACCGGTGTCGATCAGCCATTTTCCTTGAGTAACAATGTGGGCACTACCAGAAGACATGACCACCGAGGCGAACGACTTTGAGGAGTATATGAAAGCCATGAAGGGAGGAATAAAAAACTGCAGCGGTCACGGTGACAGCACACCAGCGGCAAGAAGTGCCACGACCAAGGTGCAGAGCAAGGAAAAGGGGAAGAAGAGGGAAGCACAAGCCGCGTGACTTAACAGGAGGTCGCGGCAACTAACAAGTAGGAGCGGCTAAAAGAAGAAAGGCAGAGAGGCCGCCGAAACAAGGAAGAACCCGCGCGAATAGAGAGAAAGTGCAGCGGTTAGAAGAAAGAGATCTGCAGCGGTCACGATGATAGATACCAGTGGCCAGAAAAAAAACACGACCAAGCCGCGGAAGCAAGCAGAGGGAAAGAAGTCGAGCGGCTAGAAAGCAGCCCGCGCGAACAGAAGAAAGAGACACCACGCAAACAGAGAAAAGTCCGCTGGGAGGCAAACAGGTCGCAGCAAGAAGAGGTCGCGCACACAAAGGGCAACGACAAGGAGAGAAGAAGCCGCTCGAACAAGGCGCAAGCAGGCGGAAGAAACAAGCCGCGAGAACAGGCCTAGAGAAGAAGAAGCAAGCCGCGTGGACAGGTCGCGAGGTCAGAGAGGGCGCACAGAATCAGGAGGAGAAAATCGAGTCCTCTGATACCATGTTAAAGTAGCGAACAAACGACCAAAAAACAAGCCAAAATTTTGAATAATTGAAAGTTTTATTATCCAAAAAGATATCTATTACAAATGTATGCCCTCCCTTATATAGAATGGAGGAGAGATGAGAGAATACAAATAAGAGATGTGAGACTAAAAATTTACAGGACTAAGCGGACTATACAGAACAAACCGCACAAGCCGCGCGGTTATACAAAAGGGCTAACTGCACGGCTACCACCAGAGAGAAAGAGAGATCGCCAGGGTAGACCGCTAGACCGTCCGGTCTCCAAGCCGGCTGAGACAAACCGCCAGATCACGCGGTCTCCAACCCACCAAGACAGACCGCCAGACCGCCCGGTCACCAACTTCAACAATTTGGTTTAAAAATTCTTCATTGGAGATGTGAGTAGATGAAGTATGACCCATAGGAGGAGGTATAACATCCTGAGCAGCGATCTGAGAAGTCTCCCTCTCAACTACAGTACTTATAGAAAGAAATACTTCCTTAGTGTACAACCCAGTATTCGCAGAGTAGGGTCCCCTTGGCAGGCACAAGAACAGCTTTGTAATTTTAAGCCTTTGGAGTGGTTTTGCACTCTTGGTGGCCAATTTAGGCCTAGCCCTTGTAATATACTAGTAGGGGAGGAAATATTTATGTCCCCTAGGCCCCTTTAAAGAGTCTCCCAGGCCCCAGGCCGCCCAAGACGCCTCAGCCCGGCCAAGCCGCCCAAGCCGTCTCGCCAGCCAGGCAGGCCGCAACTCACCAGGCTCCAACCAACAGGCTGCCATCTCGCATGGCCGACCGTCTCGCCAGGCAGGCCGCAACTCACCAGGCAGTCCGCAACTCGTCAAGCCGCCGTCTTGCTAAGCCACGTCTCGCCAGTCAGGCCACCGTCTCGCCAAGCAGACCGTCTCGCCAAGCAGACCGTCTCGCCAAGCAGACCGTCTCGCCAAGCAGACCGTCTCGCCAAGCAGACCGTCTCGCCAAGCAGACCGTCTCGCCAAGAAGACCGTCTCGCCGGCCAGGCAGGCCGCAACTCGCCAGACCGTAACTCGTCAGGCCGCCGGCTCGCCAAGCCGCGTCTCGCCAGCCAGGCTGCCGTCTCGCCAAGCAGACCGTCTCGCCAAGCAGACCGTTTCGCCAAGCAGACCGACTCGCTAGCCAAGCAGGTCATCCCTCCAGGCCGTGTCTCGCTAGCCAGGCCGCAGCCCGCCCAGGCCCCAGCTCGCAGGCCCCCCAGCTCGCAGGCCCCCCAGCTCGCAGGCCGCCCCAGCTCGTAGGCCGCCCCATCTCGGAGGCCGCCCCAGCTCGCAGGCTGCCCCAGCTTGTAGGCCGCCACAGCTCGCAGGCCGCCCCAGCTCGCAGGCCGCCCCAGCTCGCAGACCGCCCAGCTCGCAGGCCGTAGCTCTCCCCAGGCCGCTATCTCGCCCGGCCTAGTGCTCGCCTAACCGCCAGGTCCCCCGGCTTGAGGGACTAACCCTGGTGGACTGCAATTAGCCGCTTATAATAGCGGGATTTGGCTGTTGGCAGGCCAATCCGAGGGCATTTCGGTAATTTTCGGAGCAGTGGAGGTTGGTTATTTACAGGCCATTCCCAAAAAACTATAAATATGTCATTATGGGTGCCTTCGAGAGGATCATTTCCTGACTCCCTCTTCATCCTCCAAGGCACCCTAGCTCAGCAGTGGCTAGGGAGGGGGAGATCTCCAAGGCCTTCCGGGTAATAGGTGGGACCTCCATGCTAGAGCCGAGGGTCTGTTCCTAGTTTCCTGAGTCTTTGGTCTGTGGCATCCCCATGAGTGTAGTAAGTGTGAGGTCACCCCTTTCAAGGGAACCCGAACTCCACAGAGACCGATCTCTCGGTTTCAACATCTTGGTGCGGTGAGCGTGGAGAGTGATCAACACAGAAGATCTCAGGAGAGTGTCATGGCTGGAGGTTAAGGAGCTAGTGATGATCTCGGCGAGCTCCCTAACCTAGGACCCTTTGTTGGAAGAGAAGAGTTCATAGCATCCATCCAAGGTATCATGGAGATGCTGTGAAGTATTGCTCCTAGGGGTGGCAGGTTCACTCAAATCCCCCAGGAGCTAGCTCCCCCCCTCTCGATGAGTCGACTCCCAGGGGTCTAAGCGAGGTGACCCCAGCAGGGGGAGAAGGAAGTGCACCAGGAAGGCGGCCCGGGAAGGAGAGGATGGGAGATGGAGTCGAGCAAGACCTCACCAGCCGGGAGTTGTTCTCTAGCCCGGCGAGTGCAAGCCTTCCAGGCGAGCAGGTCGCACGAGTAGAGGTGGCGAGACCACCCCTCGGGGGTCACCCTTCAGCGAGCTGATCATCTTAGCTCCTATTCCCGAGGGGTTCTGGGAGACCGACATGGCTTACTATACCGGGAAGGATGACCCCGTCCAACACTTATCGTGGTTCGAGGATACCGTCTCCAATAGTCCGATGACGGATGCCTTCAAGTGTCACCTCTTCACGATCACGTCGAAGGACAAGGAAAGGGACTGGTTCCACCAACTCCCACTGAGATTAATTTATGGGTTTGAGGACTTGAGCCGGAGCTTTCAGCTTCGCTTCTCCACCTCCAAGAAGAGGAAGAAGAGTCATGAGTCCATCTTCCTGATAAGGTAGGGGGCCGAGGAGTCGCTGGCCCATTACATTGACAGGTTCCAAGAAGAGATCCTGAAGGTCCAGGAGATGCTGGACACCACCTTTGCTGGAGTAGATTGCGCAGACATCTCCTGTGAGGAGTTCAGAGCAGCTTTACTGGGACATTTTATACTTCAGTCAGTGAGGTACGAGTTGGAGAATAGGTTCCTGCAGTTAAGGCAGGGCAATAGGACCGTGCAAGAGTACTACCGGGAGTTTACTCACCTAGCCCGCAATGTGGAGTCCTATCAGTTAGATGACGTGAGCTTTATGTGATTTCTCATATTTACTATTACATGTGATTGTGGACTTGATTTTATGAGAACTCGTTAAAGCTTCTTTCTCTTTGGTGATCGTAAAGGCCGGCAGGATCAGCGTTTTGTAGTGGCGACCTTCCCGAGTGTCGGTGTCACTTTAAAATGGCAGTTCTGGGCATAAGACCTCGGGGTTTTTAAAGAAAACAAATGGGGTCTTACAAGTAGACCTTACCCCTGTTAAAATTCAACAAACTGCAGATGCCCCCTTGGATACCCTGCTGAAAACTCAACAAACCGAAGGAGAATACGCCCACTTATAATGTTGAAAGTTTTCCCGGATCGTGGAGTTAGCAGGGGTTATCTCAACAAAGCAGTAACAACCAGCAACACATGCAGCACAAGCTTCTTTATTGATCAAGAGCAAACTTCATTACAAGGCAAGACATGCTTCTCCAAAACCCAACACCGGGAGAGCAGAGACAGTTACAAAGACAAGAACAAAAAACAAGCCGCGCGGACTCAATCAACAAGCTGCCTACCTACTGCTGTGGAGTCCGCTCAGTCCGCCAGGTCGCCAGACCGCAACCCAAGCTGCGCGGACTCACCCTTATTCCAATGCTTAGCTCTTCACCGCCGGTCTGCACGCCGCCAGACCGCACAAGCTGCGTCACCGAATGGAACAGTCCGCCTGAAGCAGGCGACTTCCTGAACCCCGAACCAAGTCGCCAAAGAGAAGACCACCTGGTCGCAATCCGCGACCTGCTGTTTACCGCCTGTTGCTTAACCGCAGAGTCCGCACTGTCCCTGACCGCAATCAGAGCCAAGTCCTGGCTTTCCAGCGCTATCCGCACAACCTGCACAACACAACCTGGTCAACTCTCAATCCACCCGGACACAAAGTCCAGACCGCAGCAACCTACGCGAGCTCAATAACTGTTCACTTACTTCGGTCTAGGTTCTCTATTCCTGATGTGACATGGGTCCTATTTATAGGCACGACGATGAGTATGGTCACCGCCCTAGCCGATAGGATCACCTCCACAACCCGCAGCTAGAACAAGTGTGTCCGCCAGCCCGCGGACACACATTCCAGTTCGCCGCTCCTGTGCAGATAGCCAGTCCCCCCCAGCTTCTCCAAGGCCGGACTCCAATATCCAGCCTGCCTTGCCGCCAGAGACCAAGCCAGGACCACCACAGCCGGACTCCACAACAGCCGTGTCCGCCATTCTGCGGACAAGGCATCAGCCCGTAAAACTCGAGCCCGCAGCCTCGCCATCAAGGCACCTGCCGGACTCAGCGGACACCCGGCTTCCGTCCGCATATCCCAAGTCCATTACCTCATCTCCAAGGCACCTCCGGACTTAGCGGACACGTCGATCCAGTCCGCTAAAAGCAGACTCCAGTCCGCAACTCCTGAGTCCATAACCTCATCACAAGGCTAAACCGGACTCAGCGGACTCCGGCTCCAGTCCGCACGCTCCTGCACAAGCAATTCTCCAGTCCGCATTTCCCCAAGCTAGCAAACAAGGCAATAACACTTCTACTACGCTTGGCGGACTGAGAAACCAGCCCGCGCTCCACTGCACGATCTCCCCGGACTGAGCCATCCTGGACTTGGTTCAATTCCCACCAAGTCCAGTCCGCTGGCCACAAGGGCCAGTCCGCACTTACTGGCGGACACTGGATCTAGCCCGCCATACCGGGCGACCTCCAGTTCCTGTCCGCGCTGACCGGCGGTCTCCGCGGCTTCCACTTGCCGCTTCACTAGAGCAAGACCAAGGCAACTGCCAAACCGGTCTGCCGAGCTCCAGTTCTTCAGTCCTCTTCTTGCCGGACTCCGCAGATAACATTTCTATCCGCCCGGTTACTTCCTGGGAGTCAACCGCCTGCTGAGCATACACTGGCCTGTCAGACCGCCGCTGCTGTCCGGGTAGTCCGCGCGAACAGACCGCCCAGGCCGCCACAGAGCAAACCGCCTGCAACATCCCTGCCGACCTAGCAGTCCGCCAACCCAGTCCGCGTAGTCCGCGCGGATAGGTTTCCCAAGCCTTCCATTCACCCACTTTCACTTCACAGAATTCAACACTCCCCCTTGAAGTGGGAAGTGGTGAATAACTCCAGCAGCTCCCGTAACCTTGCACCTGGTCCTTCTGATAGCATCTACGAAGAGATGTCCAAGACATAGTCCTCGCCCCGCATATCATGGACCATGAGGGAGCCCTCCAGCATCTCCCAAAAGGAGCCATGCTTCCCTCTGCCTTCTTCAGCTTCAACCTCCACTCATGCATCACAGGAGTATCACCAACTTCCTTGGACACTGAAGTCCAAGCCTTGTTATCTCTGAGAGAAGTCACCTCATCAGCCTTGGTGTCAACCACCTCCTTGATTCTAGTGGGGTCATCACAGCCAGAAGTCCCTTGCTCGACCTGAGGGCTAACAAGGAAACACGGAACCATGTCCGCCATGTTCCCTTCACAATATCGAGCTGGTGGCTTACTGATCCTCTTCGATCTCCGAAGAACCTGATCATGGCTAACCACCTCCGCTGCTTTTGAACCAGCTCCGTTCCCGGGCAAACCCGGAACAATGCTCCCTTTGCTCCCTGAACAAGACGCCTCCTTACTGGAACCAAAAGCATCTGGAGCAACGCTCCCCCTGCTACCTGAACCAGAAGACTCCCCTCTTGAACAAGAACTGCCTGGAACATCGCCCCCCTTGCTTCCTGAACCGGAAGCCTCCGCCTTCGAGCCAGAAGGTCCTGGAGCATCGCTCCCCCTTCTTCCCGACTCTGACGCCTTTGCCCTGGAGCTAGAACAACCTGGAGCACCTGGTGACTCAGGCAAATCCACTTCCTTAGAAGCAGCCTCCTTCAGCCCACCATCTGACCTGCTTATCTCTAGCTCCACATAAAAGCTACCCCAATACGGCGTCAACTCATCAAAAACAATGTCTCTCGACACTATGAGTTTCTTCGTCGCAGGATCTATACACCTCCATCTTCTTCTTTGCTCATCATACCCAACAAAGACTAGCTTTGTCTTGAGAGCACCCGGAGAGTGTAAATAGCAGGTAGATCCAAACACCCGAAGGTGCTTCACTGAGGGCTTCACTCCGAACATCAGCTCATAAGGAGTCTTCATTATGATCGGACTAAGAGGCATCCGGTTGATGACATGAGCAGCACAGGCTATTCCCTCCGCCCAAAGAGCCTTCGGAACGCCTTTACTCTGAAGCCAACACTTGCAGGTCTCCGTTAACCAACGGATCATCCGAGCTGCAATACTACCCTGTTGTGAAGTATGTCCACAAGAAAGCTCCATCCGGATCCCTTGCTTCCTGCAAAAGCGTGAGAACTCGGTTGAGCCAAACTCTCCACCGATACTTGTCCTCAACACCTTGATCCTCCGGCCAAGCTGGCCTTCCACAAGCTTCTTGAACTCCACAAACAAGCGTACCATATTGGACTTCTCCTTCATAAAGTATACCCAAGTATACCCAGAAAAGTCATCAACCAATATCAGCATGAACCTGCTGCCTCCAAGACTGGCCGTGACGGTCGGTCCCACCAGAGCACAATGGACAACCGCCAATGGTGCATTACATCTGGATTGTGCTTTGTCGACCATGAAGCGATAGGCTCCACTTTCCTGACATCCCGCACACCCCCGACCATCGCCATAGGATGACAATCTAGGCAAGCCTCTTACGAGTCTTCTTTCCGCCATTGCTTTCAGCTTGTCCATCCCTACATGCCCCAGTCTTTCATGCCAGATAGCTGCACTATCACTGGCATTCCTCCGATCAAGTCCAGAACTGGTTGATATCCCAACCACGTTCTTCTCCTTCCTCCCTACCTGAGCTACGTTCGCCGAGAGCAAGACAACCTTGTACTCCTTCCGAAGATGACCTTGCTGCTTGCATTTATAGCACCGTGGTCCTTCCGTCCTCTTCCTATCACGCCTAGGAGAAGCACTCCTTTCTTCCTGATACGAAGTAGAGGGACCATCTTCCGCAGCAACCTTCACCTCCTTCCTGAACAACCCATCAAGGGAAGTCCAGACCTCCGCAGCTGACCGACATCCACTGATGTGGTCCAAGAGCTCCGATGAGATCACCCGCTTGAGAATAGACTTCGCTTTCGCATTTGCCTCCTTCCAAGCTCTCATCGCCTCAGCATTGCCAGCAGTAGCCTCTTGTCTTCCTGCTCCGCATACAACCTCCCAAAGGTCCTCGCCAAGAAGAAAGATCTTCATACAGGACTCCCACCGTTCACAGTTTGCCTCTGTAAGAAGATCAATACCAAGACAACTTGCATCCTCCACTGCCATGGGTCTACCACTGGTTTCCTCTACAGACGAGCAACTACTTCCATTGAGCACTGCTTGACCACTCCAACAACCTCGCTCTGATACCATGTTAAAATTCAACAAACCGCAGACGCCCCCTTGGATACCCTGCTGAAAACTCAACAAACCGAAGGAGAATACGCCCACTTATAATGTTGAAAGTTTTCCCGGATCGTGGAGTTAGCAGGGGTTATCTCAACAAAGCAGTAACAACCAGCAACACATGCAGCACAAGCTTCTTTATTGATCAAGAGCAAACTTCATTACAAGGCAAGACATGCTTCACCAAAACCCAACACCGGGAGAGCAGAGACAGTTACAAAGACAAGAACAAAAAACAAGCCGCGCGGACTCAATCAACAAGCCGCCGACCTACTGCTGTGGAGTCCGCTCAGTCCGCCAGGTCGCCAGACCGCAACCCAAGCCGCGCGGACTCACCCTTATTCCAATGCTTAGCTCTTCACCGCCGGTCTGCACGCCGCCAGACCGCACAAGCTGCGTCACCGAATGGAACAGTCCGCCTGAAGCAGGCGACTTCCTGAACCCCGAACCAAGTCGCCAAAGAGAAGACCGCCTGGTCGCAATCCGCGACCTGCTGTTTACCGCCTGTTGCTTAACCGCAGAGTCCGCACTGTCCCTGACCGCAATCAGAGCCAAGTCCTGGCTTTCCAGCGCTATCCGCACAACCTACACAGCACAACCTGGTCAACTCTCAATCCGCGCGGACACAAAGTCCAGACCGCAGCAACCTACACGAGCTCAATAACTGTTCACTTACTTCGGTCTAGGTTCTCTATTCCTGATGTGACATGGGTCCTATTTATAGGCACGACGATGAGTATGGTCACCGCCCTAGCCGATAGGATCACCGCCACAACCCGCAGCTAGAACAAGTGTGTCCGCCAGCCCGCGGACACACATTCCAGTTCGCCGCTCCTGTGCAGATAGCCAGTCCGCCCCAGCTTCTCCAAGGCCGGACTCCAATATCCAGCCCGCCTTGCCGCCAGAGACCAAGCCAGGACCACCACAGCCGGACTCCACAACAGCCGTGTCCGCCATTCTGCGGACAAGGCATCAGCCCGCAAAACCCGAGCCCGCAGCCTCGCCATCAAGGCACCTGCCGGACTCAGCGGACACCCGGCTTCCGTCCGCATATCCCAAGTCCATTACCTCATCTCCAAGGCACCTCCGGACTTAGCGGACACGTCGATCCAGTCCGCTAAAAGCAGACTCCAGTCCGCAACTCCTGAGTCCATAACCTCATCACAAGGCTAAACCGGACTCAGCGGACTCCGGCTCCAGTCCGCACGCTCCTGCACAAGCAATTCTCCAGTCTGCATTTCCCCAAGCTAGCAAACAAGGCAACAACACTTCTACTACGCTTGGCGGACTGAGAAACCAGCCCGCGCTCCACTGCGCGATCTCCCCGGACTGAGCCATCCTGGACTTGGTTCAATTCCCACCAAGTCCAGTCCGCTGGCCACAAGGGCCAGTCCGCACTTACTGGCGGACACTGGATCTAGCCCGCCATACCGGGCGACCTCCAGTTCCTGTCCGCACTGACCGGCGGTCTCCGCGGCTTCCACTTGCCGCTTCACTAGAGCAAGACCAAGGCAACTGCCAAACCGGTCTGCCGAGCTCCAGTTCTTCAGTCCGCTTCTTGCCGGACTCTGCGGATAACATTTCTATCCGCCCGGTTACTTCCTGGGAGTCAACCGCCTGCTGAGCATACACTGGCCTGTCAGACCGCCGCTGCTGTCCACGTAGTCCGCGCGAACAGATCGCCCAGGCCGCCACAGAGCAAACCGCCTGCAACATCCCTGCCGACCTAGCAGTCCGCCAACCCAGTCCGCGTAGTCCGCGCGGATAGGTTTCCCAAGCCTTCCATTCACCCACTTTCACTTCACAGAATTCAACAACCCCGAGATGATTCCGCTGACCAGACGCCCATTAGCTGGTAGGGCAGGTTGATCTCTCGGAGGGGTGAGTAGGCCTTACCCCGAGATGATTCCGCTGACCAGGCTCCCACTAGCTGGCAGGGCAGGTTGATCTCTCGGAGGGGTGAGTAGGCCTTACCCTGAGATGATTCCGCTGACCAGGCTCCCACTAGCTGCTAGGGCAGGTTGATCTCTTGGAGGGGCGAGTAGGCCTTACCCCGAGATGATTCCGCTGACCATGCTCCCACTAGCTGGCAGGGAAGGTTTATCTCTCAGAGGGGGGAGTAGGCCTCGCCTCGAGATGATTCCACTGCCAGGCTCCCACTAGCTAGCAGGTCAGGTTTATCACTCGGAGGCGGGAGTAGGCCTTGCCTCAGGATGATTCCGCTATCAGGCTCCTACTAGTTGGCAGGGCAGGTTGATCTCTCAGAGGGGGAGTAGGTCTTTCCTCGAGATGATTCCACTACCAGGCTCCCACTAGCTGGCAGGGCAGGTTGATCTCTCAGAGGGGGGAGAAGGCCTCGCCTCGAGATGATTCTATTGTCAAGCTCGTTGATCTCTCGGAGGGGGAGTAGGTCTCGCCTCGAGATAATTCCGCTGCCAGGCTCCCACTAACTGACAGGGCGTGTTGATCTCTCGGAGGGGGGAGAAGGCCTCGCCTCGAGATGATTTCGTTGTCAGGCTCCCACTAGCTGGTAGGGCAGGTTGATCTCTCGGAGGGGGGAGTGCTGGAGCATGCATTCCACGCTTCCTAGTTTGCTAATAGCAAATCTTGTTTGTATTTGATATTTGGAGGTTTTTGGTGTGCAGATAACACAGGTTAATATCCAATATCTTTTTGATGTTGAATCAGATCAGACTTGAGCTTGGGAGATATTGCCAGGCGATATTGGGTATCGCCAACAGGTGATAGCGCCACTCGACGCATTTTCGCTCGACGCTCGACAAAATCGTGGCTTTCGTTATTTCGATATCGCCAGATGGCGATAACCGGTATCGCTCGGCGATAGTGCACAATTCGGCACACAACATTTGTGCGATGCGAAAATGAGGAGTTCGTGGGACACGTGGCAGCGGTTACCGATTTTGCCAGATGGCGATACCCAGTATCGCCCGGCGATAGCGCCAGAATATAAAAACTTTTCATTTTCTGAGGAAATCACGATTTTCATTACCTGAAGTGCACTTTCCTGCATAGATGATCTAGAGAGCTCCAGAACTCAGAGATACTCCATACTCTCAAGAAGGCTAAAAAGCACGAAAGATTGACGGCATGTGCGAAGCATTCGAAGCATCTCTAGCAAGGATTCGTCGGCATCTTCAGCGCATTGTTTGAAGGGAGTGTCTAGCCTAAAGTGTTCAATTTGTTTTTATTCTTTTCTTTTACTTTCTCATTGTAATCGGTAGAGAAATCGCCTCCTTGTGCGTGGCGTCTAGGCCCTTGTGTGGCTTAGGAGTGAATCGCCGCCTTGTGAGTGGCGTCCAAGTCCTTTTGTGGCTTAGGGGGAAATCGTTGCCTTGTGTGCAGCGTCTAGATCGTGGTTAGATCTAGGGGGAGGCTAGAAGCAAGATCTAGGAAGGGATACGCTTTAGCCTGCCGGTTCTTGGTAGAAGAACTGGCGAAAACACTAACAAATTATTTATTTCATGAGCCTTTGTCTCTAGCTCTATAAAGACACTTTGTATTCAATTTAACTCTTTTGAAATATATCATTATTGTTTCTAGCTAGTATCCATTTGCACACTTCAATTATATTGTTGTTATTCATCTAGTAAAGTTTGCTTAAGTTTTTAAGAAAAATTAAAAGAACCCATATTCACCCCCCCCCTAAGGGCACCGCAAGGTCCAACACTTGGTATCAGAGCCAGGTTCCTCCAAAAACGGTTTCACAACCGGGAGTAATGGCGCAAAACATGCACGCATTTTCTGAGGGGCAAGGTATAAGTAGACCTCCCTTATTCACGGACACTGACTACAACTATTGGAAAGCTCGAATGCGATGCTTTCTAATAGCACTAGATATCGATGTTTGGGGCAAGGTAGAAACATGCTACACTGCTCCTATAACTGTTGTAGGAAGTGACTCTATGGAAAAAACCCAAGGACAAATGGGATGAAGCTGATAAGCTTCGATGTAAAAATAACGCTAAAGCAATGAATGCCTTATTTTGTTCATTAGATAAGACTGAATTTAACCGTGTTTGTGCATGTGATACTGCATATGATATTTGAAATCTTCTTGAAGTTACTCATGAAGGAACATCACAGGTAAAGGACTCGAAGCTTTTCCAGCTAGAATCAGAGTTTAAGAAGTTCAAAATGAAGGTTGATGAAGATATAGACTCCATGTACACGAGGTTTAGCAAGATAGTAAATGACTCAAGGATTCTAGGGAAGAATTTCTCAAATGGAGATTTGGTGAGAAAAATACTTAGATCGCTTCCCCCGAAGTTTAATCCTAAAGTGACTGCCATCTCAGAGTCACACGATCTAAAGTCTCTCCAAATTGAGAATCTCATAGGCAACTTGAAAACTCATGAAGTAGAGTTGAGGATTCAACAACAAGAGTATTGTTGGGTACATTGGAAAATGTGTATCAAATTTGAAGAAGTCTCACCTTACTCAATGATATACATCAAGGTGTATTTGATATTGTTTTGAGTTTATATATGCAGGTAAAGAAAATGCAGGAATGCAAGAAAAGTTTCTAAGTCCATGTGTCGACACCAGAAGAAGCTGTGTCGACACTGGAGAAAAGCTGTGTCGACACTTGGAGTCAAATGTATCGATACTTGGAAAGGCTGTGTCGATACTAGAAGAAACTGTGTTGACACACAGAGAAGACTTTGTCGACATCAACTGTGTCGACACACAGAGGCAGTGTCGACACACAGAAAAGCTTAGTCGACATCAACTGTGTCGACACACAGAGGCAGTGTCGACACATAGAAGACTTTGTCGACATCAACCGTGTCGACATACAGGATTTGTGTCGACACCTAGCAGAGTTTCAACAAAGTTGATTTTTGTGAAGAGAAGAAGTGACTGTGTCTACACACAGAACTAGTGTCGACACACTCTACAGAAGCTGTGTTGAGAAGCAGTGTCAACACCAAAGGAGCTGTATCGACACCACCAAGGCTTGTGTCGACACTTATTCTACTTGTGTCGACACTTACTCTACTTGTCTCGACACTTAGTATACTTGTGTAGACGCATGATGAAGTTCAGTCTCGACACTTTGCTGACAGAGACAGAGTTTCAAGAAGTGACTGGAAGACTTGATAGCTGCCATTTCCAACCGGTCTACTGCGATTGTCAGAGCTGTCAGAAGTTCGTTAGAAACCTGATCAGCCAGTTACCATTGAGGAAATCTATATAAAAGCATTCTTCATCAATAGAACAAAGTGATACATAATAATACAGATTCATACACGAAAAAAACAGAAGAAGATTTTCAACAGAAGATCTAAGAAGACATTCTCAGGTGGTGATCTACTCAGAGTTTGTCAAGAGAATTCAAAGGAGAATTCAGAAGAATCTTCAGAAGAATTTGGAGAGAGGGAGATCCATCTATTCAAGTGAAGAAAGGGACTTACATCAACAAGTCTCTCAAGTGCAGATTCTGAACCAGTCTGCCAAGAAGGATTCAGATTGATTTTTGAATTTCAAGAAAGGAGCTGATTGAAGATCAACTTCAAAGGAGATCAACCCTACTGAGTTCAGATTCAAGAAGCTTTGAAGAAAGCTAAGAGAGGTTATTATCTGTTATCAGATTCTTCCAAAAACTGATCAAGAAACCTTCCATCCTTTCTCTCTCAACCAGGGTGGTGGTAAAGTACAAATTTACATCTATTTTTTGTAGGATCTTTTTAAGATCTGAGTTGTAAGCCTGATTTATAAAGGCTGAGTTGTAGGAGATTAAATATCTCTGAGTGGTAGGCCTTGTTGAAGGCTGAGGTAGGGCTGAGAGCCTGAGTTGTAGGAGATTGTCATCTCTCAGTTGTAGGCCTTGTTGAAGGCTGAGGTAAGACAGATTGCCTGAGCTGTAGGAGTGTGGACTCACTCTGAGTTGTAGGAGCCTTGTTTGGGTTCTGAGCTGTAAGATCTGCGGATCTAAGGAGAAGGAAAGAAGTTAGGCCGAATCTAGCACACTGCTAGATAGGCGAAAGGGGAAAGTGGATGTACCCAGACCTTGTGGAACCACTATAAATCAGTGTGCAATCTGTGACCGTTTGTGATTCTGTGAATTCTGTGATTGTGGTAGCTGTAGAACAGATAGATTTAATTTGATTATCTGTATTAATATTCTGCCTTAGCATAAAAATGAATTACACCTATTCACCCCCGCCTCTAGGTGTTTAGAAACCAATTCTTTCAAGTGGTATCAGAGGGAGGTTCCCCAAAGATTGACTTAACAGTCTGAGTGAGATCTGTGAGGCAGAATTAAGTTAAAGAAGATGGGTTCAGGAGAAAACCACAAAGAACTTGGTGCAATGAAATTGCCTATCTGCAGGAAGGAAATCTTTGGAATATGGACGGAAAGGGTCAGACTATTTATGGAGGCATCTGATCCTAGAATTTATATAACAGTTAAGGAAGGACCATATATTCTAATGAAGATTTCTGTTCTTGATGCTAATCAAAGGATTCCTAAGGAGTTTTCTGAAATGACTAAGGATGAGATCATCTTGGCTACAATGGATAAAAGTGTACAGAATATTATAGTGAGTGTCATAGATGATTCAACATTCCAGAATCTGATTCACTGCAAAACCTCCAAGGAGATATGTGACACATTGATTGTCTATATGGATGGTTCTGAAGAGGTTAGGCAAGATAGAAAGTCTATGCTTAATCAAGAATATGAGAGTTTCAGACAAGCCAAGTCTGATAGTATAACTGAATGTTATAAGAAGTTCTACAGAATTGTAAATGAACTAATGTCCTATGGAAGAATCTTCAGTACATATGAGCTGAATGACAAATTCCTTAGGTCTTTGACTAAGGATTGGGATACAAAGATCTGTGTCATAAGGGAAGTGGTCAGACTGGCAGAAATTTAACCTCCAACACTGTTTGGCAAATTTCTGTCTTATGAGATGTAGCTGATGGCCATAAAAGAGGAAGAGAAACATACAAAGGTTGACTCTAGAGAAAAGTCTGTGGCCTTCAAGGTAGAAGCCACCATGAAGAATAAGAGGATGTCTCCATCTTCTCCTAAGAAAGATGCAGAAGTGATCTCAGAAAATTCTGATAATCACAGTTCAGACAATAGTAATTCTGATGAAGATTTTGCAGCTTTCACAAGGCAGTTTCAGAGATTCTTAAGGAAGAAGCAGTGGAAATCTAAGCCATCCTCATCTCAGTCCAAGGATGACTATTATAAGAAGAGGAAATCATCCAGGAAGGACAGGAGTGGGACAAAGCCTAGTAAGTCAACTACATCAAAGATTATCTACTATTGCTGCAATAGACCAGGACATGTTGTGGCTGACTGTCCAGACAAAAGGAAGGAGTCACTGATAAAAAAAAAGTCTCAGCACAAGAGCAAGAAGGAGAAATCATTGGTAGCTAAGAGAGAGAAAAGTTTGACAGATCAGTCAACTTCAGAGTCTGAATCTGAGGCTGAGGCCTATATTGGTTTGGTTGTAATAGAAGAAGAGGATGAGTTCATAAAATTACTGAACTCTATCTATGAGCAGGAAGACCATCAGTGCAAAGGACTGATGGCTGTGTCTGAAGAAGACTACTGCTAGGATCAACCTGGCCCCAGTAAGGTAAAAAGTTTATCTGTAGATTCTGATTACTATACTGGGTCAGAATCAGATGCATCTGCATCAAGAGATGTGGATGGGTCTGAATCTGAAGGAGATATTCATCAGCTCATAGATGAATATGGGGATTTGTTGTAGGCACTCAAGAGAAACAAAAACTGGCCAAAAATCAGGCTAAGGAAATTGTAGCTCTTAAGTTGGCTGCATCTGATTCAGAGAAGCTGCTGGATCAAAAGATGAATGAGATTGCCAAGCTAAAAAACATAACAGTTATTCAGATGGGAACAATCACATTCAAAAATGATCAGATCAAAAGTCTGGAAAACAGACTTCAGAAAGAAAAGGAAATTGTGGCTAGTTTCTCTAACCCAAGATCTGTCCTACCCATAATTGATGACTTTGTGTCTCAAAAGGGTAAGGCAGGAATAGGCTTCAAGGGAACTGCAAGGGCTGCTCAGTCCAATAATAAAGGCAAAGCCCCAGCATAAAACAAAAGATCTGCTGCCAACAATACAGCTAAGATTGTACCTAAAAAGAGGTATAATAAGTTTGAGTGCTGGTGCCGTGGCAAGATAGGCCATTATGCCTTAGACTGTTGGCACAATACCAGTGTCAGTAAGAATAGCAGTCAGCCTGTTAGAAGAGCTGCAGACAGATTTGTCAAGTTTCAGGCTAACTTGAACCAAGGACCCAAAAGTTATTTGGGTTCTAAGGTTAAGTAATCTTTGTTGCAGATGAGTCCAAGTTGTCATGCCCCTATATGGTACTTGAACAGTGGATGTTCCAGGAACATGACTGGAATAAGAGAATTGCTGAAGGACTACTCACCAATGTTGAATGAGCCTAAAGTAATCTTTGGTGGTTCTGAAAAAGGAGTCATCAAAGGTTTTGGTAACATTTCTAACAACTCAATTACAACCACTCAAGTGGCTAATGTGAAGGGTTTGAAACACAACCTAATAAGCATAAGCCAGCCGAGTGATCTTGGATATGACATTTCATTCATTAAGAATGGTTGTCATATCAAGAGGTCAAGTGATCAAAAAGTCATATTGACTGGCTATAGAAAAAGAAATGTGTATTGCCTAAACTTTGAGAGTGAGAATAACAATTCTCCTATCTGTCTTGTGGCTGATGAGAAAGCCTCTCATTGTGTCAAATGGCACAAGAGGCTAGCCCATCTTAACTACAAGACTATTAGCCAACTCTTTAGTAAAGAGTTAGTGAGTAATGGTCCTCAAGTTAAGTGCTTTAAGGATGGAATATGCTTAGCTTGTCAAAAAGGCAAGCAGACCAGATCCTCCTTTCATAGCCTAGAAACCAAGGACTCAGTGAGGTGCTTATACCTCTTATATATGGATTTATTTGGCCCTATGCTAGTTCAGAGCCTAGGTAGGAAGGTCTACACTTTTGTGGTTGTTGATGACTATACTAGATTTTCATGGATATTCTTTCTGAGGCATAAATCTGAAACCCCAAAGGTCTTCTACAATTTTGTCAAACAAATTCAGAATGAATTAGATAGTTCAGTGGTCAAAATCCGAAGTGACCATGGAACTGAATTCCAATCTGAAAGTATGACAAGGTTGTGTGAAGAATTTGGGATACATCAGGAATTCTCCTCACGTAGAACACCACAGCAAAATGACATTGCTGAAAGAAAGAATAGGACATTGATTGAGGCTGGAAGAACACTATTGAGTGACACTTATCTCACAGAATATTTCTAGGCTGAGGCAGTAAACACTGCATGCCATGTGCTCAATATGGTTTCCATCACCAAAAGCCACAAAAAGACACCCCATGAGGTTATGAAAGGCAGAAAACCAAACTTATCCTATTTTAGGATCTTTGGTTGCAAGTGCTATGTACTTAACAATGACAAGTCTCACCTAACTAAGTTTGCTGCCAATTCCCAAGATGGGATATTTGTTGGGTACAACAACAATAGTAAGGCTTATAGGGTCTACTATTTGGCAACTCAAGTTATAGAAGAGTCTGTTCATGTCATATTTGATGAAACTAGACTTATTAACAGTGAGTTGTCAAGTAGTTCTTGTAGCTCTCCAGGTATACAGCAGAAGATGGACCAGCTTACTATCAGAGAAGATCCAACTGCAAAGCAGGATAAGGAAAATTGTAGTTGCTGTCCAAGGGGAGTACAAGACACTCAAGAGGCAGATAAAGACCATGAGGTGCAGCATAATGAAGAGATTGAAGAAGGTCAAACTGTTGATAGATTATCTCTAACAGTTAGACATTTAAAGTATCATCATGCACACTAGATCATTGGTGATCCAAGACATGGAGTACAAATAAGGAGCAGGAACTTAAACCCAGTTCTTTACTCAAGCTTCTTATCTCAACTGGAACCCAAGAGATTTGAAGAAGCAATTCAAGACCCACACTGGATTGATGCTATGCAGGAGGAGTTAAATCAATTCAGAAGGTGCAAGGTCTGGGAGTTGGTTCCAAAACCAAAGGGCCACAATGTCATAGGGACAAAGTGGATTTATAGAAACAAGCTTGATGAGAGTGAGATCATAGTGAAGAATGTTGGGTACATTGAAATATATGTACCTGATTTGAAGAAGCCTCACCCTACTCAATGATATACATCAAGATGTATTTGATGTGTTTTGAGTTTATGTGTGCAGGTTAAGTAATTGCAAGGAAAGCATAAAAGTTTCTAAGTCCATGTGTTGACACCTAGAAGAAAAGTGTCGACACTTAAGAAGTCTTGTGTCGACACCTAGAGAAGCTGTGTCTACACTTGGAGTAATTGTGTCGACACCAGGAAGGCAGAGTCGACACCAGAAGAAAAGTGTCGACACATACAGGTTGTGTCGACACACGGTGAAGAATTGTCAACATTATCTGTGTCGACACTTAGAGGCAGTGTCGACACCCAGAGAAACTTTGTCGACAGCAGAAGATGCGTCGACACTAGGAGGCTGTGTCGACACTCAGCAAACTTCAACAAAGTTCAAGAAGATGTGTCGACACTAGGAGGCTGTGTCGACACTCAGCAAACTTCAACAAAGTTCAAGTACATGTGTCGACACTAAGAAGATGTGTCGACACTCAGCAAAATTTCAACACAAGAAGATGTGTCGACACAAAGAAGATGTGTCGACACTTAGCAAGTTTCATCACAAGAAGATGTGTCGACACCAAGGAGTTGTGTCGACACACAACAGAAATCAACTAAGTATTGAAGAAGAAGTACTTGTGTCGACACACTCAATCAGTGTCGACACATTCAACAGAAGGCTTGTGTCGACATACAGAATCAGTGTCGACACATTTTGAAGAAGCAGTGTCGAGAAGCTGTTACAACAACACAAGGAGTTATGTCGACACCATCAAGGCTAGTGTCGACACTTAGTCTACTTGTGTCGACACTTAGTCTATTTGTGTCGACACATAAAGACTATCTGTCTCGACACTTTCAGACAGTGACAGAGATTTCAAGAAGTGACTGGATGACTTGACAGCTGCCATTTCAACCGGTCAACTGCAACTGTCAGAGCCATCAGAAAGTTGTTAGAAACCGGATCAGCCGGTCACCATGGAGAAAGCTTATTTAAAGACCTTTCTCCTTCAACAGAAATGTGAAAAGTAATCAATGAAGTGAAAAACAACACAACAAGAAGAAGACCTTCAAGAGAAGATCTAAGAAGTTGGAGAGAGAGAGCTCCTTCTAAGAAGAGCAGCTGTTGAACCGGGCTGCTAAGTAAGATTCAGATTGAAATCAGAATCTCAAGACTGCAGTTGATTGAAGATCATCTACATAGAGATACAACCCTACTGTGTTCTAATTCAAGAAGCTTTGAAGAAAGCCAAAGGAGGTTGATCTCTGCAAAGTTCTTCCAAGAACTCATCAAGAAACCAGTTAACTCATCTCTTTCTTTCAGAGTTGTGGTTATATACTTTGTAAACTTTATTTTCTGTAGGATCCTAAGGGATCTGAGCTGTAAGCCTATTATATAAAGGCTGAGTGTAGGAGATTCTATTCTCTGAGTGTAGGCCTTGATTGAAGGCTGAGGTAGGGCTGTTTAGCCTGAGTGTAGGTCTTGGTAAAGACTGAGTGGTAGGGCTTTGTGCCTGAGTTGTAGGAGTGGGGTCACTCTGAGTTGTAGGAACCTGTTTGGGGTTTTGAGTTGTAAGATCTGAGAATCTGAGGAGAAGTGAAGAAGTTAGGCCGAATCTAGTACACTACTAGATAGGCGAAGGGGGAAAGTGGATGTACCCAGACCTTGGGGAACCACTATAAAAATCTGTGTGTACTCTGTGTGTGATTAATTTTATGATTGCTGTGTTATCTATGCTGAATTGCTGTAGAGAATTGCAAATATAGGTCTTATAATTCAGTGTTTCTGCCTTTAAAGTTAAAAAGATTAAGTTCACCTATTCACCCCCCCCCCCTCTAGGTGATTAGGCACTATTTCTTTCAAGTGGTATCAGAGGGAGGTTGCTCAAAAAGGACATAACAGTCTGAGTAAGATCCTGTAGGCAGAATCAGAGTAATCAAGAATCAAGAAAATGGGTTCTACTGAGAATCACAAAGAGCTAGGATCCATGAAGTTGTCAATCTGCAGAAAAGAGATTTTTGGCATATGGAAAGAGAGGGTTAGACTTTTTTTGGAAGCCTCTGACCCAAGAATATACATCACAGTCAAAGAAGGGTCATATATGCCAATGAAGATCTCCATTCTAGATGCAAATCAGAAAACTCCTAAGGACTATTCAGAAATGACTAAAGATGAAATAATTCTGGCCACTATGGACAAGAGGGCACAGAATATTATTGTAAGTGCAATTGATGATGCCACATTTCAGAATTTAATTCACTGTAAAACTTCTAAAGAAATGTGGGACACTTTAATAGTTTATATGGAAGGGTCTGAAGAAGTAAGACAGGACAGGAAGTCCTTGTTAAATCAGGAGTATGAAAGCTTCAGACAAGGAAAGTCTGATAGCATTAATGAATGCTACAAGAAATTCTATAGGATTTTTAATGAGTTGATGTCCTATGGAAGAGAATTCAGCAACTATGAGCTGAATGACAAGTTTTTAAGATCCCTGACTAAGGACTGGGATACCAAGATTTGTGCCATTAGGGAAATGACCAAATTAGCTGATATACCTCCTCCAACTTTGTTTGGAACACTGTTATCTTATGAGATGCAGTTAATGGTTAGAAAGGAGGAAGAGAAGACTACAAGAGTGGAGCACAAGGAAAGAGTTGAGGCCTTCAAGACTAAAGCCACTGGGAAATATAAAAGCAAGTCTCCATCTCCACCTCAAAAAGTTGCTGAGGCTGAGACAGATGAGTCAGAAAGCAAGAATTCAGATAGCAGTGAAAGTGATGAAGACTTTGCTGCTTTTATAAGACATTTTCAAAAGTTTCTGAAGAAGAAGCAGTGGAGGTCTAAGCCATCCACTTCACAGACAAAAGATGACTACTATCAGAACAGGAAGTCATCAAGGAATGACAAAAGAAAGTTCAAGCCAAGTAAAAATACATCCTCAAAGATAGTATGCTATTGTTGCAATAGACAAGGACATATAGTAGCTGACTATCCAGAAAAGAGGAAAGAGTCAACTGACAAGAAGAAGACTCAGTTTAAGGGCAAAAAGGAAAGGTCCTTTGTTGCCAAGAAGGATAAGAGTTTGACTGATCAGTCATCTTCAGAAACAGATTCAGAAGCTGAAGCCTATATTGGACTGTTTGCTGAAGAGGAGGAAGATGATTTCATGCAGTTAATGAACTCAATTTATGAGCATGAGGACAATCAGTGCAAAGGGCTGATGGAATTATCTGAAGGAGACAAAATCCAGGATCAGCCTGGACCAAATAAGGTACAAAGTTATTCTTCAAGTTCAATTTCTAGTACCGAGTCAGAATCAGATACATCTGCATCAAGTGATGTGGGTGGGTCTGAATCTGAAGGAGATTCATCAGTTAATTGATGAATATAGGGACTTGTTGCAGGCCTTCAAGAAAAGCAAATCCTTAGCCAAAACTCAGGCAAAGGAGATTGCTAGTCTTAAATTGGCTGCTGCTGATTCATACAAGTTGTTTGATCAGAAACTAAATGAAATAGCCAGGCTGAAGAACATTACTGTTATTCAGATGGGTACTATTACATTTAAGAATGATCATATCAGAAATCTGGAGGTTAGACTTCAGAAGGAGAGAGAAATTGTAGCAAGTTTTTCTAAACCAAAATCAGTTTTACCTTTGATAGATGAGTTTGTACCTCAAAAGAGTAAGACTGGATTAAGGTTTATAAAACCTGTCTGGATAGCTAAGTCCAAATCTAAGGGCAAAGCCCCAGCACTCAACAAGAAGCCTGTTGTAGATAAAACAGTCAGGGTTGTACCTAAACAAAGGTACAACAGGTTTGAGTGCTGGTGTTGTGGCAAGGTAGGCCACTTCGCCATAGATTGTTGGCACAATTCAAGTGTCTAGGAGAGTAGCAAACTGCCTGCTAGAAGAGCTACAGGTAGTTTTGTTAAAAGTCAGACTAACTTGCACCAAGGACCCAAGAGTTATTTGGGTTCTAAGGTTAAGTAATCTGTTTTGCAGGTAAGTCCAAGTGGCCATGCCCCTATATGGTACTTGGACAGTGGATGTTCCAGGCACATGAATGGAACTAGGGGGTTGCTGAAGGATTATACATCTATCAAAGATGGGCCTAAAGTTACCTTTGGTGGTTCAGAAAAATGGATCATCAAAGGCTTTGGTAACATTTCTAGTAACCAAATTATAATTACTCAAGTGGCTTATGTAAAGGGTTTGAAACATAACCTCATTAGCATAAGTCAGCTGAGTGATTTAGGATATGACATCTCATTTGTCAAGGATGGTTGTCATATCAGGAGGTCAAGTGATCAAAAGATCATTCTGACAGGATATAGGAAGAGAAATGTCTATTGTCTAGACATTATGTGTGAGAACATTGTTTCTCCTATTTGTCTTGTAGCTGATGAGAAAGTCTCACATTGTGTTAAATGGCACAAGAGGCTGGCTCATCTTAACTACAAGACAATTGGTCAACTCTTTAGCAAAGAGTTAGTGAGGAATGGTACTCAGGTTAAGTGTATAAAGGATGAGATATGCTCAGCTTGTCAAAAAGGCAAGCAGACCAAATCCACCTTTCATAGCCTTGAGAACAAAGATGCTGTGAGGTGTCTATACCTCTTGCATATGGATCTTTTTGGTCCTATGCCAGTTCACAGCCTAGGTAGGAGGGTCTACACATTTGTGGTAGTTGATGACTACTCAAGGTATTCCTGGGTGTTCTTCCTAAGGCAAAAATCTGAAACTCCAATTATCTTGTATAGTTTTGTTAAACAAATTCAGAATGAATTGAACAGTACAGTGGTCAAAATCAGAAGTGACCATGGTACTGAATTTCAGTCTGAAAGTATGACAAAACTATGTGAAGAGTTTGGAATTTTTCAGGAATTTTCCTCACCAAGAACATCTCAGCAAAATGGTATTGATGAAAGGAAAAATAGAACCTTGATAGAGGCTGGTAGAACCTTGTTGAGTGACACATCTCTCCCAAATTATTTCTGGGCTGAGGCAGTTAACACTGCTTGTCATGTGATCAACAGGTCTACTATCACCAAGAGCCACAAGAAGACCCCCTATGAGATTGTGAAGGGCAAAAAACCAAATCTATCCTATTTCAGGATCTTTGGTTGTAAGTGTTATATCCTTAACAATGGTAAGTCTTATCTAACCAAGTTTGCTGCCAAATCCCAAGAGGGAATCTTTGTTGGGTACAACAACAACAATAAGGCTTATAGGGTCTACAACTTGATTACTCAAATTGTAGAAGAGTCAGTACATGTAGTTTTTGATGAAGCAAGGCTCATTAACAATGAATTGCCAAGAAGTGTTGGCAGCTCTACAGGTGTAACTGAGAAGATAGACAAACTTACTATTGCAGAAGGTTCTACTGCAAGTCAGCAAGTGGAAGATGGTGGCTGCTGTCCAGGGGGAGTACAAGATACTCCTGATGCTGAAGAAGACCAAGAGGTACAGTTGAATGAAGAAGCTGAAGGTGTACAACCAGAAGACATGCTGCCTCCAGCAAATAGACATTTAAAGGATCATCCAACCAATCAAATAATTGGAGATCCCAGACAAGGAGTGCAAACAAGGAGCAGGAATCTAAGTACAGTTCTTTACTCAAGTTTCCTATCCCAAGTTGAGCCAAAGAAGTTTGAAGAAGCAATCCTAGACCCTCTTTGGATTGAGGCCATGCAAGAGGAGCTGAATCAATTCAAAAGATGCAAGGTTTGGGAGCTAGTTCCTAAACCCAAGGACCACAATATTATTAGAACCAAGTGGATCTTTAGGAACAAGTTGGATGAAAATGGAATAATCATAAAGAATAAAGCAAGACTTGTTGCAAAGGGATATAGGCAGGAAGAAGGTATTGATTTTGATCAAACCTTTGCTCCAGTAGCAAGATTGGAAGTAATAAGGATGTTCCTTGCCTATGCAACATTTCAAGGATTTAAGGTATATCAAATGGATGGTAAGTCGGCTTTTCTGAATGGAAATCTGAAGGAAGAAGTCTATGTAGAGCAGCCATCAGGTTTTGTTGATTCTCTTAAACCTGATTATGTTTATAGACTTAGGAAGGCTTTGTATGGGTTAAAACAAGCCCCAAGGGCTTGGTATGAAACCCTGTCTAGTTTCCTCATTGAGAACAAATTCTCAAGGGGGAAAATAGACAAGACTCTATTCCTTAGGAAATCCAGAGGCAAGATTATCTTAGTCCAAATATATGTAGATGACATAATATTTGGGTCTACAGAAAGTAGTCTTTGCAAGAAGTTTGCAAAACTAATGCAAGGACAATTTGAAATGAGCAGTATGGGGGAACTTAAGTTCTTCTTGGGTCTCCAAGTTAGACAGACTGAAGATGGATTATCCATATGCCAGTCTAAGTTCACCCTAGAGTTGATAAGGAAGTATGGTATGGAATCATCCAGTACCATGAAAACTCCTATGGGGTCAAGCATGTCTCTAAGTAAAGATGATGCAGGCAAACCTGTAGATGAGACTTTGTATAGAGGGATAGTTGGCTCCATACTATATTTGACTGCTAGTAGACAAGATATCATGTATGTTACATGTGTCTGTGCTAGGTACCAAGCTTGCCCTAAAGAATCTCATTTGACAGCAGTCAAAAGAATTTTGAGATATCTTAAGGGCACTCCTTATCTAGGCCTTTGGTACCCTAGGAATGGAGATTTTGAACTGACAGGTTATTCAGATGCAAATTTTGTAGGCTGCAAGGAAGATAGGAAAAGTACCACAAGAACCTGTCAATTTCTAGGTGGAAGGCTGGTGTTATGGAGTAGCAAGAAGCAAACCAGTGTGGTTATCTCCATAGTAGAATCAGAGTATGTTGCTGCAGGAAGTTGCTGTGCTCAACTTCTATGGATTCAACATCAGTTAGAAGAGTATGTTATTCAAGTAAGTAGGACACCTTTATTTTGTGATTCTACTAGTGCCATTTCTATTGCAAATAATCCTGTCTCCCATAGTAGGACTAAGCACATAGAAATTAAATACCATTTTCTAAGAGAACATGTGGAAAAAGAAGACATTTCCCTAGAGTATGTTAAGACAGATAATCAGTTACCTGATATGTTTACTAAGCCCTTAGATGAAACCAAATTCAATAAATTTAAAATTGAATTAGGGATGATAAACTTAGAATAGTTTACAAAAATTGGCAAAGTAAAATAGTATCGACACACAGAGTTGTCTATGTCGACACATAGAAGTGGTGTCGACATTTCAGAGAAATGGTGTCGACACATCTAGGAAGTCAGTGTCGACACTTCAGTGAAGTAGTGTCGACACATGCAGTGTAGGTGTCGACACATCAAAGATGGTGTCGACACTTAGGATATACACAGAATTAGTCTAGTAGAGTCTCGACTAAGTGTCGAGCTGAGATATATAAGTGTCGACACATATATTCTGTCGACTATATTTGTGTCGCCACATAGTTGTCGAGACATTAGAAGTAAGTGTCAACACTTTTCAACAGTGTCGACACATTTCAAGTATGTTAATGCGCCTTTTCACCTTCAATTCTAGAAATGTATAAATAGGTTTTCCCCATTGTTTGTCAACACGCTCACCTTAGTTTCGAGACCAAACTTGTGTGTCGACATCTCTCTTCTCTAAATTCAAAATTTCTTCAAACCCTAATGGCGCCCAAGTTAGAAGAGAACATTAATGAAGGATATGAGCTCGTGCGTCACTCCTTTGATGACGCGGAACCAGAAATCAAAGGTGTGGTAACCCTAATTACCGAGACTGGACTAGATTATCTTGTATCAGAACCAATCAAGATCTGGAAGAAGGAGGTCCTTGAATTCTTGGGTGCAGCTACTCTTGATGAATCAGGACTCAAGATTAAATCCAGAGTTCATGAGACAAAAGTCAAGGTCACACAGAAAAGTCTAAGAAAGGTACTTCAACTACCAAGACCAAAAGAGGAAGAAGATGTATCTGCTTCTAAGACTAGAGAGGCATTGAAATGGTGTGGTTTAGATTCAAACCTGAAAATAGGATCAGTTTTCAACAGGAAAGGCATGAACATGCAGGACAAATTCTTGTCTGAAATAGTTGGCAAGGTAATTCTGAGCAAGCCTGTAGGACATGACAGAATTTCAGCTCATATGTTCAGTTTGATGACAAGGATAATCTTCAAACTTAATACTGATTGGTCATTAGTTATGTTTGATAAGATAAAAGAGAGCCTGAAGAAACCCAATCTGGGAAGAATTCTGAGTTTATACTTAGCTGGCAGTATACCTGAAGTGATGAACCAAGCTGCAGGTTCAAAGATAAACCACATGAGGAGAATGGATGTGAGAATTTTCTTAAGGTGGGATAGAGTATTGACAAAGGAACTGCCAACTCCAGAAAAGGAAACACCTCAGAAGAAGAAGAAGAAGACAGCTATTGTGGCTCAAGAATCCTCAAGTAGCTCAGAGGAGCAAGTGGTGTTTAGTTCTGATGATGAAGAGGGAAGAAATGTTGAACAGTCACCAGCAAGACAAGAAGATGCACAGAGGCAGGGGGAGCTACCATCAGCCAGCCCTATTCACCTGGATCCACTCCAGGGGGAGCCTCTACATGTGGATGAGCCTACTCCATTAGAGAGTGAAAGGGCTACCCAAACCATTCTAGAGGTAATTACTGAAGTTAATCAATTAAATTTTCCTATTGAGGATGAAGTTTTGACTGATTCATTACCTGGTGTTAATCAACAAACACAGATACATAGTCAACCCCAGGATGTGGTCATGGAGGACACATCAGTTGCTGATAGAGAGGTATTAGATGCTCCTGAGCACAGAGATTCACCAATCCAACCTCAACATGAGTTTACTCTAGAGGAGCTATTCCCTGACTTATTACAAACTGACATTGAGGGAGAGAAAGCAGCTGTTGAGGAGGAGCAGGTAGATCTTCAGGGGGAGCAGGTTAGGTCTCAAGAGGAGACAGCAAGAATAGAGTTTGAGGAGCAAAGAAATGCTGAGGAGCTACCAAGGACTGAGAAGGATTTACATCATAGTACTAAGGATAGAGTAGACATTGTCAGTACTTCTGCTTCAGAGGATGAAGAGGCTGCTATAGCCAAGAAGAGGAATTTCCAGATCTTCAAGAGAAGAAGCCAGAACTACAAGAAAGCACTACAGACAATTGCTCCACAGCCTGCCCCAACTACTGATTATAGTTCACTGATGGTGGCTTTGCAGATTAAGCTAGATGAGCAAAGGAAAGCTCTAGAAAAGTATATGGATGAAGGCCATAAATCACTTCAATTTGATCTAGCTCAAGACATAAAGTCCATAAGATTTGAAGTGAATCAAAACAAGAAGGAAATGACTGATTGTTTCCATAAAGGAGGTAATGCAGTGGTCTATCTGGCTACACATCAAGAGAATCTAAAGAAACAGATTGATGATCTGGCAGTCAAATAAGGCTATGTCCTGAAAAACCAGATAATAATGAATGACAATTTAACTGAATCACACAATGTGATAGTCACTGAAATGCAGAATCTAGTTGCTGCTCAAACTACAGCAAGGACTGCTGCCAAAGAAGAATTTGATAAGAAATTACAGGAGAGTCTCACTGCTGTGAAAACTGCCATTGAAGATTCTCAGCAAGCTATTTCTACCCAGCTTCAGAAGTTCAAACCTTTTTATAAGAATGGAGTAAACTATTTAAATGCTCAAATAAGATTCCAGAAAGATGATCTTATGGATCATATAGAAAGAGAAGTCATAAAGGGGGAGATGGTTTTAGTCAAGGCAGGCTCTGATCATGCAAAGTGGATTTCAAACTCCATCAGAGCTACCCTGGGATATCCACCTTTATGTGATGATGATAATATGGCAGAGTCTGGCATCAATCATGCATACTTTGGAGGAGAGCAATTTGAAGTGGCTCAAGTGATATACCCTCCTGCTGATTTTAACATGATACATCAAGAGGTACAGTCTATTTATAGTCCTCCTGAGGGTACTCAGAATATTATCTTTGAGAAAGTAGTACAGCATGTGCCATAGGCAGTACTAAAAGAGTAAGAGGCTTTATTAAAGAAACAAGAGGCTCAATTATCTAAGAAAAGGTTAAGAGAGCAGGCTGAATTAAGGCCAGATTTTGAACAATGGAGCCCCACATCCAGGAATATCATATTGACTACTTGGAAGGCTGCGAAGGACAATATCCTGGATAGAGGCAAATGGTATTCTGACCAGGAGTGGAGAAAACATGAGAATAGGCAAGAGACCATAGTACAATATAAAAGGAAGGCTAAACTGGGAAAGCTACCTCCTAATGCACAGGAGCCTATCAAGTATTTCCCTAAGCCTTATCACTATTTTGAAAGGCAGAAGATAAAGGCTGAAGAGCTGAAAAAGAAAGATCTCAAAGGGAAGAAGCCTGTTGATGACAATGATGCTCCAGTTCAAGCAAATATTCAATCTGGAAAGGGGATTGTTGATGACACACAGTGAAGAATTGTCAATATTATCTGTGTCGACACTTAGAGGTAGTGTCGACACCCAGAGAAACTTTGTCGACATCAAGCAGAAGTCCATGTGTCGACACTAGGAGGCGACACTGCAGGCTGTCGACACTCAGCAAACAGAGTTCAACAAAGTTCAAGAAGATGTGTCGACACTAGGAGGCTGTGTCGACACTCAGCAAACTTCAACAAAGTTCAAGTACATATGTCGACACTAAGTTCAAGATGTGTCGACACTCGACACTCAGCAAAGTTTCAACACAAGAAGATGTGTCGACACAAAGAAGATGTGTCGACACTTAGCAAGTTTCATCATAAGAAGATGTGTCGACACAAAGGAGTTGTGTCAACACACAGCAGAAATCAACTAAGTATTGAAGAAGAAGTACTTGTGTCGACACACTCAATTAGTGTCGACACATTCAACAGAAGGCTTGTGTCGACATACAGAATCAGTGTCGACACATTCTGAAGAAGCTGTGTCGAGAAGCTATTACAACAACACAAGGAGTTGTGTCGACACCATCAAGGCTAGTGTCAACACTTTGTGTCGACACTTAGTCTACTTGTGTCGACACTTAGTCTATTTGTGTCGACATATAAAGACTATCTGTCTCGACACTTTCAAACAGTGACAGAGATTTCAAGAAGTGACTGGATGACTTGACAACTGCCATTTCAACCGGTTAACTGCAACTGTCAGAGCCTTCAGAAAGTTGTTAGAAACCGGATCAGCCGGTCACCATGGAGAAAGCTTATTTAAAGACCTTTCTCCTTCAACAGAAATGTGAAGAAGTAATCAATGAAGTGAAAAACAACACAACAAGAAGAAGACCTTCAAGAGAAGATCTAAGAAGTTGGAGAGAGAGAGCTCCTTCTAAGAAGAGCAGCTGTTGAACCGGGCTGCTAAGTAAGATTCAGATTGAAATCAGAATCTCAAGACTGCAGTTGATTGAAGATCATCTGCAAGAGATACAACCCTACTGTGTTCTAATTCAAGAAGCTTTGAAGAAAGCCAAGGGAGGTTGATCTCTACCAAGTTCTTCTAAGAACTCATCAAGAAACCAGTCAACTCATCTCTCTCTTTCAGAGTTGTGGTTATATACTTTGTAAACTTTATTTTCTGTAGGATCCTATGGGATCTGAGCTGTAAGCCTATTATATAAAGGCTGAGTGTAGGAGATTCTATTCTCTGAGTGTAGGCCTTGATTGAAGGCTGAGGTAGGGCTGTTTAGCCTGAGTGTAGGTCTTGGTGAAGACTCAGTGGTAGGGCTTTGTGCCTGAGTTGTAGGAGTGGGGTCACTCTGAGTTGTAGGAACCTGTTTGGGGTTCTGAGTTGTAAGATCTGAGGATCTGAGGAGAAGTGAAGAAGTTAGGCCGAATCTAGTACACTACTAGATATTCGAAGGGGGAAAGTGGATGTACCCAGACCTAGGGGAACCACTATAAAAATCTGTGTGTACTCTGTGTGTGATTAATTCTGTGATTGCTGTGTTATCTGTGCTAAATTGCTGTAGAGAATTGCAAATACAGGTCTTATAATTCAGTGTTTCTGCCTTTAAAGTTAAAAAGATTAAGTTCACCTATTCACCCCCCTCTAGGTGATTAGTCACTATTTCTTTCAAAGAACAAGGCAAGATTAGTTGCCAAAGGATACAGGCAGGAAGAGGGCATAGAGTTTGATCAGACTTTTGCCCCTGTGGCATGGTTAGAAGCTATCAGGCTATTTCTAGCCTATGCAGCATATCAAGGCTTCAAAGTGTTCCAAATGAATGTTAAGTCAGCATTCGTAAATGGAGACTTAAAAGAGGAAGTCTATGTAGAACAGCCCTCAGGTTTTATTGATCCACTCAATCCTAATTATGTTTATAGACTTATGAAAGCTTTATATGGGTTGAAACAGGCCCCAAGGGCTTGGTATGAAACCCTGTCTAATTTCCTCATTGATAACAAATTCTCAAGGGGGAAAATAGACAAGACTCTATTCCTTAAAGAATCCAAAGGAAAGATCATCCTAGCCCAAATATATGTTAATGACATAATATTTGGTTCTACTGAAAACAAACTTTGTAGAAAGTTTGCAAAACTTATGCAAGGGAAGTTTGAGATGAGTAGTATGAGAAAACTTAAGTTCTTCTTGGGACTCCAAGTAAGACAGACTGAAGATGGCTTGTCCATATCCCAGTCTAAGTTCACCCAGAAGTTAATTAATAAGTATGGTATGGAGTCATCCACTACCATGAGAACTCCTATGGAGACAAGTATATCTCTTAGCAAAGATGATGCAGGAAAACCTGTAGATGAGTCTTTGTATAGAGGGATAGTTGGCTCCCTCCTATATCTGACTGCTAGTAGACCAGACATCATATATGCTACATGTGTTTGTGCTAGGTACCAATCCTGCCCTAAAGAATCTCATTTTACTGCTGTCAAAAGGATTTTGAGATATCTTAAGGGCACACCTAATCTAGGCCTTTGGTATCCTAGGAATAGAGATTTTCTACTAATGGGCTATTCAGATGCAGACTTTACAGGATGCAAAGTAGATAGGAAAAGTACAACAGGCACCTGTCAATTTCTAGGAGGAAGATTGGTGTCATGGAGCTGTAAGAAGCAGATTAGTGTGGCAATTTCCACACCTGAGTCTGAGTATGTTGCTGCAGGAAGTTGTTGTGCACAGCTGTTGTGGATACAACATCAGTTAGAAGATTATGGTATTCAGGTAAGTAGAACTCCATTATTATGTGATTCTACTAGTGCTTTTTCTATTACTCATAATCCTGTTTCTCATAGTAGAACAAAGCATATAGAACTTCTTAGAGATCATGTAGAGAAAGAAGATATTTCATTAGAATTTGTTAATACAGATTTACAACTTGCTGATATGTTCACTAAGCCTTTAGATGAAACTAAATTCAATAATTTCAAAATTGAATTAGGAATGTTGAACATAAATTAGTTTAATAAATTTGGCTAAGTAAAATTGTGTCGACACAAGAAGTTGTCTGTGTCAACACATAGTAGTTGGTGTCGACACTCCAGAAAAGTGGTGTCGACACTTCTAGAAAATAGGTGTTGACTCTTCAGAGAAGTTGTGTCAACACATCTAGAAGTTGTGTCGACACTGAGAATCAACTAATCGTCGAGCGCAGAATTGACACACATCGTCGAGCGCAGATTCAACAACATTTCGTTGACCTCAAATCGTCGACGTCACGGGCTCTTCGTCAAACACAACCTAGACAAAAAGAATTGGTGTCAACATATAGAAGTCAACACTTCTGTCAAGACATTAGAGCCTGTGTAGACACATTTCAACTGTGTCGACACATTAAGAGAATTTTGACATGCCTTTTGACCTTCCTATTTAGAAGGGTATAAATAGGTCAACAACATAGTCTGTCGACACACTCTCCATAGTTTCGAGAACAAAACCTTGTGTCAAAAAATTCTCTCTTCTCGATCCAAGATTTCTCTCAACCCCAATGGCGCCAAAGCTTGAAGATAACGTCAACGAAGGCTACGAACTGGTTCGCAACGCCTTTGACAATGCTGAACCAGCGATTCAAGCTGTGATAACCCTAATTGCAGAAAATGGCTTGGAATTTTTGGTATTCGAACCCACAAAGATATGAAAGAAAGAAATACTAGAATTCTATGGCGCAGCTACTTTAGATTCGACTGGACTTAAGATCAAATCTACAGTTCAGGGAGCTAAAGTTAAACTTACCTTGAAGAGCTTGATGAAAACTCTTCAACTCCCAAGAACTCAAGAAGAAGAAGAAGTACCTTCATCCAAGACTAGGGAAGCACTTCAGTGGTGTGGATTGGATCCCACCATGAAGATTGGATCTGCAATGAACAGAAAAGGGATGAATCAGCAAGGAAAATTCCTTTCAGAAGTAGTTGGAAAGGCCATTCTCTACAAGCCAGGGGGACATGATAGGATTTCTGCCTATATGTTCAGCCTGATGACCAGGATTATCTTCAGACTAAACACAGATTGGTCTGCAGTAATCCTTGAAAAGATTAAGGAAGGAATCAAGAAGCCAAATCTGGGGAGAATCATGAGTCTATACTTGGCTAGAACTATTCCAGAAATAATGGAACAGACTACTGGTTCTAAGATCAACCATATGAGAAGAATCTATATAAGGATAATCTCCAGATGGGATAGAGTCCTAACAAAGGACATACCTGATGAAGAGAGGCAAGAGATTGCTGAAAAATCTCCTGCACAAGACCTTATAGATGGTGCTCAGGTGCAGGGGGAGCCTCATCTTGAGGAAGAGCCAATACACTTGGAAAGTGATATGGCTACTCAAATTATTCTAGAGGTAATTCAAGAAGTTAATCAAACACTTTTCAATAATGAGTGTGAAACACTAACTGAGACTTTGATTGATGTTGACCAAAGCACATGATGTTATCATGGAGGATACATCTGCAGCTACTGATGCTCCTGAGTTGGAGGTACCTCAAGTCCCAACTCAACAAGAGTTTACCATTGAAGAGTTGTTCCCTGATTTAGTGCAAGCTAACCGTTAAAATTTTCTCAACGTGATCAGCAAGATAGCCCAAACGCCAAATTAATATCTTCGGAACTACCCAGTTGTCACGTTGAACCATCGAAAAACCAAGGAACAAAGGTTAATCCCAACAAACAATGGAAGCACAAGCAGATCTTTTATTCATTCACTTCTTTACAACACGAGGCATACATAGCGAGACATGATTTCGCTAGTATAACAGCTGTAAACAGAAAGCACCAAAAACCAAGCCGGGCGGACAGTACCGGAGTCCGCCGAGACCGCCGAGGTCGCCGAGGTCGCCGAGTCCGCTGAGATCGCCCGAACTAAGCTGCAATCCGCCGAACAGCCACAGAGTCCGCCGAAACCGCAAGGCCGCACGGACACACCGTTATTCGTCTCCTGCTGAAGCTGAACCGAGGAACACCCCCTACCCGCCTGAAGGCGGCGGACAGGTTATTGAAGCTGGCAAAGTTGAAACAGAGTTGACAAGCCGCAGAGCGACCTCCTGCTGAATCCGCAGAGACCGCACAAGTTCCAAGTACTTGACCGAAGTCAAAGCCAAACTCCTGGCTCCTTGAAGCTACCCGCGCGACCTGCACAAAGCAAACCGTCAGCCTTGAATCAATCCGCGCGGACAGACAAACTGAGACCGCAGCTCCTTGCCCAACCCAACTTACTGTTCACTCAAGTTACTGTAGATGTGTTAGGGGGGTCCTATTTATAGGCGAGGTGAGGAGTGTGGTCACCGCCCTAGAGATAGCGACACGGACCTAGCCCGCGCGATAGCAAAACACCATTCGCCGAGTCCGCAAGGACTTAGCCGGATAGCAAGGAAAACCACCAGGAGCAAGACAACATTGGCGGACCCTCTCCAGTCCGCCCAAGCTATGCGGATAAGGCATCAGCCCGCAAAGCCTCCAACCACTGCAGGACAGCAATCCGCCTTCAATGGCAGTCTGCACAACCCGAGGTAGTCCGCAAGACTCAAACCTCAATCCGCCACAGGTCCACGACCAAAAGCAGACAGCAAGTCCGCCCGGTCAATAGCGGACTTGGCGGATACACCGGACACCATGGTCTTGGCACAGAGTGACCAAGTCCAAAACCATCAAAGGCCAATGAGAGCATGGCGGACATAAACTCCCGTCCGCCAAACACCATAGCACAGACCGCCAGCAGTCCGCATGCTACTCGCACACCTACCCCATCGCAGCAGCCTCCTCCCGGACTCCAAACATCAGTCCGCCAAAGACCTCCACAGCAAAACACCTGCTGTAACACCAGAGCTCGACAAGGCCACAGCCAAGCTCTAAGCCCAGTCCGCAACAGCCCACACCGCGGACACACTAGTCCGCAAGCTTCCCGCGGACATGAGCCAAACCGCCAAACAGCACAAACTTGCAATGCGGCCACTGAGCAAAGCACCAGTCCGCAAGCCTCTATCCACTCAGGCCGCTCCTTGGCAGACCAAACAGCCAACGCCTTATCCGCAGATACCAGGCCGCATAGTTTGCGAACTTCACCCGTGCAATCCGCTCAGAAGAACAGCCAGCTTCTACTAGAATTTCCACCAGGCCGCACACAATAGTCCGCCCAGTCCGCCTAGTCCGCCAAAGCTGTCCGCCCAGGCCGCCCGGCCTGTCCCGTCAACCACTTCCACTTCACAATTTCAACACTCCCCCTTGAAGTGGGAAGTGGTGACCAAGCCCAGCAAGCTGCGCAAGCGCTCAAAGGGCCCCTTCGACAGTGGCTTCGTGAAGATGTCAGCAAGATTATCTTCACTCTGAACATGCTCGACCAACAGAGATCCCTCCAACACCTTCTCCCTGATGAAGTGGTGATCAATCTCTATATGCTTGGTCCTGGCGTGACACACTGGATTGTTAACCAGTTTGAGAGCACTCTCATTGTCACCCCGGAGTAAAGTCGGCCCTTGCAATTCTTCATGAACATCCTCTATAAGCCTCCTCAACCAGATGGCTTCCCGAGCAGCCAAGGCCGAAGCCTTATACTCTGCCTCTGTAGTTGAGACTGACACAGAGTCCTGCTTCTTGCTACACCACGAGATGCTAGCTGAACCGCAAGTGAACACATAACCTGAAGTAGACCTCCGATCATACGAATCACCGCCATAGTCAGCATCCGTGTACCCAAGCAACGCAAACTCCGAGTCCCTTCCATAGAGGAGTACATGTCAAAAGTCACCTTGACATACTTCAGAATACCCTTCGCCGCCACTAGATGAGATTGCCTTGGTTCAGCCATATACCGACTTACTCGGCCAACAGCAAAAGCAATGTCCGGCCTTGTAATCGTCAGGTAAATCAAGCTCCCAACAAGAGCCCTGAACACCAAGGGATCATGAAGAACCCTTCCCTCATCTCGTCGAAGCTTCAGCCCAGGTTCTAGTGGAGTAGAGCACTTCTTCCCTTCGCCCATGCCGAACCGCTTCACAATGCGATCTACATACCCTTTTTGGCTAATGAGAATCCCGCACTCCTTCCTCTCCACTTCAAGACCGAGAAAGTGATGTAACTCTCCCAAGTCTTTCATCTCGAAGCGTATAGCAAGCTCTGCCCTGAGCCTTGCTACTTCCCCTCCGAATTCCCTGTGATGATCATGTCATCCACATACAGCAGGACCAAGACTAGTAGCTCCCCCTTCTTCTTGACGAACAAGCTTGAATCCGAGTTAGAAGCAAGGTATCCACAGAATTACAAGTACTCTGCAATCTTCCCATACCATGCTCTAGGAGTTTGCTTCAACCCATAGAGAGCCTTCCTGAGTTTACAGACATAGTCCGGATGCTTTTCAGAGACAAAACCAAGCGGCTGATCCATGAAGATGTCCTTGTCAATCTCTCCGTAAAGAAAGACATTCTTCACATCGAGTTGCCACAACCTCCATCCATTGCTAACAGCCAAGGCGATCACCACTCTTACTAAGTCATCTTCATAACTGGACTGAATGTCTCCTCATAGTCTTCTCCATACTGCTGTGAGAATCCTCTAGTGACGACCAGGCGAGCCTTGAACCTATCAATGCTCCCATCAGCCATCTTCTTCAACTTATACACCCACTTGCAAGTAACCGGAGTAATGTCCATCAACCTTGGGCACAAGATCCCAGGTTTCATTCTTCTTTAGAGCATCAATCTCTTCTTTCATGGCACCTTCCCACTCCTTCACTCCAGTGGCCTCGTTGAAGTTTGTAGGCTCTCGCTCATCCAGAGGACCTGCAAAGAAGCAGGAGACAAAGCTCACTGCATTCCCATCACAGTACCGAGCCGGTGGCTTAACAACCCTCTTCGATCTCTGAAGGGTCGGCTCCTTGCTCACTGCTTAAGTTGCTTCTTCGGGCTCAACTCCTACTTGGGGCAAGCATTGAGCAGTGCTCCCCCTGCTTCCTGAGCCAGAAGGCTCAGCCTCGGAGTTAGAAGCAACAGGAGCTGCTGATGAAACAGTAAGCTCCTCTTCCAAGCCTTCAGCAGCCACCACCGGTGCTTCATCAACCTTGCTACTTCTGGTTAGCTCAACCGAGCCACCTCCATATGACGTCAGCTCGTCAAAGACAACGTCTCTTGACACCACGAACTTCTTCGTCACAGGGTCCATGCATTTCCATCCCTTCTTCCGCTCATCATAGCCAACAAAGACAAGCTTCCTTGCCTTTGCATCCAGCTTAGTCCGTGAAGCATCTGGGACATGCACGTAGCAAGTTGAACCGAACACCCGAAGGTGTCCCACACTCGGCTTCTCCTTCAGCAATAGCTCAAGAGGAGTCTTCATGTTGATAGGGCTGAGTGGCATCCGGTTGATGACATAAGCAGTACAAGACATCCCCTCCGCCCAAAAGGACCTTGGGATATCTTTCGCATGAAGCCAGCATTTGCAGGTCTCCGTCAGATGACGGATCTTCCGCTCCGCTACCCCATTTTGTTGTGGAGTGTGAGCACAAGTAAGCTCCTGTTGGATCCCGTGCTTCCTACAGAAGTTAGAAAACTCGGAGGAGACAAACTCACCCCCGTTATCAGTTCTAAGCTTCTTAATCCGCAAGCCAAGCCGGCCTTCTACCAACTCCTTAAACTCCACAAACAAACAGAAGGCTTCCGACTTCTCCTTTAAGAAGTACACCCAAGTATACCTTGAGTAGTCATCAACCAAGACAAGCATGTATCTGCTTCCACCAAGGCTGGCAGTAACCGTCGGTCCCATCAAGTCGCCATGAATGCACTCCAATGGTTTCTTGCTCCTTGTTTGTGATTTATCAAACGGAAGGCGATGTGCCTTACCGTATTGACAGCCCGCGCAAACATGCCCGTCACCAAAGGAGGACAACTTAGGCAACCCCTTCACCAAACTTCTACTAGCCATCGCCTTTAGCTTGTCCAAGCCAACATGCCCCAGCCTCTCATGCCAGATAGCAGCGCTATCATTGGCCCTCATACGATCAACATAAGAATTGGTGGCAAGAACAAACAAGTTCTTCACCCTCCTCCCTACATGAGCAACATCAGCCTTCACCGCTGATACGTTACGAAGGAACCTCACGTCTGTTGGTCCAAACAGAATGTGATAACCAGCGTCCACCGCATTGGTCACCGAGAAGAGGTTTTTCTTCATGCCCGACACGTGATACACACTCCTTAACGTGAGTTGCCCCTGATCACTACCCAAAGACACGACCCCCTCTTTATTTACTGCATAAACAGTATTATCAGCAGTGATAATAGCTTCATTACCTGAGTAAGCCTGCATGGAGGTGAACTTCGACTTGTCTTCGGTGAGGTGATGACCACACCTGGAGTCCACGATCCACTCGCCATTGAAGTCCTCAGCAGACAAGGCCCGGACACAAGTGCCCGTCATAAAAGCTCCGCCCCATTCTGCTTCTTCACTTCTCGAGCAAGCTTCCTCCTTTCCCGCAGCATGCCCAGGCTGCAGTTTGACCTTGCAGTCCCGCTTGAAGTGCCCTCGCTGATGACACCGGTAGCACTTCAAATTCTTCTTCCAGTCCTTAGGAGCATTGCTCCTCTCCGACTAATATGAAGTTGAAGTCTCCTTCTCACCAACGACCTGCACCTTCTTCTTCTTCTTCCCTTCCCATCCTTTCTTCTTGCCTGAGAAGAGAACTTCGCTGGCTTCCTGATTCAGGTTCACTCCAGCCATCTGCCTTGCCAAGCTCTCCTGCGATGCAAGCAGATTCTCCAGCTCCAGCAAAGACGGCTGAGTAGCTCACCCTTGAACAGATGTCACAAAGGCCACATACTCCTTCCGCAAGCAGCGGATTATGTGCCTTTTCATCTTAGCCTCAGAGATAGGCTCATCAGGATCCTGTGCCGATAGCTCAGCACACAAGCTCTTCATGTTTAAGAAGTACTTCGAGATGGAAAGGTCTCCCTGAGTTGCTCTGGCCAACTCATTCTCCAGGAACTGAAGCCGCGCCACATTCTTCCTATTGAACAACTCATCAATGGTTGTCCAAATATCAGCAGCCGACTCACATCCAACGATGTGATCAAACAGTTCCAGAGACACGGACCTCTTCAGAATGAACTCCGCCTTAGCATTTGTTCTTCTCCAGAGCCTAACCTGCTCAGCAGTACCGAATGCAGCCGTGACTTCCTGTCTGTCATCACCACCGACGACTTCCCACAGCTCCTCGCCAAGAAGATAACTCTTCATGCACGACTTCCACTTCTTGAAGTTAGTCGGCGTTAAGAGTTCAATGCCAAGACCCCTTGCAAAACTCCCTTCCATTGCAACACCTGTTGGCAACCTTTCAGAAGCTCCGAGCAACAACACAGGTTGATCACCACTCAAGCACTCAGTAACAACACTGGTTGACTACCGCTCACGCAACTGAACCTGGCTCTGATACCATGTTAAAATTTTCTCAACGTGATCAGCAAGGTAGCCCAAACGCCAAATTAATATCTTCGGAACTACCCAGTTCTCATGTTGAACTAGCAGAAAACCAAGGAACAAAGGTTAATCCCAACAAATAATGGAAGCACAAGCAGATCTTTTATTAATTCACTTCTTTACAATACGAGGCATACATAGCAAGACATGATTTCACTAGTATAACAGCTGTAAACAGAAAACACCAAAAACCAAGCCGGGCGGACAGCACCCGAGTCCGTCGAGACCGCCGAGGTCGCCGAGGTCGCCGAGTCCGCTGAGATCGCCCAAACTAAGCTGCAATCCGCCGAATAGCCACGAAGTCCGCTGAAGCCGCGAGGCCGCGCGGACACACCGTTATTCGTCTCCTGCTGAAGCTGAACTGAGGAACACCCCCTACCCGCCTGAAGCCGGCGGACAGGTTATTGAAGCTGGCAAAGTTGAAACAGAGTTGACAAGCCGCAGAGCAACCTCCTGCTGAATCCGCATAGACCGCACAACTTCCAAGTACTTGACCGAAGTCAAAGCCAAACTCCTGGCTCCTTGAAGCTACCCGCGCGACCTACACACAACAAACCGTCAGTCCTGAATCAGTCCGCGCGGACAGACAAACTGAGACCGCAGCTCCTTGCCCAACCCAACTTACTATTCACTCAAGTTACTGTAGATGTGCCAGGGGGGGTCCTATTTATAGGCGAGTTGAGGAGTGTGGTCACCGCCATAGAGATAGCGACACCGCCCTAGCCCGCGTGATAGCAAAACACCGTCTGTCGAGTCCGCAAGGACTTAGCAGGATACCAAGGAAAACCTCCAGGAGCAAGACAACATTGGCGAACCCTCTCCAGTCCGCCCAAGCTATACAGACAAGGCATCAGCCCGCAAAGCCTCTAACCACTGCAGGACAACAATCCCCCTTCAATGGCAGTCTGCACAACCCGAGGCAGTCCGCAAGACTCAAACCTCAATCCGCCACAGGTCCACGACCAAAAGCAGACAGCAAGTCCGCCCGGTCAACAGCGAACTTGGCGGATACAGCGTACACCATGGTCTTGGCATAGAGTGACCAAGTCCAAAACCATCAAAGGCCAATGCGAGCATGGCGGACATAAACTCCCGTCCGCCAAACACCATAGCACAGACCGCCAGCAGTCCGCATGCTACTCGCACACCTGCCCCATCGCAGCAGCCTCCTCCCGTACTCCGAACATCAGTCCACCAAAGACCTCCACAACAAAACACCTGCTGTAACACCAGAGCTCGACAAGGCCACAACCAAGCTCTAAGCCCAGTCCGCAACAGCCCACACCGCGGACACACTAGTCCGCAAGCTTCCCGCGGACATGAGCCAAACCGCCAAACAGCACAAACTTGCAATGCGGCCACTGAGCAAAGCACCAGTCCGCAAGCCTCTATCCGCTCAGGCCGGTCCTTGGCAGACCAAACAGCCAACGCCTTATCCGCAGATACCAGGCCGCATAGTCCGCGGACTTCACCCGTGCAATCCGCTCAGAAGAACAGCCGGCTTCCACTAGACTTTCCACCAGGCCGCACACAACAGTCCGCCCAGTCCGCCAAAGCTGTCCGCCTAGGCCGCCCGGCCTGTCCCATCAACCACTTCCACTTCACAAATTTCAACACTAACATTGAGGGGGAGCAAGCTGGAATTGAGGGGGAGAAAGTTGACTTTAAGGGGGAGCAAGCTAACCTTGAGGGGGAGCAAGTAAGGTCTGAGGGGGAGGAGCAAGGGACTCAGGGGGAGTTACCTAGATCTGACAAAGAGCTGCCCACAAGTCCAAAGGACACTATGAATCTAGAAAGTACATCTGATTCTGATGATGGAGAAGCTCTAAGAGCAAAGAAAAGAAAATTGATGGTTTATAAGAAGAAAAGCTCCACTTATAAGAAAGCTCTACAGACTGCCTCACAATCCTCAACACCAATAGTTGATTTCAGTTCACTGTTGGTGTCTCTTCAAATTAAATTGGATGAACAAAGGGCAGCTATGGAAAAATATATGGATGAAATCCATAAGGATTTACAATTCTCCTTGGCTCAAGATATCAAATCCATAAGATTTATAGTCAATCAGAACAAGAAGGAGATGACAGACTGCTTTCACAAAGGAGGTAATGCTGTGGTTTTCCTAGCAAAACAACAAGAAAGAATAAAGACTCAAGCTGATGATTTAGCTATTAAGCAAGACTATGTCCTAGAGAATCAACTTAGAATGAATGATAATCTGACAGAATCACATAATGTGATTGTTACAGAATTAAAGAATAATGTTACTGCCCAGACTGAGGCAAGTGCTAAAGCCAAGTCAGATTTTGATAAGCAATTACAGGAAGGACTAGTTGTTGTACAAACAGCTATTAAGAATTCTCAAAAGATCATTTCTAATCAGCTACTGGAACTCAGGTCATTTTATAAAGATGGTGTTAATTATCTAAATGAACAAGTCAGATTTCAGAAAGATGATCTCAGGGATCATATTGAGAGAGAAGTCATAAAGGGGGAGAGAGTGTTATTTAATGCTAGCTCAGAGCATGCCAAATAGATAACAAATGTTGTTAGAGCAACTCTGGGTTATCCACCCATATGTGATGATGACAACACAGCTGAGTCAGGAATTCAAGCTGCAGGAGATGAAGGGGGTCAGCAGGAAGTAGCTCAAATCATATATCCCCCTTCTAACTTTGAGCAAATTCAACACCCGGTTGATCAGATGTATAGCCCTCCAGAGGGTACTACAAAAGTTATCCTTGAGAAAACAGAAATGTTAGAGGCAGTTTTGAATAAAGAGCAAGAAGCTCAACTTTCAAAAAAAAGATTCAGAGAACAGGCTGAGTTGAAGCCTGATTTTGAGCAGTGGAGTCCTACTTCTAGAAATATTATCCTGACTGCCTGGAAAGCTGTAAAGGACAAGACCCATGATAGGGGAAAATGATACACTGAGCAAGAATGACAAAAGCATGAAGCTAGACAGGAATCCATTCTGCAATATAGAAGAAAGGCAACAGCTGGGAAGCTACCTCCTAATGCTCAGGAGCCTAGCAAGTACTTCCCGAAGCCTTTTCACTATTTTGAAAGGTAAAGAATAAGGGCTGAAGAACAAAAGAAGAAAGATCTGAAAGGCAAGAAGCCAGCTGAAGATACTGAAGCTCCAGTACAAGCCAAGATCCAGTCAGGCAAAGGCATAGTCATCAAGGAGCCAGACCAGCCTTAGATTAGATTAACTAGATTTTACAACAATGTAATCTTTAGTTGTTAAAAATCTATGTAAACTATTATTAAGAAACTTTTGAAAGTTTAAACAAAACAATGATTAATGTTGATTATGTTTGCATCATTATTTTGTGATGACATTTTATACATGTAATTTTTATAAGTTACCCTGTCATGTAAAGTTTTTATACATCATAACGTGTGTTTATAATGAATGGTGTATATCATTGACTAAGGGATATGACTTCTCCAAATAGGGGGAGAGTGTTGGGTACATTGGAAAATGTGTACCAGATTTGAAGAAGCCTCACCTTACTCAATAATATGCATCAAGATGTATTTGATGTTATTTTGAGTTTATATGTGCAGGTTAAGAAAATGCAGGAATGCAAAAAAAGTTTCTAAGTCCATGTGTCGACACCAGAAGAAGCTGTGTCGACACTAGAGAAAAGATGTGTCGACACTTGGAGTCAGATGTGTCGACACTTGGAAAGGCTGTATCGACACCAGAAGAAACTGTGTCAACACACAGAGGCAGTGTCGACACACAGAGAAGGCTTTGTCGACATCAACTGTGTCGACACACAGAGGAAGTGTCGACACACAAAAAAGCTTAGTCGACATCAACTGTGTCGACACACAGAGGTAGTGGCGACACACAGAAGACTTTGTCGACATCAACTGTGTCGATATACAGGATTTGTGTCGACACCTTGCAGAGTTTCAACAAAGTTGATTTTTGTGAAGAGAAGAAGTGACTGTGTCGACACACAGAACTAATGTCGACATATTCTACAAAAGCTGTGTCGAGAAGCAGTGTCAACACCAAAGGAGCTGTGTCGACACTTAGTCTACTTGTGACAACACTTAGTCTACTTGTGTCGACACTTAGTCTACTTGTGTCGATGCATGATGAAGTTCAGTCTCGACACTTTGCTGACAGAGACAGAGTTTCAAGAAGTGACTGGAAGACTTGATAGCTGCCATTTCCAACCGGTCTACTGCGATTGTCAGAGTTGTCAGAAGTTCGTTAGAAACCGGATTAGCCGGTTACCATGGAGGAAGTCTATATAAAGGCATTCTTCATCAATAGAACGAAGTGATACATAATAATACAAATTCTTACACTAAAAAAACAGAAGAAGATTTTCAACAAAAGATCTAAGAAGACATTCTCAAGGGGTGATATACTCAGAGTTTGTCAAGAGAATTCAAAGGAGAATTCAGAAGAATCTTCAGAAAAATTTGGAGAGAGAGAGCTCCATCTATTCAAGCGAAGAAAGGGACTTACATCAACAAGTCTCTCAAGTGCAGATTCTGAACCAGTCTGCTAAGAAGGATTCAGATTGATTTCTGAATTTCAAGAAAGGAGCTGATTGAAGATCAACTTCAAAGGAGATCAACCCTACTGAGCTCAGATTCAAGAAGCTTTGAAGAAAGCTAAGAGAGGTTGTTCTCTGTCATCAGATTCTTCCAAGAACTTATCAAGAAACCTTCCATCCTTTCTCTCTCAACCAGGGTGGTGGTAAAGTACAAATTTACATCTATTTTCTGTAGGATCTTTTTAAGATCTGAGTTGTAAGCCTGATATATAATGGCTGAGTTGTAGGAGATTAAATATCTCTAAGTGGTAGGCCTTGTTGAAGGCTGAGGTAGGGCTGAGAGCCTGAGTTGTAGGAGATTGTCATCTCTGAGTTGTAAGCCTTGTTGAAGGCTAAGGTAGGGCAGATTGCCAGAGCTATAGGAGTGTGGACTCACTCTGAGTTGTAGGAGCCTTGTTTGGTTTCTGAGCTGTAAGCTCTGCGGATCTGAGGATAAGGAAATAAGTTAGGCCGAATCTTGCACACTGCTAGATAGGAGAAGGGGGAAAGTGGATGTACCCAGACCTTGGGGAACCACTATAAATCAGTGTGCAATCTGTGACTGTTTGTGATTCTGTGAATTCTGTGATTGTGGTAGCTGTAGAACAGATAGATTTAATTTGATTATCTGTATTAATATTCTGCCTTAGCATAAAAAGGAATTGCACCTATTCACCCCCCCCCCCCTCTAGGTGTTTAGGAACCAATTCTTTCAAGTATAGCTTGAAGCCAAGAAAGAAAGTTTTGACGTTGAAGTCCAAGAAGGAGAAGGAAAGAGAGCCCGATGAAAGTGACGATGAAGATGAAGAGAGCTTATTTGTGAAGAAATTCAGGAGATTTATGAGAAATCCTAAAAGAAGAAATTCTTTCAAGAGGCAAGAATCTGAGAATAGGAAAGGAAAGTTCCAAGCTGAAGGAGATGATGACGAAGATAGACCACCACCTAAATGCTATCATTGTAGGAAGATTGGTCACATAAAGAGCAAGTGCCCAAAGTATCTGAAAGAGCTGAAGGAGAAGTGGCACAGAAAGAAAGATAAGAAGAAAGTTCTAAAGGCTGAAACATGAGATTAAGCCACTTCTGAGGAGTCAAGCAGTTCAGGGTCAGAAACTGAAGAGGAGGCCAACATGTGCTTGATGGGAAAGAGCGCTTCATCTTATGATGAAGGAAGCAGTGTCCAGAGCGACACTGAGGTAACTCTTGAAACTTATGATGATTTATATTCAAATTTTTTGAGAACTAGCGAGTTTTTAGACAAAAAACTGCATGAAATTAAATTGATAAAATCTGAAAATAAAGTATTAGTTAAAGAAAATAAAAAACTAGAAAATGAAGTAAAAGTTCTTGGAAAGGAGAAAGCATCTTGTCAAGAGGATTTTCCCTCCTTGATAAAGATAGTGGAGCTTGAGAAAGATCTCTCTAAGACTCAGACTCGGGTTGAGACTCTTACAAAAGAGAAAGAGCCCTTAGAGAGATTTCTAAAGTTTTCTCAATCTCAAGTGTAAGGCAGTAGGAAGTCCTTCGCTAATCATTGCGGCACGATAGTTGCCGAAAATAATGTATTAAGGGGACAAGTTCGTAATTTAGAAATGACCACTAACAAATTTGGAGTGGGCCGAAAATCTCTAAATATGATTTTGGGAAACCATTACTATGGTTCTGAAAAATTCAGACTTGGATACTCTCCTGAACATTATCGCCCGACAACATCCACTGTCGCCGGCGATAAGAAAAATTCCAGGAAATCTAGTTTTCAGATTAAAAACAATAAACCCCATGTCCCTGTAGCACCCAGCAAAGGGTCAAAATTTACTTTAAAAAACTCGTCGACTTCTTTGATCAAGTGTGCCAAATGTTATAAGTTTGGTCACACAACACATACTTGTAAGGAGCCAGGATATTGCTTAGTCAAACAAATTTGGGTGCCTAAGGCTTCCACCTATTCTATGGGAGGAACCACTTGGGTAGTCGGATCTTTACTCTCATCCTCTTTCTAGGTGTGTTGGCAGGCTAAGGACAAAGAAGACGTATGGTACTTGGACTCAGGGTGTTTCAAGCACATGCCGGGCAATAAATCAAAGTTCCTTAGCCTAGAGATGAAGAAAGAAGGAGTAGTTACTTTTGGAGACAACGGAAATGGAAAAATCATCGGCATTGGAGTAGTAGGTAACAAATCATTTCCTATCTCAAATATTTTATATGTTAAAGGTTTGAAGCATAATTTAATTTCAATGAGTCAATTATGTGATATTGGCTTAAACATCTTGTTTGACTCATCTTCAAACCTATGCAAGATTATTAACTCTAAAACTAATGATATTGTTATTACCGCTACTAGATTTAAAAATGTTTACATGATTAGATTTAATGATTTGTCACATTCTTCATTAAAGTGTTTTATTTATAAAAATGAGGAGTTAGATTTGTGGCATAGACGTCTTGGACATTCTAGTTCCAAACTAATCATAAAATTGTCTCAAAATAAACTTGTTAAAGGTTTACCTTCTTTGCATGGAAATTTATCATCTTTATGTTCACCATGTGAAGAAGGAAAATTTACAAAGTCTTCCTTTAAAAACAAAAATATCGTTTCCACCACTAGGCCTTTAGAATTGATACATATGAATTTGTTTGGTACTGTTAATACACTAAGTCTAGGTGGTAGAAAGTACACTTTCGTTTTGATTGATGATTTCTCTCGCTTTAGTTGGACAATTTTCTTATCATCTAAATCTGATGCGTTTTTAAAATTTTCCAAATTATGTTTACGTGTTCAAAACGAAATAAAATTAAAAATAAAATGCATTCGTTCAGATCATGGAGGTGAATTTGATAATGAGAAATTTGTTTCTTTTTGCAATGAGTTAGGAATTAAACATGAATTTTCTGCTCATCGTACACCTCAACAAAATGGTGTGGTGGAAAGGAAAAATAGAACTTTGCAAGAACTAGCTCGCACTATGCTATCTGAATACAAATTACCACGATCATTTTGGGCCAAAGCTGTTAATACTTCTTGTTATATTATTAATCGTGTTATGCTTCGACCTCTCTTAAAATTAACACCTAATGAGTTATATTTTCAAAAGAAACCAAATGTGTCTTATTTTAAAGTTTTTGAATGTAAATGTTTTGTTTTGAACACTAAGGATAATTTAGGCAAATTTGATGAAAAGTGTGATGAAGGCAATTTTATTGGTAATTCTTCTACAAGTAAAGCTTATAGAGTTTACAATAAGAGGACTAAAATGGTTGAAGAATCGGTACATGTTAAATTTGATGAGTTTTTTCTTTGTGTAGAAGCTAATAATACAGGTAAAAATGAAGAGCTCTCCCCTCTACAAAGGGTGGATGATGATGAAAACCTTAGAGATAAAGATGAAGAAAAAGGAGTCGAACAAGAAGAAGAAGAAGAAGAAGAAGAGCAAGGATACATGCCTCCAAGCGAACTAAGATTTTCAAAATATCATCCCCAAGATTTGGTTATTGGAGAACCATCAAGAGGGGTAAGTACTCATTCATCCATACGTGAGTTATTTTCAAATATATGCTTTATTTCTGATATAGAACCTAAAAGCGTTGAAGCTGCTTTAAATGATAATTCTTGGTTTTTAGCTATGAATGACGAGCTTAATAAATTTGAACGTAATAAGGTTTGGAAGTTAGTAAAAAGACTGTCAAATCATCCTGTTGTAGGGATTAAGTGGATTTTTAAAAATAAACTAGTAGTGAATCTAGGGTCACTAGGAATAAAGCTAGACTCATAGCAAAAGGTTATTCACAAATAGAAGGAATAGATTTTGATGAAACTTTTGCACCCGTAGCATGTTTAGAAGCAGTTAGAATATTTCTTGCATTTACTAGTTTTAAGAAGTTTAAATTATTTCAAATGGATGTTAAAACTACTTTTCTTAACAGGTATATTAAGGAGGAGGTTTATGTAGAACAACCTCCAGGCTTTGTTGATGTTAGATTTCCTGATCATGTTTTTAAATTAGAAAAAGCCTTTTATGGTTTGAAACAAGCACCCTGAGCATGGTATGATAGATTGACTATTTATTTACTAAAAAATGATTACAAAATGGCCAGTGCTGATTGTACTTTATTTGTTAAACATATCAATGATGATCTTATCGTTTTACAAATATATGTTGATGATATTATTTTTAGATCCACAAATAAAAAATTATATGATAGTGTTATTGAAATTATGAAGAATGAATTTGAAATGAGCATGGTAGATGAACTCACTTATTTTCATGATTTTCAAATCACTCAAAAGCATGATGGAATTTTTATTTGTCAATCTAAATATATTCATGATATTTTAAAAAGATTTGGGTTTGAAAATCTAAAACAAGCAAATACCCCCATGTGTGTCTCATTAAAGTTAGGAAAAGATGAAAGTGAAATATCAATAGATCAAACACTTTATCGAGGAATGATAGAATCGCTATTGTATTTGACCGCCTCTAGGCCTGACATTATGTTCGCTGTATGTTTATGTGATAGATTTCAAGCTAATCCCAAAGAGTCTCATTTAAAAGTAGTTAAACGCATTTTTAGATATCTTATTGGCACATCTAAATTAGGTTTGTGGTATCCTCATAACGATACGTTTATATTACATGACTTCTCTAATTCTAATTATGCTGGGTGTTCATTAGATCGTAAAAGCACCAGTGGCACCTGTCACTTTCTTGGCCCTTCACTTATCTCGTGGTCGAGTAAGAAACAGAATTCTATTGCCTTATCCACCACTGAGGCCGAGTACATGGCACTAGGCAGTTGTTGTGGACAAGCTTTATGGATGAAGCAAACTTTAGAAGATTTTGGAATAGTTCATGAAACAATTGAATTGAAGTGTGATAATAAAAGTGCAATTGACTTAACATATAATCCAGTTCATCATTCTAGGTTCAAACACATTGATGTACGTCATCATTTCATAAGAGACCACATAAAACAAAATACGATAAAAGTCAATTTTACAAGCACTGATTCACAGCTTGCGGATATTTTCACGAAACCACTTCCATATTCCCGTTTCTCTTTATTATAATTAGAACTAGGCATTCTAGACCTTTCAACTTAATAGATTCTCATCGCAAGTCAAAAATAAATAAATAATATTAACATCATTAAATTGTTAAAATCATGAACTTTAAGCCCAGAATAAAATTACATAAATGGAACACCATATACCGAGTCTTATATATTGTTACAGAAGCATAATACCACATATAAGTGCCACATAACATTACAGCATAAATAATTACTCAAATTGAAGAAAATTCACTATCGCCGGTGACAGTAACTGTCGCCGGGCGATAGCGGCAAAATGTCCAGCCATCCCGAAATCTTCAAAAATTTCTACTGTCACCTGCACTGGTCTCTCCTTGGTCATCTGTCGAACTGTGCTCGCTTCTCCGCGTTCGACGTGCTCGGTGAGTCGATGTACGGGGTGGCTCCATGATTGGATCTTCCCATTCTGCTGCCTCTGCTGGAGTGTGCTTCAACTTCAAACTTTTTGTCAAAAATTTTAAAAATTTTTGAATTCCCAAGAAGTTTTTCTTCACATCCCTCTTGTGTTCTTCGAACGACTCTCGCAAGTCGTCCAACCCTTCTCGCAACGGTCCACCTCTAGGAATTGGCGGGTTTCGGATAGTGGACACCGGTTCACTCCTCCTTGATGACCCTCCTCGTGTTGATCAGTCGATGGAAGGCGTTCCACTCGTAGAATATATAGATGGGATACAATCATTGAAGTACAAATCGGGGTCGATCCACGTATATTTCTTATATAAAATTTGTTGGATGACGGCTCCAAGTGGCAGTGTGTTCAATTTCTTCCAATTAGGACATTTCAATCTAAATGAATAGCGTACTATCGAAAGGACAAAATCCGCCATGTCAAACGGCTCTCGCTCCAAAATCATGTACGTCACATAACTGAGTTGAGCCTTTATTTTTCGTGTATCTCTAGATTTCAGTAGGACAGCATGCCTCAGTATATCTTGCACTAGTCGTGCATCCTCCATAAGGGTGGTCATTGATTGAATTAATGTTTTGATGGAATTTCCATGCAAAACCATATTCAATAATGTCCAATCCCTATCCTTCTGATAGTTCTCTACTACATCTAAAGTGTTTTCACGCTCGATTAATCCAAACTCATCTCTCAGGTCATAGTGTGTTATTTCTACCGCCTGTCCTTGAATTTTCGATCGGACTCTGCCATTCAATTCCGTGAAACGCGGATCTTTGAGATAATTATAAAATTCTCGAATCAGTATGGAGGAGAATGTGTCTGGAATAATAATCGACATTATTCCAGCCATTGCTAACAAATCATGGATATGTGCATGTCGGGCCGGGTCGAATTCAATCACCCGTCTGATTCCTATGTTAGCGTTCTTTATTCCCAGAAATGTTTGATATGATGAATATGACTCACTCCTTGTGCTTCTTCGCGCTTTTGAACTGGAAATCATTCCTGCATATCGAATTGTTTTTTTTCAGAAACAAATTTTTTTTGGGTATCGCCATCCGGTGACACCCACTATCGCCGGGCGATAGCGGGAAATGGTTTTCCTCCATTTCCGACTTCAGATATGGTTTCCCCCTTCATCCAACATACCAGATCTGCAAGGTTTTTTCTCCAAATCCTTTTACAAGTTATTAAATTCAAGAAACTATACACATCTATCACTAAAACAACCCTAGTTTCTTATGATCGAAAAAAAAATTTAAACACTTTACGAGTATAGCTCCACATGTTTATCTTTCACTAAAACAACCCGAGTTTCTTATGATCCAAAAAAAAATTTAACCACTAGTGATGCATGTTTTCTGCTTTTGCTTTATCCGAGTTTGGTACAGTGCACCATACTATTAAATTATTCTGTATGCTCTCATAAGTGAATTCAGACTCCTTTGTTCAGCTAAAGCAAAAAAAAAATGTGAGTAACAAAAGTGTATCATCCCGAAAGTGCAAACCTTTGGTGATTGTTTCACACAACAAAAAAAAGAAAACACTCAAATAATACAGGGCTGACAAAGAACCTCCACCAAGCACTACTTACCCTCCTGATAAGTCTTCATAAGAATTGTGAGGTTGAGCACCTTGATAAGAATTGTAAAGTGTCTTGTGCGAATCTTTACATGAATACTTTCTTTCTTGTGTGCTCTGAACTCTTGGGTACGAGTATAGCTCCGCATGTCTACCTCCATGTTATGTTGTTTTTTAACATTCTCGTGTTCATGTTTTTTTGTAAGACTATGCATAAGTATTTCCGACAACAACTTACATGTACACAACATTATCCTCTCTAAACGTTCTTCTTATGAGAATTGGACTGAGAACTGTTTCACAAAAACTATTCACTAGTATATGTGTTTGTGATATAGTTTGTTGAACGTTACCACAGTTACTGTTTACTCATTTTATTTATTCTACCTTGCTCACCTGTCCTCTATGAGTCTCTCTTTTGTGTTTTTCCTTCTTTCGCTTCCGCCGCACTTTTACCTATCTTTTGACAATACCAAAGGGGGACACACTTTACAAAAGAAATCATTCACCGAAGTCTGGTCATATATTTTTGTGCACACTTGGCAATTTTTTTTTCACATCTTTAATTAAAATACACGAATTTCCCTATGCTTCCATTTAGGGAGAGATCACATGTAGGGGGAGTGTTTCATCCTGGAGCAATTTGTGCACATACACATGCTTCGTCTTGATACTCAAATTGGGTGGACCTTTTTAACATTAATGATTTCTTTCTTAATGGATTTGTTATTATCAAAAGGGGGAGATTGTTAGAGCATGCTTTACACGCTTCCTAGTTTTCTAATAACAAATCTTGTTTATATTTGATATTTGGATGTTTTTGGTGTGCAGATAACATAGGTTAATATCTAATATCTTTTTGATGCTGAATCGGATCAGACTGAGCTCGGGAGATATCTCCAGGCGATATTGGGTATCGCCAACAAGCGATAGCGCCACTCGACGCATTTCCGCTCGACACTCGATAAAATCATGGCTTCTGTTATTTCGCTATCGCCAGACGGCGATAACCGGTATCGCTCGGCGATAATGCATGATTTGGCACTCAACGTTTGTGCGATGCGAAAATGAGGAGTTTGTGGGACACGTGGCAGCGGTTACCGATATCTCCAGATGGCGAAACCCAGTATCGCCCGGCGATAGCGCCAGAATATAAAAACCTTCCATTTTCAGAGGAAATCATGATTTTTGTTGGAACACCCTATTACTGATTTGTGCAAGGATCACTATGTCTCTTAGGAAATCTGTCTTGACCTCATTGTATAGATCTAAAGGTTAATTAGAATTGAGTCTAAGAGTTAGTAGTTAGGTTTGGAAGCTGCCCTCAAGACCAGAGTTTTTCAGTTTTGGAGACTAAGTCATTTCGTCGAGCTCAGTACGACGAATAGTCGAACTCCATTCGACGATCATTGAGCTCACTTCGACGAATCGTCGAACTCCATTCGACGATCTCTGAGCTCAACTTCAACGAGTCGTCGAACTCCATTCGACGATCTTCGAGCTCAGGTCGACGTTCTTGACTCCAGTTTGATTCTCTATCTCTGAGCTCAGTTTGACGATAGTTGAGCTCAGATCGACGATCTCTGATTCTATCTAAGTTTAGTCTCTGAGCTCAGTTTAACGATAGTGGAGCTCAGTTTGACGTTTTTCTGAAGAGTTAGACGTTTTTCAAGATTCAAATTCAGACAGTTGTGGAATTATTCTCAGCATTTATGTCAGAGATCCTGTAGCTGTTTTTAATTAATATGGAGCAAGTTTTAAGGAATTTTCAAGGAATGTTTTATTGGACTTTCCTCCAGAAGACAAATGCAGTTAAGGAAGTCATTTATTGACAGGCTAACGACTATCTTGGATAGAGGATCATTTCTATTCAGATCAAAGGAATAAAAGTTAAGTTTTTCATTCTCCTCTCAAAGAGGTAGACACACATATTCTGCAACAACTTCTGCAACAACAATTCTCTGCAACAACAAGAATTACAGCTCTTACAACAACAATCACACAAGAGAAATAAAGAGAGTTGCAGACATTCTCAGTCTCAAAATTCATACAAGAACACACATCACAAAAGGAAATAAACTAACAGAAATTTTCAGATCTCTCTTGATTCAAGTGTTCAAAGGCCATCATCATTCAAGACTCCAGACACCTCACATTTCAGCTGTTGCTGAAATCATCTTTTGCTGGAGATCAAATCATCTGAAGGCCTATCACCCTACTGCAAAGCTTCACTTCCTGAATAACTCAAGATCTCAAGGGGAGCTTTGACAACATCCAATATCTTCTCTCTGACTGTTGACAGAGAAGATCATCTCATCCCTCTCTCTCTCTCTCTCTGCTGTAAAGGGTTTTTCAAACTCCCTTCAAAAATTTGTGATTGGTTTCTGAGACCTTATCAAAACTCAGTGGTGGCAAGACACCTGATCAAAAAATCTAGTTTGGTTTTTGAGCACCTTATCAAAAGCTCATTGGTGCCCAGGACACCTGATCAACTCATCCTGCAGTGGATTTCTACCTAGGGTGGTAGAAGAGTGGATGTACCCAGGTTGATTGGGGAACCACTATAGCTCCTTGTGTCATCTGGTTGCATATCTTTCTTTTGTTTCTAGCTGTGGTTTGTGATTGGTTTGTGATTGCTTTGTGATTGATCTGTGATTATTCTGTATTTAGATTTACTTTAAATTATTTGCTTCCCTGTTCACTTAGGAATACAGTAAAAGTTGTAAAATGTTTTTAGCAAGCACCAAACTCTATTCACCCCCCCTCTAGAGTATATCAGATTTAACTTGCACTTTCAATTGGTATCAAAGCGAGGTTTTGGTTAAAAATACCACATCTTAGTGGTTGTACAGGCTAACACCTGAACCCAAAGATCCCTCTAGTTAGATCTGCTTGTTTTGATTTTTATTATTAGAATTATTTCATCACAAAACATGGCCCAAAACAAAGATTATGCTAACACCAGACCTCCAGTGTGCAATCTATCCAAGTTTGCACTTTGGAAGGCAAGGATTAGACTATACATGAACTCTATTGATGAGGACATTTTCAATTCTGTTTTGACAGTGTGTCCAAGACCTCCAGAGAACACAAGTACAAGTGCTGTTCCACCTCCTTCAGGAACAGATGCAGAGATAAAGAAATGGAAATTGGCTGATGCAAAGGCTATGAACATTCTGGCCCAGACTATGTCTGATGACATATTCCAAAAGGTAGCTGAATGCAACTCAGCAAAGGACATCTGGGACAAGCTATCTGAAATAGTCTTAGGATCAGCTGATGAGAGAAACGACAGAAGATCTCACCTCATAACCCAATATGAGAATTTCAAGAAAGGAGAAGCTGAGTCAGTAGCAGACATGTATAACAGACTCAGTCTCATAGTCAATGAGCTGAAAACTTTGGATAAAGAGATCTCATTGACTGAGCTAAATGATAAAATCCTAATATGCTTCCCAAGCACTTGAGACTCAAGGATCTGGCCAATCAAGGATGTCAGAAGTCTAAATGAGATCACCATTGAAGCTCTCTTGGGCAAGCTCAAGTCTTATGAGCTGCTCATTAAGAATAGAGAAGAAGAGCAGAAGGCTACCTCACCAGCCACAAGAAAGAAAAAGTCAATAGCTTTCAAAGCCACTGAAGATCAGCCTGAAGACAAGGTCACAGGCAATGAGGAATTGCTAAGTCTATTGGCCAAAAGATTTTACAAAATGGCCAGAAAGGACTTCAGGAAAAGATCATACAAAGAGCATGATAAGCCAAGGTATGATAAATCAAATAACAAAGAAATCATCTGTTTTGGTTGCAGGAAACCATGCCACATTGTGCCTGACTGTCCAGAAAATAAACACAAGGACAGAAAGGACAAGAAAGAAGAAAAGATAAGGACTTCAAGAAGAATAGTAATGACAAACCCTCCTCCAGCAAGAACAAACACACAAGGAAGGGATTTGTTGATGAAACTTGGAGTGAGACAGAAGAAGAATCAGAAGCTTCATCAAGCTCCAGTGATGATGAAGATGATGCTAATGAAAAGGAATTCTGCATGATGGCTATCAATGCCTCACAACACAATTCTGATGCAGAAGAGTCAAAGTCAGACTCAGAGACTCAATCTGAAGAGGACCAGATAATAAGTTCTTGTGATTTTAATTCTGAGGACTTTAAGTATGAGTTTAAAGCACTATGTTTAGACTTATTAAAATCTGAGAAGGAAATCATTTCTCTCAGAAATCAATTATCTAAACACAGTACTTTAAAATTAGAAAACCTCAAACTCTCTGAGGAGTTGGAGTGCTGTAGGGAGCAGATAACTTCACTGAAAAGTGAGCTATCAGAGGCTAAAAAGCTTGAAGAATCCCTTAATGGGAGAAGTATCAAGCTAATGGATATCACAAACACAGTGAACTCAAGGTTCAATAGTACACTGGGCTTGGGTGCTTCATCCAGTCAACCTATAGTTCTAACAACCCCAATTAAATTTATCTCTGATAAAGGTAAGGGAGTGGTAGAGGTAGCTAGGAAAAATTCTGACTTACCTAAGAAAACAAGAGTTCAACAGAAATCGTCGAACGGAGCTAGACGATCGCCGAACGGAGATCAACAATCTCAGGCAAAATAATCGAACTCAGGTCGACGATCTCTAAACCCTGAACTTTGACACAGTCGATCGTCGAACGGAGCTCGACGATCTGACCCAAGATCGTTGAACTCAGCTCAGCGATCGTCGAGCAGAGATCAGAGCTTTGAAAACTTATTCAAAGGTAAATCAAAATCCAAACCTAGGGGTCCTTCATCCCAAAGATTTAACCATTATATTAAATGGATAATACCTCCAAGGAGATATCATCCTGAAGATTATAAGAGTCAACCAGGGATGTCTTTTATTTCTGAATTTAAAGGTTATCAACCTAGGCCCAAGGTAAACTGGGTCAAAAACAAGTAAATTGCTTTATGTGCAGGTGAAGACCTATCCAACATCAAACCAGCAATGGTATTTGGATAGTGGGTGCTCCAAGCACATGACAGGAAGCAAGGACAATTTCACATCCTTCAAAGCCAAGCTTGGACCCAAAGTCATATTTGGTGATTAAAACTTTGGACTAACAAAAGGATATGGTGCAGTCCAAATTGGCACAATCACATTCAAGAAAGTAGCCTATGTGGAAGGACTGAAGCACAACTTGATCAGCATCAGTCAACTATGTGATGAAGGCTACCAAGTGGCTTTCAGCAAATCCTTATGCAAGATCAAATCAGAGGACAACACAACTGTGTTGACAGATAAAAGGAAAGGTAACATCTATTTAGTAGACTTTCTTTCAACAGAAGTAGATATTTGTCTGTTTAATTCTGTTTGTAGACCTAATGAGTTATGACATAAGAGACTAGGACATATAAACCTTAGAACCATTGCTAGGCTATCCAAGGACAACCTTGTTAGAGGACTACCTTCTGGCCCCTACAAGAAGGAAGGACTCTGCAGGGCTTGTCAATTAGGCAAGCAAACCAAAAATAGTTTCAAGTCACTTAATAAGAGTGATTCACCTAGGATTTTGTATCTGTTACACATGGATCTTTTTGGACCCATTACAGTACAAAGCTTAGGAGGGAAATCTTACACTTTAGTGGTTGTAGATGACTTCTCTAGATTCACATGGGTGTTCTTTCTGAGGAAGAAGTCTAATAACTTTAAGTGTTTGACAGAGTTTCTCAAATGCATACAGACTGAGTTCAATACTCACATTGCCCTGATCAGAAGTGATCATGGGACAGAGTTTGATTCTCTTCATATATAAGAGTTCTGTCAGAGTGAAGGGATCAGGTACACTTTCTCAGCTCCTAGAACTCCTCAACAAAATGGGGTAGCTGAAAGGAAAAATAGAACCCTTATTGAATCTGCCACTACATTATTGTCAGATTCTCACCTTCCCCTATCCTTTTGGGTAGAGGCAGTGAACATCTCCAACTATGTGTTGAACAGAAGTTTAATACATAAACTGAAGGACGAGACTCCCTATGAATTACTCAAAGGGAAGAAACCTAAAGTAGATTATTTTAGAATTTTTGATTGTATCTGTTACATTCACAATAATGACAAGAAATATTTAGCAAAATTTCAAGCTAAAGCTGATGAAGGAGTGTTTCTGGGATACTCCATGATCAGTAAGGCTTATAGGGTATATAATAAATCAACTCTTAAAATTGAAGAATCTGTTCATATATCTTTTAATGAATCTAACATGTCTTTCAAGGAGAACAATACTTCTACCATAGAACCTTTGCAGTTACACTCTCTTGCTGAAGACTTGAACAGGTTACAAATCAATCAAAAAGAGGAAAGCAGGGAAGATGAAGAAGACATTCAACATCTTGAAGAGAAACTTCTTGAAGAGCCAGTTGTTGTACCACAAGAGGAAACAACAATACGGGTTGGTGAACAATCAACACCCCCTGTTGATTTAGTAACATCAAGAGACCATACAATTTCCCAAGTGATTGGAGACATCTCATCTGGTGTGCAAACCAGAAATTAGGTCAACCAAAACCTGATGCACACTTGCTTCCTTTCTCAAATTGAATCTCAATCCATTCAAGATGTAGAGCAAGATCCACACTGGAGCATTGCAATGCAAGAAGAGTTGCATCAATTTGAAAGGAACAAAGTTTGGGAAGTAGTACCAAGGCCTAAGGATCACTTCATTGTTGGAACAAAGTGGGTGTTCAGAAATAAATTGGATGATCAAGGAGTCATTGTAAGGAACAAGGCAAGGCTAGTTGCTCAAGGGTACTCTCAAGAAGAAGGGATAGATTATGACCAGACTTTTGCACCAGTTGTAAGGTTAGAGGCTATAAGAATCTTCTTAGCATATGCAGCACACAAAGGTTTCAAAGTATACCAGATGGATGTAAAGAGTGCTTTTCTCAATGGAGATATCAAAGAAGAAGTCTATGCCAGACAACCCCCAGGTTTTATCTCTTCAACTCATCCTGATTATGTTTTCAAATTGCATAAAGCATTATATGGTCTAAAGCAAGCTCCTAGATCATGGTACGAGACCCTAGCATGTTTTCTTCTGAAAAATGAGTTTATAAGGGGTAGAGTAGACCAAACTCTTTTTATTAGAACCCATAAGTCTCATACCCTACTAGTACAAATCTATGTAGATGATATTATATTTGGTTCTACTGATTCAAATTTGTGCATAAGGTTTTCCAACCTAATGCATTCTAAATTTGAAATGAGTAGCATGGGTGAGCTATCCTTTTTTCTAGGATTGCAAATCAAACAACATGCTGAAGGCATATTTATTTCTCAAACCAAGTATGCAAAAGAATTGGTTAAGAAATTTGGTATGTCTGAAGCATCATGTATGAAAACACCTATGCCTACTAATGCTGTATTAGATGCGGATGAACATGGGAAACCTGTTGATCAGACAACATATAGAGCAATGATTGGCTCTTTATTGTACCTTACAGCTAGTAGACCTGACATAATGTTTGCTACATGCATATGTGCTAGATTCCAAGTGAGTCATAGAGAGTCACACCTAACCTTAGTAAAAAGGATTCTTAGGTATGTAAAAAGTTGTCCAAATCTAGGTCTCTGGTATCCAAAATATTCAACATTTGACTTAACTGGTTTTTCTGATGCTGATTATGCTAGATGCAGAATAGACAGGAAAAGCACCAGTGGAACTTGTCAGTTTCTTGGTGACAGACTTGTCTCCTGGTTTTGCAAGAAACAAACATCTGTGTCAACTTCAACTGCTGAAGCTGAATATATGGCTGCAGGTAGTTGTTGTTCACAAATCTTGTGGATTCAAAACCAACTCCTAGACTATGGCTACAACTTAGAGAAGTCAAAAATATTTTGTGAAAATACCAGTGCTATTTCTATAGCCCAAAATCCAGTCCTCCATAGTAGGACAAAACATATAGAAATTAGGCATCACTTTCTAAGGGATAATGTTGAGAAAAATAAAATTGAACTTCAATATATCCCAACTGATTTGCAAAGGAGAGATATTTTCACCAAACCCTTGGATGAAAAGAAACATACATTCTTCCTGAATCAGTTAGGAATGTTAGATGGAGGAAGTCTAAAATAAGATCCAAGATTTTCAAAAATCTAAAAATGACCAAAACTAGGCAAACATCTTAATTTTTCTAGTGTATAAGAGTGTTTCTGATCTTTGAACTGCGCTCGACGATTTTCCCCCAGATCGTCGAACGGAGATCGACGCTTTCGGAAATGGTCGACCAGAGTTCAGCGCTTCTCAGATAGTGCTAAACTATCTTTCTCAGGTCAGCGATCATCGTGCGGCGCTCGATGATTTTGTTTTCTGAACTATCGTCGAACGGAGATCGACGCTCTCCAATATCATCGAACGGAGATCGACGCTATTGATGACCTTTCAGTTTACTTTAGAAGCCCAGATCGTCGAACAGAGTTCAACGATCTTTCCTTTTCTGCGTCGAACCCTAATATAAAACTCATTTTTCGGCCGTCGTTCTCCTTTTGCACTTTTATACTTTCTGCAAACTTTCTCTTTCCCTCCAAACTTCTCTACACTTGGTCATTTGTTTGTTAGTTTTTGCAGGAATCAATGGCCGTCTCAGTTGCAATCCTGGCCGCAATGAAATTTGATGCAGGTTTTGATATCGACATGGACTCTTTCAATAACAGTGATCAAATCTTCAAAGATATTCTGGAACTTTTCAAGGAACAAAAGCTGGTTACCATAATGACTACCAGGATCAAATTGGCTGCAGATGAGATAAAAGAATGGGTGTATACTGCCCATAACCTGGATCAGAATACAGTGATTGGAACAATCTCAGGAACCCAGGTATCCCTAACACCTGCTGCCTTGACAGAGGTTTTTGAATTGAATTCTGGAGAAGATTCTGCTGAACTTTCTGGAGAAGAGTTTTCCAATATGCTTGAAAGAATGGGACATTCAGATGCAAACCCGAGCAAATTGCTGAAGAAAAATCTATCTGTTGAGTATAGATTTCTGGCTGATGTGGTTGGAAAGGTATTATTGGCCAAACACTCAGCTCATGATACCATCTCCAGGTATCAACTTTGCTTGATGGGTGCCCTTGTGGATAAGAAACAACTAAACTGGGGAGAAATTTTCTTTGATTTGATTAAGAAGAAGATTAACAAGAATTTTGTCAATTTTTGAAGGATATTAGGGATGTTTCTTCAGAACAGATGCCATGCACTGATAGTTTCAAATGGGATGCACATCAATGCCTCCAAGAGGCTCACCTGTGCCCTATTTGGAAAGTGGGACAGGCAAATTGTGAAGCCCAGCAGGCCTTCTGGCATCTCTACTTCAGGCACAAGGACTGTCTCAGTCACTTCCTCTCAAGTTTCTGCCCCTGCAGAAGACTTGCCTGCTTCATCCTCTCCTCCTCCACTTATTGTTTCATCTACCATAGTCACATCCACCATCATTATTTCCACCCCATCTCCAACTTACATTCCTTCTCCAACTCCACAACTCACAGAAGAACTCTTCCATCCTCTACATCAATACCCACACCTGGATATTAATTCATCCTCTCACATTCCATCTTTCAATCTTATAGATGATTCCTATATGGATGATTCTCCCTCATCCCCTCTTGAGCTACCATCTCCATCCACCTCATACCAACAACTACTTCAGGATATCATTGCACAACCATCCTTCACACCATCTATTTCCATTCCACTATCTTCCATTTCAACAATTCCCATCTCTCAACCTTCATTTCCACCATCCACAAGTTCTCCACCAACATCTCTTGTTGCTCCACCTTCAATTCCTACCTCTACTCAAGTCCATCTTGAGCATGTAGATCTTCCATATCTTGCAGACATGCTCTATGAGCTGATAGCTCCCAGGCTATCACTCTTGATGGAGGCCTCTTTGGCTCCACTGATCAAAACAGTTCAAGAACTGTCTGTCAGGCTCTCCTCTCTTCTTCCTTCTCAGGCAATCCCTTCTTATGGGTGCCTTGATCCAGTTGCCACTGAATCTAGGCAGGGGGAGATGCCTCATGAAGTGGAAAGATTGCATGCTGCTGCTGCTGTTACTTCAGTCCAAGCTCAAGCTCCAGCACTTCCAGTTGCAGTTATCACAGTGGACCTCAGGTCACTGTTATCAGTTTTTGATTTTGCTTATTTCAACTGTCTTCCAGTCCAGCACACTGCAGTCCAACAATCTGAAGATCTCTCTAAGGCCATTGTGCCTATTTCAAGCTGTGACACCAGTTTAATATATTCTTTTGTAAATTCCCTATATACTGCTGCACCTTATGATTCTGTTGCTCTTACTGATGCTGCTCCTACTGCTGACATTGATGTTTCTGCTAGTTCTGATATTGATGTTATTAAGGATATACATATGACAGAGGCATTTATTTTTGAGCCTGCTGTTACTGCTATTACTCCTTCTGCAGTTGATTCCCCAGTTTCATCTGATACTACTGCTGTTGTACCTTCTGTTAGATCTGATAGTGTTGTTTCTGAAAGCTTTGTATTTGAATCTGCTGCTAGCATAACTTCTTCTGCCAGTGCTACTTCCACCCCTCTTCCTGCTGTTGTTGCTGCCACTATTGCTGTTTCTGCTGTCTCTCCTGCTCAATCTCAACAACAAAAAGATTACCTCAAAAGGATTGATGCATTATATGATAATCAAAGCTCAGATAGTGATCATTTCAGGACTGACTCAGATGATTCCTCCGCTACAATTGCAAGGAAAAGAAAGGCCAGAAGCAAAGCAATGAAGAGAGTTCCCCCAGCAAAAGTGAAAGACACAAATGACATTCCATACTACATACTGCATAATTGCCCTATCACAGAACATTGGATGCAATACTCCAAAAATCAATTGAAGACTATGAAAAAGAAGAGAAAATATAATAAAGGATCATCCCAGTTCAATCATCCTCCTCCTCCTCCTCCTTCAGCTGATGCAGGTGCAAGTGGAAGTTCTGCATCTCAACCTTCTGCCAGAAGCCAAACCTCTTATCAACCTCAAGGAAGATCCCAATACAGAGGAAGTCAATCTAGAGGCTACTAGTCAAGAAGAGGAAATTACAGAGGAAATCAAAGAGAATTCCAAGTTTACTCCAAAGGATATTCCAGGCAACATCCATATTCAAGGGAAGGACAAGGTCCATCTGACACAACTTCTGATCCCTTTCCTTATAAGCTGAAAGACTTAGTCTCTTCTAGAGCCCCTCCAGACAATCCTTCAAATAGATATGAGCCTCCAGTTCCATTTGAGGATACAGAAAATAATCCCACCTCATGGACAGCTAGGATGAAAGAATTGGCTGCTTTAGATCAAATCAAGAAAGCGAGAGAGCAAGGAAAAGATACTTCCAATATCACTACATTATTAGATCAAAGAAAGAAGGAACTTGAAAGGTACTCATCCAGTAAATTCTTTGATTCAGAAAGCTACATGAAGCTGCATCCAGAAGCTGTAGTGCCCAGGCCAAATCAACAAACATCTCTAGGTGTAGCTGATGATAGAAGATCTAAGAAAGAAGCTCTCAATCCCAACAGAGAAATAGTACTTATAAAGGGCAAGGAAAAAGAATGACTCTGTAAGGTTACAGTATATTTTGGTTTCTAAACTATCTGAGATGATGTCTGTGATTCTGCAATGTTTTGTTTTTTGTATTTCTGCTTTATATGGTTTTATTTTTCCAATATCTGTAAATAGTAATCCTTACCCAAATAGGGGGAGATTGTTGGAACACCCTATTACTGATTTGGGCAAGGATCACTATGTCTCTTAGGAAATCTGTCTTGACCTCATTGTATAGATCTAAAGGTCAATTAGAATTGAGTCTAAGGGTTAGTAGTTAGGTTTGGAAGCTGCCCTCAAGAACAGAGTTTTTCAGTTTTGGAGACTAAGTCATTTCGTCGAGCTCAGTACGACGAATCGTCGAACTCCATTCGAAGATCGTTGAGCTCACTTCGACGAATCGTCGAACTCCATTCGACGATCTCTGAGCTCAACTTCAACGAGTCGTCGAACTCCATTCGACGATCTTCGAGCTCAAGTCGACGTTCTTGACTCCAGTTTGATTCTCTATCTCTGAGCTCAGTTCGACGATAGTTGAGCTCAGATCGACGATCTCTGATTCTATCTAAGTTCAGTCTCTGAGCTCAGTTCAACAATAGTGGAGCTCAGTTCGACGTTTTTCTGAAGAGTTAGATATTTTTCAAGATTCAAATTCAGACAGTTGTGGAATTATTCTCAGCATTTATGTCAGAGATCCTGTATCCGTTTTTAATTAATCTGGAGCAAGTTTCAAGGAATTTTCAAGGAATGTTTTATTGGAATTTCCTCCAGAAGACAAATGCAGTTAAGGAAGTCATTTATTGACAGGCTAACGACTATCTTGGATAGAGGATCATTTCTATTCAGATCAAAGGAATAAAAGTTAAGTTTTTCATTCTCCTCTCAGAGAGTTAGACACACATATTCTGCAACAACTTCTGCAACAACAATTCTCTGCAACAACAAGAATTACAGCTCTTATAACAACAATCACACAAGAGAAAGAAAGAGAGTTGCAGACATTCTCAGTCTCAAAATTCATACAAGAACACACATCACAAAAGGAGATCAACTAACTGAAATTTCCAGATCTTTCTTGATTCAAGTGTTCAAAGGCCATCATCATTCAAGACTCCAGACACCTCACATTTCAGCTGTTGCTGAAATCATCTTTTGCTGGAGATCAAATCATCTGAAGGCCTATCACCCTACTGCAAAGCTTCACTTCCTGAACAACTCAAGATCTCAGGGGGAGCTTTGACAACATCCACTATCTTCTCTCTGACTGTTGACAGAGAAGATCATCTCATCCCTCTCTCTCTCTCTCTCTCTCTCTGCTGTAAAGGGTTTTTCAAACTCCCTTCAAAAGTTTGTGATTGGTTTCTGAGACCTTATCAAAACTCAGTGGTGGAAAGACACCTGATCAAAAAATCTGGTTTGGTTTTTGAGCACCTTATCAAAAGCTCATTGGTGCCCAGGACACCTGATCAACTTATCCTGCAGTTGATTCCTACCTAGGGTGGTAGAAGAGTGGATGTACCCAGGTTGATTGGGGAACCACTATAGCTCCATGTGTCATCTGGTTGCATATCTTTCTTTTATTTCTGGCTGTGGTTTGTGATTGGTTTGTGATTGATCTATGATTATTCTGTATTTAGATTTACATTAAATTATTTGCTTCCCTGTTCACTTATGAATACAACAAAAGTTATAAAAAGTTTTTAGCAAGCACCATACTCTATTCACCCCCCCCCCTCTAGAGTATATCAGATCTAACTTGCACTTTCAATTTTCATTACCTGGAGTGCACTTTCCTGCATAGACGATCTAGAGAGCTCCAGAACTCAGAGATACTCCATACTCTCAAGAAGGCTAAAAAGCACGAAAGATTGACGGCACGTGCGAAGCATTCGAAGCATCTCTAGCAAGGATTCATCGGCATCTTCAACGTATTGTTTGAAGGGAGTGTCTAGCCTAAAGTGTTCAATTTGTTTTTGTTCTTTTCTTTTACTTTCTCATTGTAATCGGTAGAGAAATCTCCGCCTTGTGCGTTGCGTCTAGGCCCTTGTGTGGCTTAGGAGAGAATCGCCGCCTTATGAGTGGCGTACAAGTCCTTATGTGGCTTAGGGAGAAATCGTTGTCATGTGTGCAGCGTCTAGATCGTGGTTAGATCTAGGGGGAAGCTAGAAGCAAGATCTAGGAAGGGATACGCTTTAGCCTGCCGATTCTTGGTAGAAGAACCGGCGAAAACACTAGCAAATTATTTATTTCATGGGTCTTTGTCTCTAGCTCTATAGAGACACTTTGTATTCAATTTAACTCTTTTGAAATATATCATTATTGTTTTAGCTAGTATCCATTTACACACTTCAATTATATTGTTGTTATTCATCTAGTAAAGTTTGCTTAAGTTTTTAAGAAAAATTAAAAGAACCCTTATTCACCCCCACCCCTCTAAGGGCGCCGCAAGGTCCAACAGGGAGTAGGTCTCACCTCGAGATGATTCCGCTGTCAGGCTCCGACTATCTGACAGGGCAGGTTGATCTCTCGGAGGGGGAGTAGGTCTCGCCTTGAGATGATTCCGCTGCCAGGCTCCCACTAACTGGCATGGCAGGTTGATCTGTCGGAGGGGGGAGAAGGCCTCGCCTCGAGATGATTCCACTTCCAGGCTCCCACTAGCTAGTAGGGCAGGTTGATCTCTCAGAGGGGGAGTAGGTCTCACCTCAAGATGATTCCACTGCCAGACTCCCACTAGCTGGTAGGGCGGGTTGATCTCTCGGAGTGGGGGAGAAGGCCTCGCCTCGAGATGATTCCATTGCTAGGCTTCCACTAGCTGGCAGTGCAGGTTGATCTATCGAAGGGGGAGTAGGTCTCACCTCGAGATGATTCTGCTGCCAGGATCCCACTAGCTGGCAGGGCAGGTTGATCTCTCGGAGGGGGAGTAGGTCTCACCTCAGGATGATTCCGTTGTCAGGCTCCCATTAGCTGGCAGGGCTGGTTGATCTCTCGGAGGGGAGTAAGTCTCGGCTCAAGATGATTCCGCTGCTAGGTTCCCGCTAGCTGGCAGGGCTGGTTGATCTCTAGGAGTGGGAGTAGGTCTTGCCTCGAGATGATTTCGCTGCCAGGCTCCCACTAGCTGACAGGACTGGTTTATCTCTCGGAGGGGGAGTAGGTCTCACCTCGGGATGATTCTGCTGCCAGGCTCCCACAGCTGGTAGGGTCATTTGACCCCTCAGGGAGGCAAAGTTTTTTTTACCCCGAGGTGATCTCGTCACCCAGGCTCCCATTAGCTGGCATGACAGGTTGACTCCTCGAGGAGACCAAGTGTTTTTACCCCGAGGCCATCTCGTCACCCAGGCTCCCATTAGCTGGCATGACAGGTAGACCCCTCGAGGAGGCCAAGTGTTTTTTACCCCGAGGTCGTCTCATCACCCAGGCTCCCATTAGCTGGCATGACAGGTTGACCCCTCGGGGAGGCCAAGTGTTTTTTACCCAGAGGCTGTCTCATCACCCGGGCTCCCATTAGCTGGCATGACAGGTTGACTCCTCCGAGAGGGGCCCAGTATTTCGGCTCTAGGAAGGCCACTCAGCGAATACGTTGGGTTGGATGTTTCTTTCCGAGCTAGTGCCAACCTCAAAAAGAGCGGGGATTGTGTACAACCCCGTATTCGCAGAGTAGGGTCCCCTCGGCAGGTGCAAGACCAGCTTTGTAATTTTAAGCTTTTAGAGTGGTTTTGCACTCTTGGTGGCCAATTTAGGCCTAGACCTTGTAATATACTAGTAGAGGGAGGAAATATTTGTGTCCCCCTAGGCCCCTTTGAAGAGTCGCCCAGGCCACCCAAGCCACCTCAGCCAGGCCAGGCCGCCCAAGCCGTCTCGCCAGCTAGGCAGGCCGCAACTGGCTAGGATCCAACCAGCAGGCTGCCGTCTCGCCTGGCCGACCGTCTCGCCAGGCAGGCCGCAACTCTCCAGGCAGGCTGCAATTTGCTAAGCCGCAACTTGTCAGGACGCCATCTTGCCAAGCCACGTCTCGCCAACTAGGCCGTCGTCTCTCCGAGCAGACCGTCTCGCCAAGCAGACCGTATTGCCAGCCAGGCAGGCCGCAACTCGCCAGGCCGCAACTCGTCAGGTCGCCGTCTCGTCAAGCCGTGTCTCGCCAGCCAGGCCACCGTCTCGCCAAGCAGACCGTCTCGCCAAGCAGACCGTCTCGCCAGCCAAGCAGGCCGTCTCGCCAGGCCGCATCTCGCTAGCCAGGCCACAGTCCGCCCAGGCCCCAGCTCGCAGCCCCCCCAGCTCGCAGGATGCCCCAGCTTACAGGCCGCCCCAGCTCGGAGGCCGCCCCAGCTCACAGGCCGCCCCAGCTCACAGGCCACCCCAGCTCGCAGGCCGCCCCAGCTCGTAGGCCGCCCCAGCTTGCAAACCGCCCAGCTCGTAGGCCGCAGCTCACCCCACCGCCAGCTCGCCCGACCTAGTGCTCTCCTAACCGCCAGGTCGCCCGGCTTGAGGGACTACCCCTGGTGGACTGTAATTAGCCGCTTAGAATAACGGGATTTGGCTGTTGGCAGGACAATCCGGGGGCATTCCGATAATTTTCAGAGCAATGGAGGTTTGTTATTTGCAGGCCATTCCCAGAAAACTATAAATAAGCCCTTAGGGGTGCCTTGGAGAGGATCACTTCTTGACTCCCTCTTCATCCTCCAAGGCACCCTAGCTCAGCATTGGCTAGGGAGGGGGAGATCTCCAAGTTCTTCTTGGTGAGAGGTGGGACCTCCACGCTAGAGCCGAGGGTCTGTTTCTAGTTTCCTGAGCCTTTGGTCCTTGGCATCCCCCTGAGTGTAGTAAGTGCAAGGTCACCCCTTTCAAGGGACCCTGAACTCCACAGGGACCGATCTCTCGGTTTCAACACTTAGCTAAAACTGTTTTACCACTATTAATTAAGAGGGAATGAGTTTTACCTGTAGTGGGTGCAAACTAAACTATCTTATTGACAACTTGATCCAACTTTATCACATCCATCCGATAATGCTCCCCCTCAGACTGAGCATCTTTCTCTGGGCTGGACTTATCAAGATAAGTGTCTAATGTCTCAAGAGGCTCCCAATTATCTTCTGCAGCAGGCATATCATCAACTACTGCAACATCATCAGTAATATTCATGTCTACCCCATCCTTTTCAACATTACCTTCTTTAGCAGCATTCTTAGAGATTTATCCTGACCTAGAACTAGCATGGATTTTATCAACATGCACAGCAGCATCCTGAAATTGAATGTTTGTAGAGGATTGACTGAGGGATAAGTCAACCTGTAGACCAGTATTAGATGGAGAGGATGATCCAAGCACTGGTTCAGGGCTGGAAGTTCTTTCTTCCTCAGTGGGTTTCTTCCTTGTACCCTTGGAGGATTCCTTTATTCATGTAGGTTGGCTCATAGGTAGGACTCTAGAGAATCTATCCAGTGTTTTTATGTCCATTCTTTTCAAGTAGTGTATCTTCACCCCCTGTTCTTGTGTGAAAGTGTCAGGATTGGTGTTCACTAAATATAAGGAAATAATTCTTCCCATATTTGAAGAGGATATACATTCTACTATTCTCTAATAGATGAGAGAAGTCTATGAAGTTTTTCTATTCTGTATAATTCTGGTCATGATTTCAAACATGAACCTGGAGATGGTGTCATGTGATCCTGGTTTGCAGAAGAGGGCTTTCCCTACAATGTTTGCTAGAAATTTTCCTCTCTGATTGAAGAATTTCTTTTTCAGAGACCCAGATTTGGCCTCATTGTATCCACACCATAAGAGAGCATTGTCTCTATCCGTGTCGGCGAGCTCCTCTTCCTCGCTAGGCTTGACAGAGGGGATATGAAGTGCCTTTCCTAACCTCTTAGGGTTTACCTTTATTTTTGATGTCTTCAATCTTAGACCTGAGAGAGTTTTGAGATGGGGACATCTTGACGTTTGAGAAGAATTCCACAACCTCATTTTTAAGAATGGTGGAGGGTTCAGAAAGGGTGTATTCTAAGCCAGCAACCTCAATCATCCTTAACACGACTTTAATCTCAGGAGAGGCATGATTGAATCCATCCCTCACTATTTTGTATCCATCCTGAAGCTCCTTGAAGACATTTGGCGCCATTGAAATAGAGCGACAGGACGCTGAGACGGATTCGATCTCGACGGCTAGGGTTAAGGCTTTTAGAGAGCGATGTGGATTTTTGTTTCTTGTCGCCTTTATATATGTAATGAAAAGTTTTAATTAATTTAATTAAAATTTTCATTTGACTGTTAAATTTAGTATTTAGACTTTACGGCTTATTCAATCATTCCTGTTATGATACAGGACACTTAGAGCTTTTACTGTATCGCTTACTGATTGGTTGTGCGAATTACTTGACTTAGTAAATTATAAAGAAAAAGGAAGTGACCTAAAAGAAGGTTGTACAATTCCCTTGCTGATTGCTTGGAACCTAGGGCCTGTTCTATTGGCACCCAATTTGTGCATTGTTTTTCCCTAAACCTTGCTAATGAGTTATTTGAAATTTTTGAGTAATGCCTACAAAAATTTACAGTGTGAATAATTGAATCACAGTTTTTCTATTTGATGTGCTAGATTGGATTCATCTCGAGCACAACTAACACATCTTAACAAATGGTTGACTTAATCTCTATATAAGAGAGAGAGAGAGAGACATACCTTGAGGCTTGCTTCCTCTAACGTTTTGAGGATTACTTACTTGACAGCCTCAACCTTAACATGTTGCTTTTTTGGAGCATATTCCAAGATCAACTATCTTATCCCAGTCATTTCCCTGGAACACCCATTGTCCAAATGTCAAGTCTTAAGTGGACAGGTACTTGGACTATCCTGAAAAATAGAATTCATTTTCCTTTAGGCACCCAATTATAATTGGGTCCTAGGTTATTGTTAGCATCATAAAACATCTCTCCAACTCTCTGTTTGGGCTGAGCACCTTTCTGTCCACTAGTCACATTCAGGTTATGTCAATAATCAATGACAAAGTGACCCACTTTTCCACAGCACCAACATTTATGAATGTTGTACCTTCTCTTTAGGATAACACAGACTTGTTGTTCATGAGAGATGTGAGCAACACCAAACTTTGCTGGATGAGAATTGTATGATGCTGCCCCTACTTCCTGAGTGAAGGTGCTGAGGATCTAAATACAGCTGATCCAATATGGGCCTGATGTATTTTTGGAGCCTGCCATCTAGTGGACATTCTCATTTTCTTAGGTAGAGGATATTTGGATCCAAATCTAAAGATCTTCTCCTAAACTTTGTGGCAAGAGTGGACAGTGTCACTCTTTCTTGGATCATGTGCCTTCACCCTACTGGTGGAGCACACATTTGATTGATCCTTCAGGAGTGGTGCAAACTTGACAGTTTTAGAAGGTGTATTTGCCTTTTGAAACACTGTCCTCCTATTAGGGCAATCAGATTTGAAGTGGTGATTTATGTGGTCAATACCCAGCTTCTCAGGGACTTGGCAAGTTGCAGCTTTTGGCAACTGACCCTGTGACTGAGAAGGGTTACTCACAATCCCCAACCTCTTTGAGAACTTTTGTTCCAGATATCTGATGTTCTTCTTCTTTTATTTTAGAAGCATGGTCTGACACTCAAGATTTTTCTTGAGCTCAGACATCTCATGAATTTTCTTATAAAACTCAATATATTTATTATTATAGAGAGTTTTATAAGGCCTTAGGACCTCTAATTCCTTGACATGCCTCTTGACAAGTAATCTGCTTTCCTTTAGAGCAATTAGGAGTAGTCCAAACTTGTCAATCAATTGATTGACATCAGTCACAGATTCATAGCAATCTTCATCATATGATGAAGATGTACCAGTATCTGGACTGGATTTAAAGTTAGAGAAAGATGCAGAATTTGAGAGAGATTCTACCTTGATTGATTCTGATTCTTCCCGACTTCTTTCTTCTGCAGACATTGCCATCAACCCATAACATCCATAGTTTTCTTCATCCTCCTCATTGTCACTGTCTGAGAGTGACAGAGGGCCCTAATTCCTATCCTAATAGCAGGATATTCCACTTCTTCTTTTGGATCTGCAGCAACTGATATCAGCCCTATGTAGGCTTCTTCCTCTTTATCCTCAGAATCTGAGGATGAAGAATCTATCCAGCTTCTCTCCTTCTTGGTCACAAAGATGTTTTCTTCTTCTTCTCAACTTCAAACTCTGAGTCACTGTTAGAAAGATTGAATTTCCCTGTCCCTTCCATATAGTCAGTGAGAGAATCCATTCAGACATCTCTGCATAACTCTTTGGAGTCTGGATGCTTGCATCTTAAGTTGGGACGTTCATGGAGATGAAAGGTCCTTCTTGAACTGTTGCAAGCACCCTAGGATCAGAGGCTTTCATGATTTGCTTGACCCTTTCTTTCCAAGTCTTAAAGTTCTCCTTGTTGCAGACTTGAAGCTCCATTCCTTGTGGTTCTCTTTTGAACCCACAAGTTTAAGTTTAACCCTTTTAGCTAACCTTGGAGGTATACTCTGATTGTTAAATCTTTTTTGAGCAACCGCCCTCTGATACCACTTGAAAGTTATTTAACTTTAGGTTAGCTAATCACCTAGAGGGGGGGGGGGGTGAATAGGTCTTTGAGCTTTTAATAAATATTTTGTTGTTTTCAACTTGTTCTATCTAGAGCCTGTCCTCAGATCCTGCAATCACAAAGACAAACAAGCACACACAGTAAACAACATAATTTATAGTGGTTCCCCAATTGGGTACATCCACTTTCCCTCTTTACATATCCAAGCTTATTTATTAGACTCGACACAAACTCCTCCAAACTGCTCCTAAGAGCTTACACCTCAGATCCCGTAGGATCTTCAAGTCTCCTCCATGACTCACTTCTCAGCCACAAGGGCCTACACTCAATGCTCAGCAGACCATCTACCTCAGGCTGTTAAGCCCTACACTCAGGCTGGGAGGACAGCCCTAACTCAGATCCCAAAGGATCCTACCTCAAAGATCTGCAGTGCTCCTACACTTAGTGACCCGCAAGCCACCTACCTCAGCCTTATCTCTATGACATATAGCTCAGGCTTTTCAGCCCTACAACTTCAAGCACAAGGCCCTACTCTCAGAGTGCTGTAGCAGTCCTACAACTCAGTACCCTTCTAGGTACCTACCTCAATGCCCCTCTAGGCACCTACAGCTCAGTGACAAGCTTGTCACCTACCTCAGGCACAAAGGCCCTACACTCAGAGAGCAACACTCTCCTACCTCAGGCACTTAAGTCCTACAACTTAGATTCTCACTTGGATCCTACCTCAGTGCCCCTCCAGGCACCTATCTCAGTGATAAATTTGTCACCTACCTCAGGAACAAAGTGCCCTAAACTCAGTTTCAGGAAACTTGAATCCTACAGGAAATAAATACAGAGTTGAAGAAAATAAATTAACTGACTCAGAGAAATGACTCTGAGTCAACTTTGCTGGACTGAGTAGATTTCAGTTCAACTCACCTGGTGTAGAAGGAATCAGCCTTCTTCTACAGCTATTACTTTTATACTGCTGCACTGATGAGAAGCTTCCACCCTGTTGAGAGATAAATCAGCTAAACACTTCTATAAAGAACAACTATGCTCAACTTGAACAGCTTCAGCTATCATTTCTTACCTTCATGCTATCCTAGATGGACTTCAACTTTCAAGCTTGATCGGAAGTAAACATGTCCAGCCGCCTCTATCAATTTCTCTTTTTGTTCATTTCAATCGTTAACCCAAATCCTTTACTGTTTACCCTTTTATATGTGTTGATTTGAATCAACGACACCATAGTATATGGGCCCACCAAGGATTGGTGAGCGCCAACTCCATCAGTAAGAGACAAAACATCTTTCAGCGCAGTAGCAGCTTTCCCGCAATGGCTTCCTGCAATTTTGACTTTGATGTCGTCAGCAGTGGTCATCAACATCTGTACTTAGAAAAGTTTCCTAAATCCTAATAAGCGTTGAGTGATGTTGAGATACTCAAAGTCATCAGCCTTGGCTCTCAGCGCTTCTAGACTTAGAACATTCCCTGGCTTTGTCTCAGTGGTTTTGTCTTAGCGGTCTGAGCGGTCTCAGCGGTTTTACATTATTAGCTGAGACAAGCCTTTATCTCAGCGCGTTCCTCTTATCTGCTGTCTCAGCGGTTTTTGCACTTTAACTGTCTCGGCAGTTTTGTCTCAGCGGTCTCAGTGGTTTTTCATATATCAGCTGAGATAATTCTTTGTTTCAGTGTTTTCCTCTTCATTAAGAGCGTTGAGTGAACCTGCTTCACTCAACGCTTCTGGAGTTAGAAAAATTCCAGCTGATTTTGTTCTCAGCTATTTACCTCTTGACTGTCTCAGCGCTTCCTGCTTTATTTAGAAGCGTTGAGTGAACTTGCTTCACTCAACGCTTCTGGACTTAGAAAATTTCTAGCTAACTTTGTCTCTGCTGTCTCAGCTATCTCAACGTCATCTTCTAAGCTGTCTCAGTTGTATCAACGCCATCTTCTCAGCTGTCTCAGATGTCTCAATGCCATCTTCTCAGTTGTCTTCAGCTGTCTCAACACTATCTTCCCATCTGTCTCAGCTGTCTCAGCGGTCTCAATGCCTTCTTCTCAGCGGTCTCAGTACGTATGCCTTAGACAGATTTTCTGGCTTTAGCTTGACAAGCTTTGAGCTGAGCTCGACGAACCGCAAACTGAGCTCGATGAACTTTGATCTTTTTAGCGTTCTCAGTGCGTTTTGCCTTAGTCAATTTTTCTCTTGCTTCCGCTTGACAAGCGTTGTGCTGAGCTGAACGAACTGTAACCTAAGCTTGACGAACTTCAAGCTAAGTTTGACGAATTTTGTTTCCTAATTCTTAAGCTTATGCTGAGTTGAGCTCGACGATCAGGAAGCTGATTTCGATGAACTCTGAGCTAAGTTCGACGAAATTTGAGTTTACTGCCCAACTCATTTTTCTTTACTTGTCCAATCATGGACTACCTGTATGCATGAACTAAAGCACACATCAAATACATTATGTCGCTTAGCATGATTGGTGATGCCACGTCAAATCCTGAGTAATATTGTAGGGCACAACACCGAACAGTTTCTTCACAGGTTATGGAGTATTTGTGGTTTTGGACGGTACTGGGTAGACCCGCTGTCCAGGCTCCCATCAAACTGATAAGGTCGTAGGATCGCTTGGTAACCGAAAAAAGATTGTAGTATTTTGCAAGACCCCGAGAGGATCCCGCTGCTAAGGCTCTCATTAGCTGGCAGTGCTGGAAGGCGCACTCGACCCTGAGTAGACCTGCTGTCTAGGCTCTCACTAGCTGGCAGGGTCGTAGGCTCGCCTGGGTGGTAAGGGAATACCCCGAGAGGATCCCGCTGCTTAGGCTATCATTAGCTAGCAGGGCTGAAAAGCGCACTTGGCCCCGAGTAGACCCGCTGCCAGGATCTCACTAGCTGGCAGGGCCGTATGCTCGCTTGGGCAGAAATGGAGAAAGGATTGTGGTATTTTGTAAGAACCCGAGAGGATCCCACTGCTCAGGCTCTCATTAGTTGGCAGGGCTGGAAGGCGCACTCAGCCCCGGGTAGACCCGTTGTCCAGGCTCTCACTAGTTGGCATGGACGTAGGCTCGCCTGGGGGGGGGGGGTATGGGAATACCTCGAGAGGATTCCCCTACTCAGGATCTCATTAGTAGGCAGGGCTGGAAGGCGCACTCAATCCCGAGTAGACTCGCTGCCAGGCTCTCACTAGCTGGCAGGGCCGTAGGCTCGCTTTGGTGGAAAGGGAGAAGTGATTGTGGTATTTTGCAAGACCATTAGAGGATCCCGTTGCTCAGGCTCTCATTAGCTGGCAGGGCTGGAAGGCGCACTCGGCCCTGGGTAGACCCGCTGTCCAGGCTCTCACTAGCTTCCAGGGCCGTAGGCTCACCTGGGGGGTAAGGTAATACCCCGAGAGGATCCCACTGCTCAGGCTCTCATTAGTTGGCAGGGTTCGAAGGCACACTAGGCCCCGGGTAGACCCGCTGCCAGGCTCGCACTAGCTGGCAGGGTCGTAGGCTCGCTTAGGCGAAAAGGGAGAAAGGATGGTGGTAGTTTGCAAGACCCCGAGTAGGCCTGCTGTCAGGCTCTCACTAGCTGACATGGCCGTAAGCTCGCTTGGGGGTATAGGGAAAAGAGATTCTTAATTTGAGTGGCCCCAAATGGACTCGCTGACCAGACTCACACCAAGTTGACAGTCCGGTCAAACTCGCAATAGTATTACGAAGCAATTTAATGACAAGTTTCCAGACAACTAACATATCTGTTCTAAATACGGATGGGATAATACATATCCTCTCGGCAGGGATCTCGGCATATCCCTCCTGGCAAGCTCCTATCGACAGGGTTCTCGACACGCCCCTTTTGTCAGGACTCTCAGCATGCCTCTTCTGGCAGATTTTACTTAGCCAACTTTTCAAACGGGTGGTGGTCACCACCTAAAATCCTAGGGCTCGCGCAAAAGCAATAAACACGTGAGAGACAAAGAAGAGCGCGAAAAACAACAACTATTTCGGCGAAAAGATAGATCCCTTCAATATTATATAAAAGTTGTTACATCGGCCTGGGCAATCTCACCCCTTGCAAAAAAGTTTACAAAAAGAAAGAAAAAATTACAAGGTAAAAACCAAAAAGCGGAAGCCATAAATAAGAGCCGTTGGAGGTCCCGCTAGAGCTCTCGCCGGAGGCCTCGCTGAAGGATTCACCGCTTGACTCATTGCTCTAGCCAATGCCAATGCCCCATCTCCGCCTTGTGCTTCTTCCTCCCTAGCCGGCATTGGGATGGGATCGAACAACCAGGGAAGGACTCCTCTCGCGGTGAGGGTCTTGCCATATTCGTTTAAGAAGCCCGAGTCCCGCAATACATCGATCACCATCGCGCACGCCTTCTATGCATTTTCCTGCATCATCTCTTCAATTTTGTACTCTGAAAAATGCCGGCTTTTAAGCCTTTCATCCAGGGAGGGCGGGGCTGGTGCCTTAGCACCTCGCGCAAGGCTAGCTCGCAAAGAGCGAAGATTGTGTACAACCACATATCTGTTGGGTGTGACCAAGATGCCCAAGGGGCCCGAATTAGGCTAGTCTTAGGCTAGCTTTGGGATGAAACCGGGTCTCGTAAGTAAGCAGGCAAGAAGGTTACCGCCTAGAGCAGGCGAAAGGGCTTGCGCCTCGGGTTGGCGAGAACCCTCCAGCCCTTGGCGTTGAGTGATGCTTCTCCACTCAACGCCCCTTTAGTCTTTAGGTCCCCGCCCACGGCAGGCGAAAGAGCTTGCACCTCTGGTCGGCGGGAGCCCATCAGCCTTCGTGGTTGGCGAGAAGGTTCACGCTCAGAGCAAGCGGGGTTCCCGCAGAGCTCAGCAAAAAGGCTTCCGACGGGTGGGACCCAGGGCTGAAATTACCTGAATACCCCTGGGTCTGCATTTAGCTCCTCAGAACAGCAAAGTTTGGATATTGGCAGACCAGCCCAGGGACATTTTAGTAATTTTAGGGCAGCAAAATTATGTTTTTTGCAGACCAGATACTAAAAACCTATAAATAGACCCATAGAGTTCCTCAGAGGGAAGGCTTTTGATACTTCCACAAATTTCCTTTTGCTATTTTCTAAGGAACTCCTAGCCCAGTAATTGGCTTTGGAGGGGAAGCGCTCAGAGAACTTTCGGGTTAGAGGAGGGACCTCCCAGCTGGTGCTTAGGGTCAATTCTGGTTGTTTCATCTCTAGTCAGGGGGCAGGGTTTGGGAGAAGTAAGTGTTAGCTACACCCCAAGGTCCGAACTCTCGTTGATGTCAGTTTTGAGCTTCAATAGGCGGCCTGCTCCGCGCCCACGGAGTTGGGTTCACCGGCCTCCGCGGGGGTTGCTCGTGAGACACAGATCTGGATCTCACGGGCAGGGAGACCGCCGGTGGTGACCCTGCCCGCTCGCCATCGGACAACCCCCGATGGGTTCGTCGGAGGCCGACGAACCCCCCATGTGGGCGTCGGGCAGGCCGGAGGCGGCATAAGTGGGCAGTGAAGCAGGAAGAAGCAGAACTGGGGGGGTGGGGGGGGGTCACGAGTTTTTTATTTATTTTTCATTTTTTTTATTTTATTTTTTAATAATTAATGAAATAAATTAATTTTTTTAATAATTGTTAAAATTAGGGGTGTGCAAAAGGAACCAAAGAACCAAGAACCGGACCGAAATCAAATCGATTTAGGCGGTTCGGGTCGGTTCCAATTTTATTCGGTTCGGGTCTGGTTCCTTGAAATTAGAGAACCGACGGTTTAGGTCGGTTCTCGGTTCCCATACTTGGGTACCCGAGAACCGACCCGAATTATTAATTTAAAATTTAAAATAATATATTATTATCTCAATTAGACAATTACTTCATTTAGGCCCCGTTCAACGAGAAAGGTTCAGGAATTTATATATTATTTTGCTTACCGAATTAGAGATTCAATCGTAGCCGCATAGATAATAAATGAGTATTTGTGTACATTGAGATAGATAATACATCAGAATTTGGAGTAATAAATATTTATCATATTATTTGAAGATTTGAGAAGAAAAAATTTGACATTACATAATATGAGTACAACCGAGAACCAAACTGGAACCGAACCGAACCGTATTGGGCGGATACGGTTCCATGATTTAGAACCGCGGGTCGGTTCTGGTTCCCAAATTTTGGAACCGAACCTACATGGGTCGGTTCTTGGTTTTTGGTGGAACCGAACCGAGTTGCACCCATAGTTAAAATTATTAAATATTCTAATAATTGAAACTTAAACAACTTTAAAATTTTGAAATTTTAAATAACTGTCGAGGGTGGTGGGGGGGGGGGGGGGTTAAATCCCACCTGAATGCGGTCGAAGAAAACTCGTTGTCACAACCCACATTTTCTCATTGTATAATATATTATCAGAATAAGAAAATATGTGTTATAATGCCACGCCGTGTAGTGGGCAACTACAGAGCTTAGGCAGCCCCGACTCTTCATTTATTTTTATAAAAGAGAATATATTTTATGTTGAAGAATAAGATTTAAGCTTAAGGTTCAAAGATCGTGTCCCTCAGTGTAGTGGATCAGCTAGTTCACAAGTAATATATATATATATATATATATATATATATATATATATATATATATATATAGAGAGAGAGAGAGAGAGAGAGAGAGAGAGAGAGAGAGTATAGAGTTTAATTCAGTTTATCCTACATGAACATGCAGACATAACAATATACCAATGATGTGCACATTTCTAAATTTAGTATAAGTAGAAAAAGAACTTTTACGATCTTCAAAATAGAGTAACGTTTAGTTGAAAATGATGTTATGAGCATGAGTAAAATGCAGATTTTTATATTTATAAAATAGCTAATATGCATCAAAACATAGAACCTTCTTAGAGAACAATGCATAAATATCAGACAGTAGTAGTAATAGAAATTGCAAATAAACTGTCTACACAAAAAATACTACGTCATGAGTGCCAACAGTCTGATACGAACCCATAAAACCACACTCACAAAATGTCTGAGCTGAACAATAGAAGGAAACAACAACTACCACTCAACGGAGAGGGAAAGATTATAATAGCAGCACGCATGGAGTCACGAACTCCGCCAACAGAGGTCTCTACCTCTCCAAGCCCGAGACATTCAAAAGAAAAAAACACCTCAACAAGAGAATGCACAAGTGGTAGAAAAAGAAAACCAACAATGATATAATATGTACAATTTCTAATAATGAAAGTTTTTAGCACAAATGTGCGATAAAAACAGCAGCTGGTTTTGGTCTAACAATAAACTTACAAAAGAAAAAGTTGTACATGATACAAAGATAACTGCCAAAGAAAAGATATAAAATAGGTAGACTCAACGAAAACATAACAAGATTTATCAGCTCAATATTGAGCATGCAATAACACCGAGGAATAACATGTACCTGTGGTGGTGGCTTTCTTTCCCTACACATTAACAATCATAAATTTCTCAGAGGGCACAGGGTTGGTGGTCTCCTTTCTCCACACACCTACAATAGTAACACCGGGGAATGACTGGCACCTGCGGCGGTGGTCTCCTCTCTCCACACACACCAGCAGTCATAAATTTTTCTGGAATAAGGGAAAAACTTAACGATTAAACGATACATCTGAACCAATACGGTACACATGCCCAATCATTTAGGCTAAGAATAAGATTAATCTTACAAGAAAACGTGCCCATCCGGGGCACTTAATTAATACAAAACATTAGAATATCATCAATGATAAAGTGAAGAAAGAACAAGGAAACCTGACCAACACGTCGGCAAAGACGTCCTTCCTACAATTTTTCAAGTCCACTCGACGAATCGGTGCAACGGCCCAGGTTTAAAGCTCAGAGGCCCACGATGTAACCGTGCAGTTTTATGTAACGGCCCAGGTTTAGAGCTCAGAGGTCCACGACGTAACCGTGCAGCTTATCTCGCCCCTGACCCCCGCTACAGGACTGCAGTCCGTGCCGCCCAAACCCATCTCCGACATGTTTCTCAACACGACGGGTTTTTGAGCATGCTAGGTTTCCAACCCAACACCTCCTTGATAAGGCACCTTCCACAGTCCTCATCACCAACTGAGCTGCAGCTCAGTTGGTGATGAGGACTGTGGCTGCAGCTCAGTTGGTGATGAGGACTGTCGAAGGTGCCTTATCAAGGAGGTGTTGGGTTCGAAACCTGGCAAGCTCAAAAACCAGCCGTGTTGAGAAACATGCCGGAGATGAGTTTGGGCGGTATGGACTGCAGTCCTGTAGTGGGGGTCAGGGGCGAGACAAGCTGCACGGTTACGCCGTGGGCCTCTGAGCTCTAAACCTGGGCCGTTATAATCGGGTAAGCTCACGACGAATTCATCAAGACCACTGGACCAATCAGACAAGCTTTCGACGAATTTGTTGAGATCACTCGACAAATTGTAAAGACACCACGACAAATCTAACAAGGGCTCTCAACAAACCTTGACGAGACCACACTGTTGGAACACCCTATTACTAATTTGGGTCAGGATCATTATGTCTCTAGGAACCTTTGTTTGACCTTCTGTATAGCTTAATAGGTCAATTAGAATTGAGTCTAAGGGTTAGAAGTCTAGGATTGGAAGCTGCCCTGAAGACCAAGTTTTTCTGTCTGGAGACTAAGTCTGATCGTCGAGCTCAGCACGACGATTCGTCGAACTCAGATCGACGATCGTCGAGCTCAACTTCGGCAGATCGTCGAGCTCCACTCGACGATCGCTGAGCTCAACTTCATAATATCGTCGAACTCCATTCGACGATCGGTGAGCTCAATTCGATGATTTTGACTCTGCATTGGATCTTTATCTCTGAGCTCAGTTCGACGATCTTTGAGCTCAGATCGACGATTATTTTGCTGCTTGAGTTTTCCAGTTCGCTGAGCTCAGCTCGACGATAGCAGAGCTCAGTTCGACGATTTCAGTTAACTTCCAGAATTCAAATTCAAATCAGACAGGAGTTATTCTGCAATTAATTCAGAGATTTGCTAGCCGTTTTCATTTATTTCTGGACCAAGTTTCAAGGGATCTTCCAAGGAATAATTCTGTGGACTTTCCTCTAGAAGAGTTTTTGCAATTAAGGATGCAATCAATGCAGACCAACGGCTATCTTTGACAGAGAATGATATTCTATTCTGGAACAGAGAATAAAAGACAGAATGTTTTTGAATCAATATAGATGATATACAGAGATTAACAAGGAGAGAATACATAATACAGATTACAGAGACTCTTTCAAAATCTTCTGTCAAAAAGAATTCTGAAGAACACTCATCAAGAGATCAAGCTTTCAAAAATCTTCTGATCTCTTCATCTTTCAAAGTGTTCAAGGCCAACATCATTTCAAGACTCCAGACACTCAACATTTCAGCCATTGCTGAAATCATCTATTGCTGGAGTTCTACCTTTGAAGGCCTATCACCCTCAAGCAAAGCTTTTCTTCCTGAAGATTTCAAGGATTCAGGGGAGTTTTGACATCAATCCACATAGTCTTCTCAGTTGTTTGAGAAAGAGAAGACTGCCATCACTCTCTCACCCCCACTCTGTAAAGGGTTTCTCAAACTCCCTTCAAAAGTTTGAATCTGGTTTTTGAGCATCTTGTCAAAAGCTCATTGGTGGCAAGACACCTGATCAAAAAATCTGCTTTGGTTTTTGAGCACCTTATCAAAAGCTCATTGGTGCCCAGGACACCTGATCAACTCATCCTGCAGTGGATTCCTACCTAAGGTGGTAGAAGAGTGGATGTACCCAAGTTTGGGGAACCACTATATTTCCTTGTGTCCTCTGGCTCTGCTTGTTTACTTTTTGTTTCTGGCCTTGATTTGTCTGTGCTTAGTTTTTGCATAGTTTAGTTCTGTGATTAGATTTATATTTGCTTCCCTGTTCACACTTATTACAACAATTATTGTAAAAGTTTTTAAAAGTACTAAAACACCATATACTCTATTCACCCCCCCCTCTAGAGTATATCAGATCTAGTTGCACTTTCAATTGGTATCAGAGGCAGGTTGGTTAAACATACCATATCTGATTGGTTGTACAGGCTAACACCTGAACCCAAAGTTCCCAAACTAGATCTGTTTTCTTTTGTATTGTATTATTAGATTTTGTGTGCACAAATCATGGCCCAAAACAAAGATTATGCTAGCACCAGACCTCCAGTGTGCAATCTTTCCAAGTTTGCACTCTGGAAAGCAAGGATTAGACTTTACATGAATTCTATTGACGAAGATATTTTCAATTCTGTTTTGACAGTGTGTCCAAGACCCCCAGAGAGCACAAGCACAAATGCTGTTCCACCTCCATCAGGAACAGATGCTGACATCAAAAAATGGAAAGTAGCTGATGCCAAGGCTATGAACATCCTAGCCCAGACAATGTCAGATGACATATTCCAAAAGGTAGCTGAATGCAACTCAGCCAAGGAGATTTGGGACAAGCTCTCAGAAATTGTCTCAGGCTCAGCTGATGAGAGAAAGGACAGAAGATCCCATCTCATCTCCCAATATGAGAACTTCAAGAAGGGAGAGACTGAGTCAGTGGGAGACATGTACAACAGATTGAGTCTAATTGTCAGTGAGCTAAGGACATTGGACAAAGAGATTTCTCTGACAGAACTTAATGACAAGATCCTAATGTGCTTCCCCAGCACTTGGGACTCAAGAATCTGGTCAATTAAGGATGCCAGAAGTCTAAATGAGATCACCACTGAAGCCTTGTTGGGTAAGCTCAAATCTTATGAGCTACTCATCAAGAATAGAGAGGAAGAACAGAAGGCTGCTTCACCAGCCACAAGGAAAGAGAAAACCATAGCCTTCAAGGCAACTGAGGATCTGCCTGAAGAAAAAGCTACAGGCAATGATGAACTTCTCAGCTTGTTGGCCAAAAGATTCTACAAGATGGCCAGAAAGGACTTCAGAAGAAGATCATACAAGGAGCAGGATAAGCCAAGGTATGACAAGTCCATTGGCAATAACAAAGACATTATCTGCTTTGGTTGCAGGAAACCAGGGCACATAGTTCCTGACTGTCTAGAGAACAAGAACAAGGACAGAAGGGACAAAAAAGAAAGAAGAAAGGAGAAGGACCCCAAAAGGAATGACAATAGCAAACCTTCTTCCAGCAAAAATAAGCATACAAGGAAAGGGTTTGTTGCTGAATCCTGGAGTGAGACAGAAGAGGAATCAGAAGCCTCATCCAGCTCTAGTGATGATGAGGATGATGCAGAAGAAAAGGAATTCTGCATGATGGCAATTAATACCTCACAGCACAATTCAGAGGATGAAGAGTCAGAGTCAGACTCAGAAACTCAACCTGAAGAAGATCAGGTAATTAGTTCTTTTGATTTTACTTCAGAAGATTTTAAATCTGAATTTAAAACACTGTGTTTAGACCTGCTAAAGTCTGAGAAAGAGATTATCTCTCTCAGAAATCAATTATCTGAACACAATGGTTTAAAGTCAGAAAACCTCAATCTCTCTCAGGAGTTGGAGAACTGTAGGGAACAGATAGCTACACTGAAAAGTGAGCTCTCTGAGGCCAAGAAGCTTGAAGAATCCCTTAATGGGAGAAGCATCAAGCTGATGGACATCACAAGCACAGTGAACTCTAGATTCAACAGTACACTGGGCTTGGGTGCTTCATCCAGCCAACCTATAGTCCTAACAACTCCCATCAAGTTTATTTCTAGCAAGGGAAAGGGAGTTGTAGAGGTTGCTAGGAAAAATTCTGATCTGCCTCAGAAAACCAAGTCCCAGCAAAAATCGTCGAACGGAGATCGACGATCGCCGAATGAAGATCGACGATCGCCGAACGCAGCTCGACGATCTCAGGACAAATCGTCGAACGCAGATCGACGATCTCAGCCAAAGTCGTCGAATGCAGGTCGACGATCTCATATACCTGACCTCAGCCATAGTCGACCGTCGAACGGAGCTCGACGATCTAACCCAAGATCGTCGAACTCAGCTCCAAGATCGTCGAACAGAGGTCAGAACTCTGGAAACTTTTTCAAAGGCAAATCAAAATTGAATTCTAAGGGTTCTTCATCCCAAACCTTCAACCCTTATACTAAATGGATTTTACCTCCAAGGAGATATCATCCTGAAGGATATAAGAGTCAGCCAGGGATGTCTTTTATTTCTGAATTTAGAGGTTATCAACCTAGGCCCAAGGTAAACTGGGTCAAAAACAAGTGAATTGTTTCATGTGCAGGTGAAGACCTATCCAATATCTAACCAGCAATGGTATTTGGATAGTGGGTGCTCTAAGCACATGACAGGGAATAAGGACAACCTCACATCCTTCAGAGCCAAGCTTGGACCCAAAGTTATCTTTGGTGATTCCAACTTTGGACAAACTAAGGGATATGGTGCAGTACAGATTGGATCAGTAACCTTCAAGAAGGTAGCATATGTGGAAGGACTGAAGCACAACCTGATCAGCATCATTCAGCTATGTGATGAAGGCTACCAGGTGACCTTCAGCAAAACCTTATGCAAAATCAAGTCAGAGGACAACACAACTGTGTTGACAGGTATAAGGAAAGGTAACATCTACTTAGTAGATTTTCTTTCAACTGATATAGATATTTGCCTGTTTAACTCAGTCTGTAGACCAAATGTGTTATGGCATAAGAGATTAGGACACCTAAACTTTAGAACTATTGCTAGGCTATCCAAGGACAACCTTGTTAGAGGACTACCTTCTGGCCCGTACAAGAAGGAAGGACTCTGCAAGGCTTGTCAATTAGGCAAGCAAACTAAAAACAGTTTTAAGTCACTTAATAAGAGTGATTCACCTAGGATATTGTATCTGTTACACATGGATCTATTTGGACCCATCACAGTACAAAGCCTAGGAGGGAAATCCTACACTTTAGTAGTTGTAGATGACTTCTCTAGATTCACTTGGGTGTTCTTTCTAAGGAAGAAGTCTGATAACTTTAAGTGTCTGACGGAGTTTCTCAAATGTATACAGATTGAGTTCAATACTCACATTGCCCTGATCAGAAGTGATTATGGGACAGAGTTTGATTCTCTTCTTATGCAAGAGTTCTGTCAGAGTGAAGGGATCAGGCATACTTTCTCAGCTCCTAGAACTCCTCAACAAAATGGGGTAGCTGAAAGGAAAAATAGAACCCTTATTGAATCTGCCACTACATTGTTGTTAGATGCTCATCTACCTCTATCCTTTTGGGCAGAGGCAGTGAACACCTCCAACTATGTGCTGAACAGAAGTCTGATACATAAACTGAAGGGAAAGACTCCCTATGAATTACTCAAAGGGAAGAAACCTAAAGTTGACTATTTCAGAATTTTTGGTTGCATTTGCTATATTCACAATAATGACAAGAAATACTTAGCAAAATTTCAAGCCAAAGCTGATGAAGGAGTGTTTCTGGGATACTCCATGATCAGCAAGGCCTATAGGGTCTATAATAAATCATCTTTGAAAATTGAGGAATCTGTTCACATTTCTTTTGATGAAACTAACATGTCTTTCAAGGAGAAGATTTCTTCTACCATAGAACCTTTGCAGGAACACTCTCTAGTTGAAGATATGAACAAGCTACAGGTTGCTCAAGAGGATGAAAGCAGTGAAGATGAAAACAATGCTCAACATATTGAACCACCACTTGAAGAGCCAGTTGTTGTACCACAAGAGGAAACAACAACACAGGTTGGTGAACAATCAACACCCTCTGTTGATCTAGTAACATCAAGAGACCATCCAATTACCCAAATAATTGGAGAACTCTCAGCTGGTGTGCAAACCAGAAATCAGGTCAACCAAATCCTGTTGCACACCTACTTCCTTTCTCAAATTGAACCTCAGTCCATTCAAGATGCAGAGCAAGATCCACACTGGATCATTGCAATGCAAGAGGAGTTGCATCAATTTGAGAGGAACAAAGTATGGGAACTAGTGCCAAAGCCAAAGGATCATTCCATTATTGGAACAAAATGGGTATTCAGAAATAAACTGGATGATCAAGGAGTAATAATAAGGAACAAGGCAAGGCTAGTTGCCCAGGGATATTCTCAAGAAGAAGGAATTGACTACGACCAGACTTTGCACCTGTTGCAAGATTAGAAGCCATCAGGATATTTTTAGCTTATGCAGCTCATAAAGGTTTCAAAGTCTATCAGATGGATGTCAACAGTGCTTTCTTGAATGGAGACATCAAAGAGGAAGTCTATGTCAGACAACCTCCAGGTTTTATCTCTCCAACTTACCCTGATTATGTTTTTAGACTAAATAAAGCATTATATAGTCTCAAGCAAGCTCCTAGAGCATGGTATGAGACCTTAGCATGCTTTCTCTTGGAAAATAGTTTTATAAGGGGTAGAGTAGACCAAACTCTTTTTATTAGAACCCATAAGTCCCATACCCTACTAGTACAAATTTATGTAGACGATATCATTTTTGGTTCTACTGACTCAAAATTGTGCAGAAGGTTTTCTAACCTGATGCATTCTAAATTTGAGATGAGTAGCATGGGTGAGCTATCCTTCTTTCTAGGATTACAAGTCAAGCAACATGCTGAAGGCATCTTTATTTCTCAAACCAAATATGCTAAGGAACTGGTTAAGAAATTTGGTATGTCTAAGGCATCTTGTATGAAAACACCCATGCCTACCAATGCAGTACTGGATGCTGATGAACATGGGAAACCTGTTGATCAGACAACATATAGAGCAATGATTGGCTCTTTACTGTATCTTACAGCTAGTAGACCAGATATAATGTTTGCTACATGTATATGTGCTAGGTTCCAAGTAAGCCCTAGAGAGTCACACCTAACATTAGTAAAGAGGATTCTCAGGTATGTTAAAAGTTGTCCAAATCTAGGTCTCTGGTATCCAAAAGATTCAGCATTTGATTTAACTGGATTCTCTGATGCTGATTATGCTGGATGCAGAATTGACAGGAAAAGCACCAGTGGAACTTGTCAGTTCCTTGTTGATAGACTTGTCTCTTGGTTTTGTAAGAAACAAACATCTGTGTCAACCTCAATTGCTGAAGCTGAATATATGGCTGCAGGCAGTTGTTGTTCACAAATATTGTGGATTCAAAACCAACTCCTAGACTATGGTTACAACTTAGAGAAGTCAAAAATCTTTTGTGACAATACAAGTGCTATTTCCATAGCTCAAAATCCAGTCCTCCATAGTAGGACAAAACACATAGAGATTAGGCATCATTTCTTAAGGGACAATGTTGAAAAGAATAAAATTGAATTGCAATATATCCCAACTGATTTACAAAGGGGAGATATTTTCACCAAGCCTTTGGATGAAAAGAAACACACCTTCTTCCTAAATCAGTTAGGAATGTTAGATGGAGGAAGTCTTAAATAATCTCCAAGATTTTGAAAGCTAAAAATTGACCAAGACTAGGCAAAAATTCTGATTTTTCTTAGTGTCTAGAATTTTTCTGATCTCTGAACTGCGCTCGACGATTTCCACACAGATCTTCGAACGGAGATCGACGATTTCCAGAATCGTCGAACTGAGTTCAGCGCCTCTCAGATAGTATGAACTATCTCTTCCGGTCAACGATCGTCGAACGGCGCTCGACGATTATGTTCACTGAACGATCGTCGAACGGAGCTCGATGCCTTCCAAGATCGTCGAACGGAGATCGACGATGTTGGAGTCTCTTCAGATTCCTTTAGAAGCCTCGATCGTCGAACTGAGTTCAACGATCTTTCCAATTCTGCGTCGAACCTGAATATAAAACTCATTTTTCGCCGTCGTTCTCTCTTGCGCTTTCAGTTTCTCTGCAAGAATTTTCTTCCCTCCAAACCGTTCTACGCTTGGTCGTTTTGTTTGTTGAATCTTTGCAGGTACAATGGCTGTATCAGTTGCAGTTCTAACCGCCATGAAGTTCGATGCAGGCTTCGACATTGATATGGAATCATTCAGCACTACTGACCAAGTTTTCCAAGATATTCTGAGCTTATTCAAGGATCAGAACTTGTCTGCCCTCATGACCACCAGGATAAAGCTGGCCTCAGATGAAATCAAGGAATGGGTTTACACTGCTCACCACCAAGACAACAACACAATAGTTGGGTCCATTGCTGGAACTCAGGTACCTCTGACCCCCACCATTCTAACAGAGGTTTTTGGACTGAGAAATGGAGATGATACTGCTGAATTATCTGGAGAGGAGTTTTCTGACATACTTGCCAGGATGGGTCATCCTGAGGGAAACCCTAGCAAGTTATTCAAAAGGAACTTGTCTGTTGAGTACAGGTTCCTAGCAGATGTTGTAGGAAAAGTGCTGTTGGCAAAGCACTCTGCACATGACACTATCTCCAGACATCAGCTCTGCCTCATGGGAGCTCTGGTAGATAAGAAAAGTTTGAACTGGGGAGAGGTCTTCTTTGACCTAATAAAGAAGAAAATAAACAAAAGCTTTGTTAATTTTGGAAGGATTATTGGAGTCTTCCTGCACACAAGGTGCCCTACCTTGCTGGTCTCCTCTAGAGTGCACATCAATGCCTCCAAGAGACTTACCTGTGCCCTCTTTGGCTAGTGGGACAGGCAGATAAGCAAGCCAAGCAGGCCCTCCTCTAGTGCTCCTTCAGGCACAAGGACTCACAGAGTCACTCTCCCACAGGTCTCTGCTCCTGCAGAAGACCTGGCTGCTGCTGTTGCTGCCTCTTCTCCTCCTCCAATTCCAACCCTACCTCTTCCATCCACCATTCCTGCTTCATCCCCCATTACCATCTCTAGCCCCTCTCCAACATCAATTCCATCTCCAGCAACCATTTCATCACCTCTAGTAGACCAATTCCACCCATTGTTCTCATATCCACCACCAGATGTCACTTCTTCCCCATCCATACCATCCTTCACCCTTCTGGATGACTCCTACATGGATGATTCCCCCTCATCTCCTCCAGAATTACCCTCCTCCTCAACCTCATTCCAAGATCTCCTCCACCATATCATTGACCAACCAACTTTCACCCATCCACATCCATCTCCTTGTCCTCCATATCCACCATCCCCACACCTCAGCCATCCATCCCTCCACTCTCCAGCCCTCCACTTCCAGCATCCTCAGCTATCCCTACTCCATCTACCTCTGCTCCTATTCTTGAGCAAGTAGACCTCTCAGCCCTAGCTGACAAGTTGTATGAGCTAATTGCCCTCAGGCTCTCTCTGCTCTTAGAGACCTCTTTGGCTCATCTACAATTGTCAGTGGCAGCTCTCTCTGCCAGGCTTTCCTCCCTCCTTCCTCAGGCAGCACCTCCAGCAGTGTGCCTTGATACAGATGTATCTGCATCTAGGCAGGGGGAGATGCCATATGAAGCAAGCCTTCATGCTGTTGCTGCTGCTGTCTCTGCTCCTGCTGTTGATGATATTGCTGCTGCTGCTGAGATTTCTGTTTCTGCTGCTTCTGCTCATGCTGTTGTGCCTCCTACTCCAGTTCTGGCAATAGACCTACAGTCTTTGCTTTCTGCCTTTGACCCTGCCTTATTCAGCTATCTCCCAGGAGTTAATGCTGTCCAGCCCTCAGAAGACCTATCTAAGGCACTGGTGCCTTTCTCTGGCTGTGACCCCAGCATTATTTCTTCTTTTGCACACTCAGTGATTGTTGCTGCTGCTGTTGAAGAAAAGACTGAATCTGCTTCTGAAACTGTTTTTGCTGCTGCTGAAAGTTTTCTCACTGCTGCTGAAATCCCAATTGTTCCTGATGAGCCAACATCCAAGGATTTTCTGATGTCAGAGGCCACTGTTTTTGAGCCTGCTGCAGTTTTTGATGTTGCTGAAATTTCTGCTGATAGTGAGACTGTTACAATTACTGCTACTGTCACTATTCCAGCTTCTATTGCTCCTTCTGTTACTCCATCTGTTGCTCCATCTGCTGCCCCATCTGTTGTTGTCCCTGCTGCTGCTACTTCTGCCTCTGCCTCATCTGCTGCTGTTCAGTTGAAGAAAGAATTGATGAAGAAAATAGATGCTATATATGATGACCAGAGTTCTGAGTCTGATGAATTCAAAACAGACTCTGATGATTCAGCTGCTACTATTGCAAGGAAAAGGAAAGCTAGGAGCAAGGCAATGAAAAGGGTGCCTCATGCAAAAGTCAAGGATAATAATGATATACCTTATTATATTCTGCATAACTGCCAAATTACTGAACATTGGATGCAGTATTCCAAAAACCAGTTGAAAGCAATGAAGAAGAAGAGAAAGTATGAGAAGGGCTCCTCCCAGTTCCAGCACCCTCATCCTCCTCCACCACCATCTCCTGATGCAGGTGCAGGTGGCAGCTCTGCAAGTCAAGCCCCAGCTAGAAGCCAGGCTCCCTATCAACCCCATGCCAGATCCTATCAAAGGGAAAGCCAATCTAGGTGTTCTTATTCTAGGAGAGGATGATACAGGGGTAGTCAAAGAGATATTCAGGTTTATTCTAAAGGGCACTCCAGGCAGCACCCATACTCCAGGGGAGGACATGTTTCATCTGATACTACTTCTGGTCCATTCCCCTACAAGCTAAGAGAGACAGTGTCTGCTAGGCCTCCTCAAGACAATTCTTCCAACATGTATGAGCCACATGTACCATTTGAGGACCCTGAGAAGAATCCAGTTGCTTGGACTACTAGGATGAAGGAGTTGGCTGCATTAGACCAGATAAAGAAAGCCAAAGAACAAGGGCTAGACACTTTTAATATTTCTACAATGTCAGAGCAGAGACAGAAGGAACTAGAGAAATATGGTTCCAGTAAATTCTTTGATGCAGACAGATATATGGAATTGCATACTGCTGCTGTGGTTCCCAAGACTTCAAAGCAAACTTACTTGGGTGCAGCAGATGACACCAGATCCAACAAGGAAGCCCAAAATCCAAATAGAGAAATCAAGATGGTTAAAGGCAAAGAGAAGAAGTGATTTTGTAAGGTGACAATCTTTGGATTTTCTGACTGCTATCTGGATGCCATATGCATATATATATATATATATCTGTGATGTTTCTGCATGTCTGGCTGCTGTTGTTTTTATGCTTTTCTGATTATATGTTGTTATTTGAATTTCCAAAGTCTGTAAATAGTAATCCTAACCCAAATATGGGGAGATTGTTGGAACACCCTATTACTAATTTGGGTCAGGATCATTATGTCTCTAGGAACCTTTGTTTGACCTTCTGTATAGCTTAATAGGTCAATTAGAATTGAGTCTAAGGGTTAGAAGTCTAGGATTGGAAGCTGCCCTGAAGACCAAGTTTTTCTGTCTGGAGACTAAGTCTGATCGTCGAGCTCAGCACGACGATTCGTCGAACTCAGATCGACGATTGTCGAGCTCAACTTCGGCAGATCGTCGAGCTCCACTCGACGATCGCTGAGCTCAACTTCATAATATCGTCGAACTCCATTCGACGATCGGTGAGCTCAGTTCGACGATTTTGACTCTGCATTGGATCTTTATCTCTGAGCTCAGTTCGACGATCTTTGAGCTCAGATCGACGATTATTTTGCTGCTTGAGTTTTCCAGTTCGCTGAGCTCAGCTCGACGATAGCAGAGCTCAGTTCGACGATTTCAGTTAACTTCCAGAATTCAAATTCAAATCAGACAGGAGTTATTCTGCAATTAATTCAGAGATTTGCTAGCCGTTTTCATTTATTTCTGGACCAAGTTTCAAGGGATCTTCCAAGGAATAATTCTGTGGACTTTCCTCTAGAAGAGTTTTTGCAATTAAGGATGCAATCAATGCAGACCAACGGCTATCTTTGACAGAGAATGATATTCTATTCTGGAACAGAGAATAAAAGACAGAATGTTTTTGAATCAATATAGATGATATACAGAGATTAACAAGGAGAGAATACACAATACAGATTACAGAGACTCTTTCAAAATCTTCTGTCAAAAAGAATTCTGAAGAACACTCATCAAGAGATCAAGCTTTCAAAAATCTTCTGATCTCTTCATCTTTCAAAGTGTTCAAGGCCAACATCATTTCAAGACTCCAGACACTCAACATTTCAGCCATTGCTGAAATCATCTATTGCTGGAGTTCTACCTTTGAAGGCCTATCACCCTCACGCAAAGCTTTTCTTCCTGAAGATTTCAAGGATTCAGGAGGAGTTTTGACATCAATCCACATAGTCTTCTCAATTGTTTGAGAAAGAGAAGACTGTCATCACTCTCTCACCCCCACTCTGTAAAGGGTTTCTCAAACTCCCTTCAAAAGTTTGAATCTGGTTTTTGAGCACCTTGTCAAAAGCTCATTGGTGGCAAGACACCTGATCAAAAAATCTGCTTTGGTTTTTGAGCACCTTATCAAAAGCTCATTGGTGCCCAGGACACCTGATCAACTCATCCTGCAGTGGATTCCTACCTAGGGTGGTAGAAGAGTGGATGTACCCAAGTTTGGGGAACCACTATATTTCCTTGTATCCTCTGGCTCTGCTTGTTTACTTTTTGTTTCTGGCCTTGATTTGCCTGTGCTTAGTTTTTGCATAGTTTAGTTCTGTGATTAGATTTATATTTGCTTCCCTGTTCACACTTATTACAACAATTGTTGTAAAAGTTTTTAAAAGTACTAAAACACCATATACTCTATTAACCCCCCTCTAGAGTATATCAGATCTAGTTGCACTTTCACACACGACGAGTATAAACAGACGCTCGATGAATAGATAAACACTCGATGAATCATGGCAGAAACAATCAGGATTTCTCAATGAATTAAGCAACCTCTCGACGAATTTAGACATGCTCTCAACGAATTCAGTTCTAATTACTCTACAAATCTGACCTACATTTCGACGAAACTAGTCGAGTCCACTCGACGAATTTACTTAGTTAATTCAACAAATTATAAAAGAAATAACTAGATTTCGTTTTGACAAGAATTTCTTGACACTCACTATTCCTCACTAACCTAAACTCAGACAACAAAGAAGGAATCAACTTCATTCACAAATGAATAAGGTGCGAGATTTTAAAAGGAGAGAACTAGGCACGTGGAGAAAAAAGCAAACCGTCACTTGCCTCGAAATCTTCCGATTTCCAGCCTCCAAAACACTCCACGTAGATCTCGGCGAGGGCTTTCCAGATCTATGCTCTGGAGACGATTTCACACATTATAGCTCCCGCAGCGGCCGTTAGAAAGTTCCCGGAACAACGCCTCTTTATCTCTCTCGCGGATCTTGTTCGGCAGAACAGGAAGACGAAAGACCTACGCCTAAGTTTTGGCCGGCCTTTAAAAAGAAATTTTATGTATATGTATGTATGTATATATATACACACGAGCGGAAACAATACTGTGTGGCTGATTGTTGACCGATTGACAAAGGTATCGCACTTCATACCGAACAAGAAGGACGATTTAGTGGAAAAGTTGGCTAAGTTGTACGTAGACAACATAGTACGATTGCATGGTGTGCCCCGTAGCATCATTAGTGATCGAGATAGGCGCTTTACTTTAAATGATTGGAGGCTAATCCACCAGTTATTGGGTACGAAACTATTGTTCAGTACGGCCTTTCATCCGCAGACGGATGGTCAGACCGAGAGGACCAAAAAAATAATTTAGGATATGCTTTGGATGTGTGCCTTGGATTTCAGGAATAGGTGGGATAACCATCTCTATATGATCGAGTTCGCCTATAATAATAGCTATCAAGCTAGCATTCAAATGAAGACCTTCGAAACTTTATACGGTAGGAAATGTCGTACTCCTTTAGGTTGTGCGGGAACCGACAAATTGAAATTGTTTAAGCGTAAAGAAGTCGAAGCTGCAAATTCGACTATAGGCTTGATACGAGAGCAGCTATTGGTAGACAAGATAGGCAAGCAAAATACTATAACGCCAAGCACCGAAACGTGGAGTTTGCGGTGGGTGATTGGGTATATCTGAAGATCAAGCCATTCAAAGGCGTGTCCAGGATTCAACGCTTGAAAAAGTTAAGTCCGAGGTATCTTGGTCCGTTTGAAGTGGTTGAGCGGATTGAAGAAGCTTCCTATCGATTAGCTCTTTCATCGGAGCTAAGTGACTTGCACGATGTGTTTCACATATCGGTGCTGTAGAAGGCTATGAAAGAGCCAACGCAAGTGATAGCTGATGATCAGGAACTGGTCGATAGTGGGCTGACAACGAAAGTTAGGCCCATTCAGATCAAGGATACAAAACCAGGCAATGACAAAACAAAGCAACCGGGATGGTCAAAGTCCGTTGGGACAATTGTGGCCGTGAAGAACTCACATGGGAGCGTGAGCAAACCATGCGCCATGAGTTTCACGAATTATTTGTAAATTGATGTTGGAGCATTTTTGAATGTTATAACATATTTGCTACTGTGTTTTCCTTATATAGACGAATAAAATATCGGGACAATTTCTGTAAGGAGTGGAGGTGTGTAATGCCCCAAAAATGGGAAAACAGAGTCTCCAGTGGCTATCTCCTGGCAACAGTAGGTATCGTTGGCGATAACACTCGGCGCACTCAACATTTTAACGAAGCGTTGAGTAAACTCGATGCACTCAACGCCTACGAAGCGCTGAGTCATATATCACGCTGCGATAGTGAGTATCGTGCGGCGATACCAGTCAACGTACTCGACACTTTTAGTAAAGCGTTGAGTACACTCAACGCACTCGACGCTTTCAACAAATCATCGAGTAAGCTATCAGAGTGGCGATAGTGGGTATCGTTGGGCGATACTGCCACGTATGTTAGACACGTGTCAGATGGACGGTTGGCGGCCGAAGAGCGATGGTTGACTAGGGTCAAGACGGTTACGATCGCTATCACCAGGCGATAGTTGATATCGAGCGGCGATATCATTTTGTTTGACTATTCAACTGAAATCGTGGCCTTTGCTTCCTTTTTATGAAATGATCATGTGGCTGAGATTAATCCCGAGACCACTTATGCAGAGGAGGGGTAAAAGAGAAGTCATTTCTCTTCTTCTTTCTATCTCTACTCCTTTCATTATCATCTTAAGAGAAAAGAGCTAAGGAACAAGGCTGAGGCTGAGCTTCATTGCTGTGGAAGACCAGTTTTCTGCACTGCGGGATGCTACAGAGTTTTGACTGGAAAGATGTTCCAGTTGTGGCTAAGTCTGGAGACAGAAGAAAGTTCTGTCGCTAACGTCAGACGATACTAACAATCGCTGTCAATGGCTTCCGGATAGATTTTGTTGTTACGAAGCCTGTGTTCGTGAGATAAGGTGTGTAGCATAAGAAGCTATGGGCCTGGAGATCCCAGCTATTGGGCATGAGTGCCATGATTGAGCATTATGGCTCAGGTCTTGGGGACATGTGAGCGGCAAGTGATGCTGAGAGACTGTTGTGCCTAGCAATAAGGCCAGCGAGCCGAACGGGAAAGGGGAAGCTGACCCGCGTCTTGTCATTTGCCATGATGGCTGTCACCGTCGGCGTTGACCTGGCGATTTGAGAAACGAGAAATAACTGAACTGTGCCTGCGTTATGCCCATCAGACTAGAGTGCCTAAAGTAATTGGCGTCGTTGGAGCGCATAATGAGAGTCTTAGGCTTGGAGCCGGAAAGACTAGAAATGCTTAAAGTTGACCGTCAAGTCTCAGACCTCTGAATGGTGGTGGGACCCTGGTAATCTGGTACACCGAGAATGTTCCCTGAGTGCACGAAATGTTTAGCCGATGGGGCACTCGTTTGTGATATATTGAATGGTGCTTGAGTGTGTCTTCTTGTGATATATTTGTTATGTTAATGCTATGCCTACAGGGAAGGAATACCGCTGCCCCGGTTATGGGGTAGGGTCGTTATAAATTGGTCAGCCGAAAGTTGACCGTTGCCTTATTTGTCGCCCTTGTGGTGGATTGTCCATGTGCAAGTGCTGGAGAGCCGAGCGGGAAATAGCGGGTTGCAGCCCTTTGATGCTATGCCGACCCCCGAATGTCAAGCGAAGGCTGTTTAATGTTTTTCATTCGGCCAGCGAGTCGATGTCTGTAAACCACTCTTGTTGGGAAGAACATTTGTAAGGCCTTAAGGCCGTGACTTCTGTTTTTTTTTGTATACATTTCTGAAATATATATATATATATATATATATATATATATATATATATATATATATATATATATATATATATATATAGGACATTCGTTTGTATTGAGTTCAAGTTAACCCTGAAGCTTTAGCTAGAATGCTCTGAGTTAGGATTCGATTAGCCTTTGATATTAATGCGTAACTTCACTGTCTATATGTGGGATATGGCGTGGGGCCCCGGCCGAACCCTTTGTTATATTTCATGTGACGGATGGAGGTGTTACAAAAGTGCCTCGAGAACTCCTCCATCGAGATCTCAATCAACGACCTACCAGCAAATTGGTGCAGCTCCAAATCATCCCACCATAGCCTCACCTCTCCGTCTAATAGGAAGGTAGCTACAGTGATTTTCTGTCACTCCTCCATTTTCGTTGTCGTCATAGTTCTCTTTATTCTCGAGAGCCAATCTTCAGTTTGTGTTGGGGGTTCAGTACTCACAAACATAGGAGGGTCGAAACTCATCACGCATTTCAATTATTTTTTCGCTGCTCGTCTTGCGACACTAGCTCCACGACCATTTGTCTCGCTGCCACATACTAAACTACGCTAACCGACTCCTAGGACATCCCAAGGGTAGGAGGTTGTACTTGCCCTCCTGGCTGCACATTGATTAATGCGAACATGGCTTCAGCAACCAACCATATCGTTTCAACAGAAGGAGGAGTTATAAACACCTCAGTTGGTGTATTACTCTCTGCCGAGCTCTGGGGTTCATACTGTCCCGCACCACTTCTAGTCACCTATAATCATGAAACACACAATTAAGCAACCAATAGTATTGCAAAAAGCAATTATGGGAGCACGCATATTCCTCAAACATGTGTATTTTTATTCCTAAGTGGACATTCGTAGGTCCTTTCATGTTATAACGGTAGCGCGCATACACGTGCTCACTACCCCTTAAAAGAATTCAACCACGAATTTGAAAAAGAAAGACTGACACCATAAGCTAATACCAAATTGTAACACCCCCATCCATCATGAAAAATATAACAGAAGATTTGGTTGGGGCCCCACGTCATATTCCACGGGCAGTTAGTGGAGTTATGCATTGAAACCATAACATTCACGCATCCTAACTCATAGTGCATTCTAGCGGAAGTATTTGAAAGTTTATTAGAACCCAAACACAAGAATGTCCACTAATAAAAATATAGGAATGATATTCAAAATACACAAAATGTTTCAGCCTTAAGGCCTTACAAATATTCTCTTCATAAATTTATATTCTATACATCGGTACACATGCCGGCCACACATGAAAACAGTAAACAATTCATCTTTGGGCCTTCGAGGGTCAGCCAACATAACATAAGAGACTTCAGCCCGCTACTTTGCACTTGGCTCTCCAGCACCTGCACAAGCACGACCCACCAAGATGGGGAAAAACAAGGCAACAATCATCATTAACTAACCAAATTATAATGGCCCCACCTCTCATTCGGGGAAGTAGTACTCCTTCCATGCAAACAATAGTATATATCTCATTTGGCAACAAAACATGCAATTAAGCACCATTCGCCATAGACATAGGCACACACAACCACATGCCCCGTGCACTCAGGGCACATTCCTCGGTGTTCTGGAATTTCTCAGGCCCACCACCATCCACATTCCCAAATTTGATGGTTCAACATTGATCACTTTTTATCACGCATAAAGCAAATGACCCTCTCCCATGCCCTCGACCGCACCAGTTACTTTAGTCTATCTAGTCAAGCGACATAGAGCGGGTATAGATATGCCCTTTCCCGCTGCTTAAATCATCATTGCCACACAACACTCGATAAGACGCGGGTCGACTTCTCATTTCCCGTATAATATACATAACCAAGTTATGTCCAAGGATGGCTCTCACGACCACCACAGCTGGGCACTTCAGGCTCTCAGCTTCACATGCTACCCACCTTATCTCGTGGACACAGGCTTCATAACCACAATCAGGCTGGCTCTCACGGCCATCATAGATGTGCTCTTCAGGCTCTCATCTCAACCATTTGGCCCACCTGTCTCTAGGAGATAAGCCTCACAACAATAGTTATCTGGGAGCTACCACCAGCGATATCTCTACTGATACGCGGTAGGGGACATAATCTCATTTCTTCCCCCAATTTGGGTGTTTTTCTAGAGACCAACTCCAGTACTCTCACTACAGCATCCTGAACACCCTATAACTCTGTAAACTACACGTTTAACCACAAAGTCTTCTCCGACATATAAATCAATCATCACCAATCCAGACCAACCTGTCCGGATGGGTTTCATACAGCATGCTTATTTCGTACTTCGATTCTGGATTCTATATGCAAGTTTCATAACGGGGATAGCAACAATCAACCCATTGGAAATCTCTCATTATTCACCTATTGGTGAGGATTTCCATGCATATGCCAAATAAGGACTTTACTTGTCCAAGGAGAAAGGTCGTTACCCTTGTCGATCTCTTAAGAGCCATGATCTTGCACTTGATCCAGATAGAAATGATCACCACACCTCCCTCTTCGCGGATCTAGCTTCGACTGACAAATTTGACCACAAGAACTCCATCAAAGCAGCTCTCCTTCAGGGCTGGATCTGTTGGTGTTACCATTGTGATCTGAAAGTGATCAAGCAAGTAGTCTCACTGCCAACGCAATACGAGCCTATTAGGGTCGCACATAAGAGTGTTTGGAAAATTTGGAGGAATGGATTATGTTGGTCTTAGACATGTGATGAGTGAAGGACCAAGTACTGGCAAGCGTTAGGTGTGTTGAGTTCACTCAGCCAGACATCAAGTGTGTCGAGTCCATTCGATGCTTCGTCAAGTCAAGTGTTGATTCATCTAGTTGGTGTCCAGTTTGTCGAGACCATTCGACGCTTCATCGAGTCAAGTGTTGATTTACAGAGTCTGGCGTTGAGCCACTCGACGCAACGTCGAGTCAAGTGTTGATTCGTCGAGTCTGGCGTTGAGTGTATCGAGACCACTCGACGCTTCATCGAGTTAAGTGTTGATTCATCGAGTTGGAGTCGAGTGTGTCGAGACCATTCGATGATTCGTCGAGTCAAGTGTTGATTCGTCGAGTCTGGCGTTGAATGCGTTGAAGCCACTCGACGCTTCGTCAAATCAAGTGTTGATTATCGAGGCATTGAGAGTGATGTGTCCACTTGACAATTCGTCGAGTCAAGGGTTGATTTGACGAATTGTATTCCATATATTATGGGTCTGCCGATAACGACAGATTTTTGTTGTTTATTCCTTTGGGTATAAATGGAAGTTGTCTTAGGGTTTTGAGATATGCGTGAAAGTGAAAGCCGCTAAGTACCTGTGCGAAACCCGAGATGGAAAAAGGCTGACAGAAAGCATTTCCGAATCTCCCAATCTCGTCGTTGTCGCTCATCCCATTTCCAGTGCCTATCGCCACCGCCTCTTTGGAACAGATCTAGCAGTCTGTGAAGACGCAGAGTGCCTTTCCTCTAACCTAGATCTTGTGCGACAAGAGTCTAAGGGTTCTCCCATTCGTGTGGACCACCTGTAGAGGCGTGGATACATTTCTGCTCTCGGAACTCCAGCCGCTTATGTTCATCATTTTTATTGGAGCATCTTAGTTGAGTAGAGACTCAATCCCGCAAAGATAAATTTTGATTTACAGCGCTTTACTTCTTGATAAATGTTCATTGCAAGATCTATTTCTTTTGGGTATTTCTTGTTCCTTCTTCCGTTGCTCACAAGTGTTGTGTCGTATAGAAAAACCGAACAATGGTATCAGAGGGAGGTTAAGCGTTGATTATTGTTTCAGAAGTTGCTAAATATATTGCGTGTAGATCTGAAAATTTAGAAGTGTTCTAAATGTCCAAATCTATTCTTGGAACCCCGCCAAGAACGCATATGATTTCTTTGTGATATCTTTGTTACTCCTTAACACTAACCATTCCTCTTGTTGGTTTGTGAAACCAAGTGCGTTAGATTTTCAATCTCATAAAGAGAGACGAGCTTGTCTACTGTGTAAGTGGAGTTAGTGTTACTCGGGTCTAGTGCATGTAAATCTGAAGATTTAGAAGGGTTCTAGATGTTCAGATTTAACCCAATTCGTCAAGTGTTGATGATTTTTCTTGTGCACATCTGGGATGCATTTGGATTATGAATGCAGTAAATTTTATTTTATGGATGTGCACATTGGTTAATTGTTAACCATGATTAAGTGTTAATAAATTATCTCAAAATCCCTTATGTAATATTAAGTATTTGGATATCTTCCGATGAATGACACTCTTCCTGCCTCGATCGATGAAGTGTGGGTTTGCCAAAGCAAGGTGCATTAATCTATCTTGGTAAGGGCGCAAGTGGATAATTGTGATATCCCACTATCGACATCGGGTCAAGCTTAACTGGGTGACCTCAAATGTTGAGTGCCTCGAGGCATAGGGTTGACATGCACCATATGATGGATGCGAATAAAGAGTTACTCACCAACCATACAAGAGTTGCATAATGATGCAATCAGCAAGCATTGCCTACTTAAATAACTACATTGTGAGAAAAAAGGCAATACTGACTCATCGTGTTGGTGAAATATGGATCTTGTCCACTAAGAGAGTAGCTCGCCTAAACTCTCCGAATTGATATTGGGGTTATCAATTTGATAAAAATAGTTGGAGTAATTTTAATTAAATTCCTAATTGAAATAATAAAATGTATGTTGAAATGTAGTATTAAGTTTTTCCTTTGCATAAATACTTGTAGAATTTCCATGACAAATGGATCTCACTCCACCCTATCCATCAGAGCCATCCTTGAGAAGGAGAAACTAAGCGGGACAAATTATTTGGACTGGTACAGGAACCTGAAAATTGGTCTCAGGCAAGAGCATGAGCTCTATGTCTTGGAATAGGAATCCCCTAAAGAGCCAATCATGAATGTGTCCCGAGCTGATAAAGATGCTTACAAGAAATATTAAGACGACTGTTTGGATGTCGAATGCCTCATGCTGGTGACCATAAACTCTAAGCATCAGAAGCAACATGAGAAAATGGGTTACAAAGAGATTGACGAGCATCTCAAGAAAATGTTTCAAGGGCAGGCTCGACAAGAGAGATTTGACGTCACCAAGGTGTTGTTTCAGTGTAAGATGGGAGCTCGAGACATGGAGGGGCTCATGTACTCAAGATGATTGGGTATATAAAGAACCTTGAAAGACAAGGTTTTCCTCTAGGCCAAGAGTTGGCTACAGACCTGATCATGCAATCGTTGTCAGACAGTTACAAGCAGTTTATCTTGAATTACAATATGAATGAAATAAACAAGACACTGCCCGAGCTGCTTGGCATGTTAAGAACTGCTGAAATCAATATGAAGAAGGTCAAGCTTGCTAGCCCCATATTGATGGTGCATAAAGGCAAGGGCAAGATCAAGGGTTTCAAGAAGATAAAGGTTGGACCTAAGTCATCTCTTGAGCCCAAGTCTTCTCCACTGAAGAAGAAAGGCTTAATGAAAGAAGGGAAATGCCACTATAGTGGCAAGGTTGATCATTAGAGGAGGAATTGTCCTTCTTATATTGAGGGTATGCAAAATATAAAGGGAGGTATGACTTCCGCTTCAGGTATTTATGTTATAGAGATAAACATTTCTGCTCCTTCATCTTGTGTATTGGATACCAGATGCGGTTCTCACATTTGTATAAATGTACAGAAACTTGGAAGGAGAAGAACGCTGAGTAAAGCAGAGGTGGACCTGCGTGTGGGCAGTGGAGCAAGAGTTGTTGCAGTCGCCATAGGAGTTTACCGTCTTTCTATACCCAGTGGGCTTATAATAGAACTTGATAATTGTTATTATGTTCCGTCCATAACTAGAAACATTATATCTATTTCATGTTTGGACATGATTGAATTTTATTTTATTATTAAGAATAATTATTGTTCTATTTTTAATAATGATGTTTGTTATGGTGTAGCACAAATATTTAATAGTATATATGTTTTGAACTTAGACCATTAGATCTATAATATAGAAAATACTAAAAGGCTAAAAACGAATGACTCGAACCCTACGTATCTTTGGCATTTTCATTTGGGATATATAAATGAGAAACGCATATCCAAACTCCATAAAGATGGACTACTAGACTCATGTGATTATGAATCATTTGAGAGGTGCCAATCCGATTTGTTAGGCAAGATTACTAAAGCCCCTTTCACTAGTTTCAATGAGAGGGTTGATGATCTCTTGGGTACAGTACATAGTGATGTATGCGAACCCATGAGTTCTATGGCTATAGGTCGGTATTTTTACTTTGTTACATTTACTGATGATTTCAGTAGATACGAATACGTGTATCTTATTGTACAACCCCGTATCCGGCGAACGGGGTGGCTAGGAACCAAGGGGGCAAAGCTCTGCAGCCCCTAGCTCCCCCAGGCGAGTCCAACTAGTTGCGTGCGAGTAGGGCCAGCTATACCCGCACTTGCCGAGCTCGGCATTCGTCAAACGGGGCGATCGTCGAACGGAGCCCGAAGTTCATTGACACATGAGCCTTTTGTCGATTCTCAGGCTGCTCGTCGAGTCCTGACGACTGAGCGAGCTCGTGTCTCGTGAGCAGAGCAATCCGGGCCCGTGTTTGCTTCCCTTGCTGAGCAGAGATTGCCGAGGGCTACTCGCCCATTGATCTGTAAGATATTTTTACCATTTTGCCCCAGTTGTCCTGCCTATAGCCTGCTAAAACAGTGAAGTTGCGCTATTGGCAGACCTGGTTGGCCTGTACATAGTTGTTCAAAATAATAGAGGTTGGCTATTTGCAGGCCGTTTTTAGAAATCTATAAATAGGACCCAAGGGGCACCTCAGAAAGCACGCTTCCTATGCTCACTGGTTCCCTGATCTTCTAGCGCTTTCTGAGGTAGCCTTAGCTCGGCCTTTTGGCTAAGGAGGAGAAGCACTCTAAGATCTTCCGGGTGTGTGGTGGGTCCTTCACGCCGAGCCCTTAGGTCAGTTCTTCTTTGTTCTTTGTCATTTTGCTTGCAGGAGAGAAGTAGGTGTGCGATCACCCCTTCCCCAAGGGTGAATTCCACGAGATCGAATTTTCGGTTTCAACATTTTGGTATGGTGAGCATGGAAAGTGGTAAACATAGAAAATTTTCAACAGGCACGATGACGGGAGGACAAGGCTCAGATAGATCGGACTCGCCGCCCCCGCCACATCTGGCCATGGTGGGAATGCTCGAAGACTTCAGGCATGAGGTACTCAGCCTGGTCAAGTTCGCACTCGGCGTGCGTGAAAGTGAGAGTTAGATCTGAAATACTCTAGAGGGGGAGGGTGAATAGAGTATTCTTAAATATTATTAACAGCTATTGCAGTTTTTGCTGTAAATTAAAAGTGTAGAAATTAATAAACTAGCAAACAATAAACCTAAAGCACAAGCACACCAAGAACAAAAAAAGAGGCAACCAGATGACACATGAAATTTATAGTGGTTCCCCAACCTGTGTACATCCACTCTTCTACAACCCTTGGTAGGAATCCACTCAGATTTTTGATCAGGTGCCTGACACCAATGAGCTTTTGATCAGGTGCTCAAAAACCAACCCAAGTCTTTTGATCAGGAGACTTGCAACCAAGGAATCACTTTTGAAGAGAGATGACAACCCTTTATACAGTGGGGGTGAGAGATGATTTTGTCTTCTCTTTCTCAATACACAACTGAGAAGACTTGTGGATTTGATTATAGCTTATGGCTCCCCCGGAGATGTAGAATGGATCAGTGAAAAATAGGAGCTAAGCTTCAGGGTGATAGGTCTTCAAACTGAATCCTTGACCAGCAATAATCTTCAGGAACTTCTTTGACAGATTGAACTGAAGTTGTCCTTTTGAAGTGTCCTGGAGTACTTGAAGAAAGAAGACTCTTGATATAGGTATTGTTGTTCTTCTTCTTCAAGTGCTGATGAGCTTCTGGTCAAGAGCTTCTGTGTATCAAAAAATGCTTCTTGTTGACAGAGCAGATTGTTCAAGACTGAATGTTTTTCTCTGTGTCTCTGTATTCTCTCAGTAAGTTGTGCTCTGTGTGAAGCTTTCTCAATGATGCTTGATTCTCTATCTGTCTGTATGTCTGTCTTTTTGTTATTCTCTTCTTCTCTTTCTTTTCAAAAATTTGAATGGCTCTGTAATTAATGCTGACAGCCTTGAGAATAATCGGCATTGATTTATTTCCCCAACTGTACCGTGGAAAAACGACAAGCAATAATCCTAGAGAAGACCATAATTAATGCTCCTTCTAATGGATACATTGAGAGAATGTTAGAGCATTAATTACTCAGGAATTATCGTATTTGAGTTGGGATAGAAGGCCGGAAATAACTAAGTCTGGAATCGTCGAACAGTTGGCAGAATTCGTCGAATTGAGTCCACAGTTCGTCGAGCTGAGATGTTGTATTCGTCGACCAGACGGCTTCTATTCGTCGAGCTGAGTTCCATGATCGTCGAGCTAGAAACTGAACTGCTGTCTTTTTTGATCTTTGCCTATTCATCGAGCTGGTAAATGTGTTCGTCGATTGGAGTTCAGCAATTATTCTGGAGTTGTCAAATATTCTGTGTGTTGACTGATATCCTGTGTGTCGACACAAGTCCTCTGTGTGGTGTCGACGTAGCCTTTCCACAATGTCGATTGATGATCTGGATGTCGACACACATTCTTCTTGTATCGACTTAGTTGATCTCGACATATACTCTGAGTGTCGACATAAGTCTTCTGGTTCCAGAATTTGTCGGGTAGAGAACTGAGTTCGTCGACCTGAGACTAGGTTCGTCGACCTGAGTCTAGAGAATAGTCTCGACTTAGAATTCTGAAGGTGGAACCCAAGGATCGTCGATCTGTGACTGAAGTTCGTCGAGCTCAGCTCAGAGAATATTTCTCTAAGATCGTCGAGCTGAGAATGACTATCGTCGACCTGAGTTCGACGAACGTCGAACTCATTTTACTTAGTTTCTTGAGCAATCTCTAAATCTCTGGAAAAACTCTAAGTCTTGAGTCCCTGGCAGTCTGATGTTGGCTTGTCCATGTGATGTTGACTCTAAGGACTTGGCCTGAACTCTAAGACAAAACTATGACTCAGGCTATACATGTTGGGTCACATCATCCTAAGTTAGTGAACCTAGCTCAAATCAAACTAGGGATCCAACAATCTCCCCCTATTTGGGTGAGGTCACTAATAGACTCAAAATAAAAACATAAAGTAAACAAAGCAGGTAAAAGATATATCTGGCATAGATAATTAACACATGCAGCAGATATATTTACAAAAAAGCTTTGTTCCGACAATATAAACAGTTTAAGAGAGAAAAATAGAAATAAAATGGTTCATATTTCACTTCTTCTGCTTCTTCTCCAGATGCTTTACATCCTTGCCCTTGTCTCCTGGCTTGGTAAAGATTATTTTCCTGTTTAGATTTAAAGCTTGTTCCATAGTCATTGTCATGTCAGCAGCCCCTATAATCTTCAGAGATGTAGCTCTAGGGACCGCTGCTTCAGGATGTAATTTCATATAATCATCAACATTAAAAATTTTATTAGCCTTTTCAAACCTTTTCAGTTCTTCTCTCCTGTATTTTGACATTGTAGTGTATTAAGAAATATCCTTCCCTTCAGCCTTTGCCTTGTTAATCATAGAGAGGCCTACTAGTTCCTGGAATCGGGCCATTTTGGTTGTGTTGGCTGTTTCTGGATCTTCATAAGGAATAGGAGGAGAGGGTGGTCTTTTAGGACTTTCATCTTGTTGATGTTGTTGCTGCTGATGTTGTTATTGCTGTTGATGTTTTTATTGCTGCTGATGTTGTTTTCCTGAGGGTTGTTGTATGTGCTAGCTGCTTTCATGATAAGATCTCCCTTGATGTCTTTGATATGTTTGAATAGGGGCAGATCTTTGAGAACTAGAACCAGAAGCACCAGCTGTAGGAGGAGGAGGAGGTGGTGGATCTTTTCTATACCTTTGAACTGGTGGAGGAGAGTATCTTCTACTCTTCTTCCTTTCCTTTTGTTGATTCTTAGATAGCCACATCCATGCTCGCATCCCTTTGTATGGAGTTATCTTTTGAAGAATGTAGTAAGGGGTGTCATTGTTTGGATTAGGCTTAGGAGCAGGAGGAGGAGGAGCTTTTCTTTTCTTTGATACTTGCTTCTTCTTCTTTGTATCCTCCTCATCTGAATCCTCATCTTCATCTTCATCATCATCATTGTCAGAATCCTGAGGGTTATCATATTGATCATCCAAAGCTTTCAAAGTTTTAGAAGAAATAACAGGCTTTTCTGGAGCAGGAGCAGGAGTTTCAGCAAGAGTTGGAGTTTCAGCAGGAGTTGGACGAGAGACTACACAAAAATCAGAACTAACTTGGACAGAGATTTTAGCTGCTGCCTTATTTTCATCTGCAATATCAGTCAAGATCAATTCATCTAGATCTGGCATGGGAGAGTCATCCATGACAAATGTTGGTGCTGAAGGTATTATTGGGAAAGAGGGAATAACCACTACTTCTGGAGGTGGAGTGACTGCTGACTGTGCAATAGCAAAACTGTCCTTAAGTTGCTTAGCAACTTCTGAAGAGATGGGGGAAGTGTATGGTATAATAGCCAAGGATGGCTTAGTAATCTCAGCTGGAAGGTAATGCAAATATATAGTATCGAAAATACTCAACAAGTTTTCTAAATTAACTATGGGATTAAGAATGAAATCACCAACAGTATTAGGCTCTTCAGAGTCTGATTCATCAAAATCCATATCAGTTTCAATAAATTCAATCAAATCTTTATCTATGTATTTTGTACACTCTGTTGCTATTGCTGAAGCTGTAGCATCTGCTGCTGGAGCTAGAGCTGAAGCCTCTGGAGCTGTAGCTACTTCTTCATCATCAGGCATCTCCCCCTGACTGGTTTCATTGGGAACTGAGGCCAGGCCCCTTGCTGAGGATGGGGCAGCAGTAAGTGTAGAGATTTGGTCAGAGAGAGAGGAGATGGTGGTAGCAAGAGGTGTAATGGCCTCTGCTATAAGGGACTTGAGGAGGGGAGTGATTATGGAAATGATAGAAGATATGGTGGAGTGATCCAGTGATGGAGTGGTAGATGGTGTTGCAAAAGGTGTAGAAGTGGGAACTATGGGAGGGATAGAAAGTGGAGCATCAGGTATGTGACATCTGAAGGGATGGTAGATGTTGATGGGGATGGATGAGTGGCATCTTGCATGAGGGTGTCTGTTGGTAGATGGTAAGATGATATTGAAGAGAGATGTGGGGGAAGAGGAGATTGTGGTGGTATAGGAAAGAAGGTATCATGGGGGGAATCAGGAGGTGTTGGTGGTTGATTTTCTTGAAGAGGGGAAGATGGAATTTCAGTGATGTCAAGTGGTGGATATGGAGCTGGTGAAGCATGTTGAGATGGAGGTGGAGTAGGAACATGAGTATGTTGTTGTGATTGTGGTGTTGAAGAGATAGTGGAAGAGGGAGGGAGTTGTGTTACTGGAAGGGGGGCTGGAAGAGATGGTGGTGTTGGATGAATCTCTTCAGTAGGTGGGGGAGTGGCTTTAACAGCCTTGGTGCCTTTAGAAGCTGGGGTGGAAGAGGTAGTAGCCTTGGTTGGCTTGGTTATTGTCCTCTCCCACCTGCCAAATAAGGCACAGGTTAGCCTTTTACTGGCATTGATGAATATGGTCTAGGAGACCAGTGATTCAGCAGCCTTTTCTTGTAAAAAGATCCCTAGGATCCTTCCAAAGAAAACTTCCTTTTTATTGTTCTTCTTCTTTATCAAATCAAAAAGAATCTGTGCCCAATCTACTAGTTTCTTGTTGATGATTACACACATGAACAGAAACTGGTGTCTGGTGATGTAGTCATGGGCAGTATGTTTCCCAAGCAGAACCTTTCCAACCAAATCTGCCAAAAACTTGTAAGGGGCAGAGAGGTGTTTCTTCAAGAGTTTGTTAGGGTTATCTCCAGTATAACCCATTAGACTCGGCATCATATCAGATTCCTCTACTTCAATCTCCAGTTGCTCTTCTCCATTCCTTAATCCAAAAATTTCAGTTAAAATTGCGGGAGTTAAGGAGACGGAGTTACCCACAATAGTGCTTGTCATCGTATTTTCCTCTGTTGACGATAGGGTGTAGACTCATTCTCTGACTTCAGTGCTGTGTAGTTTGATTCTTCTAGTCATCGAGGTTTTGAGTTCTTGTTCGTCAAGGAGTTCCGGAATATAAAGGAATATGAGATCAGAATGTTGAAATGAATCAAAATCCACATCAAAGCCCGTATCGAACTTCATGTCTGCAAGAATGCTTGCCTGAATCGCCATGGAATCACCTCCAAGAGAGACACAAAAACGGCGATCAAGTGCAAAGGAACAGAAAGCGCGGGACAGAGGTCGAAGAAAACCTAAATATAGGGTTATCAAGAATATGAATTGACAAACTCCATTCCACGAAAATAAAAATAATTTTTCGAACTGAGTTCGACGAAATAATTTGGACTGAAATAATTCGTCGATCTTATCCAGAAGAATTGAAGATAGTTCGTCGAACTCCGTTCGGCGAATATCTTCTGAAGCAAGTTTGTCGAACTCCGTTGGACGAAAATTGTTTCACTCACAGAGAGTTCGTCGATCTCCGTTCGATGAATATCTCTCAAACTTTCCACGGTTCTTCGAGCTTCGTTCGACGAACTTTGGAAAATTCGTCGAGTGCAGACAGAAATTAAATAAAGTCTTCTCCATTGATCATTCCAAGTTGATTTACAAAGAACATATGATTTCTCTCATCCAGATGTTTGGTGAATATATCAGCCCTTTGTTAATCAGTGTAGATATAGACAAGCTTGATTTTATTTTTATCCACACACTCTCTAATGAAATGATGTCTTATATCAATATGTTCTGTCCTACTATGGTGAACTGGATTCTGGGCTATGGCTATAGCACTTGTATTATCACAGAGTAGGGTTGAATTATTTAAGTTGAACCCATAATCTAGAAGCTGATTTTGTATCCAAAGCATCTGTGAACAATAGCTGTCTGCTGCAATATATTCTGCTTCAGCAGTTGAGGTTGACACTGATGTTTGCTTTTTACAAAACCAAGATACTAATCTTATACCCAGGAACTGGCAAGTCCCTGAAGTACTTTTTTTATCTACCCTACATCCAGCAAAATCAGCATCATAATATCCAGTTAACTCAAATTCTGATTCAACAGGATATCATAGGCCTAGGTTAGGACAATTCTTCATATATCTTAAAATCCTTTTTAGTAAAATTATATGAGATTCTTTAGGTTTCACCTGGAACCTAGCACAAAGACATGTGACAAACATAATATCTGGCCTACTTGCTGTGAGGTATAATAGAGACCCAACAATGCCCCTATAAAGTTTCTGATCCACAGGTTTCCCTGGTACATCAGAGTCCACAACAACATTGGTAGCCATGGGAGTTTTCTTTGCTGAGGAATCAGCCATCCCAAACTTCTTTAGAAGTTCTTTAGCATATTTTGCTTGAGAGATGAAGATGCCATCAGGGAGCTGCTTCACTTGGAGACCAAGGAAGTAGGAATGCTCACACATGCTACTCATTTCAAATCTGGAATGCATGAGGTCAGAGAACCTCTTGCATAATTTGGAATCTGTAGATCCAAATATAATATCATCCACATAGATTTATACTAATAAGATTTGGTCCTTATGATGTCTAGTGAAAAGAGTTTTATCTACAGTTCCTCTTGTAAATTTATGCTCTAATAGAAAACTAGCTAAGGTCTCATACCAAGCTCTTGGAGCTTGCTTTAGACCATAAAGAGCCTTATGCAATCTAAAAACATGAGAGGGGTAAGTTGGAGAAGCAAAACCTGGAGGTTGTTCTACATAAACCTCTTCTTGTAGCACTCCATTTAGAAAAGCACTCTTCACATCCATTTGGAAGACCTTGAACCTCTTGTATGCTGCATAGGCAAAGAATATTCTTATGGCTTCCAACCTTGAAACAGGTGCAAAGGTTTGATCATAATCAATTCCTTCTTCTTGCCTATATCCTTGAGCAACAAGCCTAGCCTTGTTTCTCACAATGACTCCTTGGGCATCCAGCTTGTTTCTGAAAACCCATTTGGTTCCAATAACTGGGTAGTTTTGGGGTCTTGGAACTAAATCTCAAACTCTACATCTCTCAAAATTATTTAATTCCTCCTACATTGCAAGGATCCAGTGGGGATCCTGCTCAGCATCATGAATGGATAGAGGTTCAACCTGAGAGAGAAAACAGGCATGCATCAAATATTGGGTGAGTTGATGTCTTGTCTGTACACCTGCTGATATGTCTCCAATTACTTGAGATCTGGGGTGATCCCTAATTGTGACAAAATCAGTGGGTGGAGTTGGTTGTGCAACAGTATTTGGAATTAATTCCTCCTGTGGAATTGTATTTGCTGTTGGTAGAGATTCATTTTCTTCAGCTTCTTCTTCTTCACTTTCTTCAATGGCTTGTGGAGAGGGATGAGTTGGAACCTCTTGGGTGAGGTTTAGTCCATCCAAGGTCTCACACAAATGGGGTACCTGCAAGTTGCTATTGGTAGAAACTTCTTTCTCCTTGCAATACATGTTAGTCTCATCAAATGAAACATGAATAGACTCTTCAATTTTTAATGTTGATTTATTAAAAATCCAATAGGTCTTGCTTACTTGAGAGTATCCTAGAAAAACTCCATCTTCAGCCTTAGCCTCAAACTTTCTAATGTTTTTTTGTTGTTGTTATGAATGTAACATAAGCATCCAATTACTTTGAAATAGTTGATTTTAGGTTTCTTCCCTTTGAGCAATTCATAGGGAGTCATGTTCTTTAGTTTGTGAATTAAGCTCCTGTTCAGGACATAATTTGCTGTGCTTACAGCCTCTGCCCAAAAGGTTAGGGGCATGTAAGCATCTGCAAGCAATGTACCTGCAGCTTCAATGAGTGTCCTATTTTTCCTTTCAGCTACCCTATTTTGTTGGGGAGTTTTAGGAGCTGAGAAGCAATGTATGATACCTTCCTTCTCACAGAACTCATGCATTAGAAGAGACTCAAACTCCGTGCCATGATCACTTCTAATCAATTCAACATGAGTAGAGAACTCAATCTGTATGGTCCTGAGAAAATCTGTATGAACCTTGAAGGTATCTGACTTTGATCTCAGAAAGAATACCCAACTGAACCTGGAGAAGTCATCCATTATAACCAAAGTGTAGGATTTCCCTCCTAGGCTTTGTACATCAATAGGTCCAAAAAGATCCAAATGTAGCAAGTACAAAATCCTAGGTGAATCACTCTTATTAACAGATTTAAAACTATTTTTAGTTTGCTTACCTAATTGACAAGCCCTGCAGAGACCTTCCTTCTTATAGGGATCAGAAGGTAGACCTCTAGCAAGGTTGTGTTTAGATAGCCTAGCAATGTTTTTCAGATTTACATGACCTAGTCTTTTGTGTTATAAGTCATTCTGATTACTAGTTAAATTAAGTAAACAGATATCAGTTTTGGCAGAAAGAAAATTTACTAAGTATATGTTGCCTTGTCTACTTCCAGTTAAAACTATTTGGTTGTTTTTATCAATAATAGAACAAGTGGATGGGTTAAAGTATACCTGATAACCATCATCACATAACTGACTTATGGAGATGAGGTTATGCTTGAGTCCACTTACATATGTCACCTTTTTGAATGTGACAGCTCCTATTCTTACTTCTCCAAATCCTTTTGACTGACCACATTTGGAGTCACCAAAGATAACCTTTGACCCCAGCTTGGACTTGTAGTTGGTTAAGATGTCCTTGCTGCCAGTCATGTGTTTGGAGTAGCCACTGTCCAGGTACCAAGTTTGATTTACCCATGGACAACTCTTCACCTGCAATAGAAAACAGTTAATGGTTTTTGACCCAGGTTACCTTGGGTCCTTTGTATGGCTGATAAGAAAAGCTGGAAATAATAAAGAATTCAGGTTGGGACTTATATCATAGAGGGTGATATCTCCTAGGTGGTATGATCCAGTCAGCTAGTGGATTAAATGGTTTCTTAGAAGTATTTAAGTTGCTGTTGGAATTATAGTTTTGATCAAGTCTTCCTGTGTTCGACAAATTGCTGTAAGTTCGTCGACCAGAGTTCGATGAATTGGGTTGAGATCGTCGATATCTGCCAAGAGAATGAACATGTTCATTCTCTGTGCCCCTCGTTCATCGACTTCTGCTCGACGAACCATACAGAGTTCGTCAATCGCAGTTAGACGAATAAATATAACTATAGTTTGCGTTCAGAGTTCGTCGATCTGGGTTCGACGAACTGTCCCCATTTCGTCGATCTGAGTTCGACGAAAATTGTTGAACCTTGTTTTTACTAGGTGTTTTCTGGTTTTTGGTTTTCTATCCTACTGTCTTAGGGATTTTTTCTACTGTTTGTTTGTCAATTTCTTTTTCTTTCCCTTTATCAGATACAAATTTTATTAGAGTTGATAAAATGTTCTTCCTGATAATGGGGGCAAACCTGATGGAGCACCCAAGCCTTGCTTGTCATTAACTCTGGCATTAACAATACTTGTGATATCCATCAGCTTGAGGCTTCTCACATTGAGAGTTTCCTCAAGTTGTTTAGCCTCACAAAGCTCAATTTTTAGTGAAATTATCTTTTCATTTTCTAAGGTTAGTTCATCTTTTAACCTAATGTTTTCAGATTGAACATCGTCTAAGTTTCCTAATTTTTTCCTAAGAATTTTAATTTCTTTTTCAGAATTAATCAAATCTATGCACATTAGCTTGAAATCAAATTTAAATGTTTCAGAGCTGTAGTCAAAGGATGACATTACCTGATCTGCCTTTGATTCAAACACTCCTTCATCTTCAGATTCTTCTTCTTCTGAGAGACTTCTGGAGGCATCAATTGCCATGAGGCAAACCTCCTTTGCTCTTTCTTCTTCCTCATCTTCACTGGAGTTTGAAGATGTTGACTCATCTTCTGTCTCACTCCAGGTCTCAGCCACAAAGCCCTTTTCCTTGTTCTTGTGCTTGCTGGAAGAGGGTTTGCTAGTGTGCTGTCTTCTGGTTTCCTTCTCTCTTCTCTTCTCTTTCTTCTAGTTCTCTGGACACTCAGAGAGGAAGTGCCCAGGCTTTCTGCATCCATAGCACACAACTTGCTTGTTTGGTGTCTTGTCATATTTTGGCTTGTCATCTTTTCGTGCTGACTTTCTCCTGAAATCCTTTCTGGCCATCTTGAAGAATCTTTTAGCAAAGAGACTCATAAGCTCTTCATTTGATGTCACAGTCTCTGTCTCTTCAGTGGATTTGAAAGCAATACTTTGTTCTCTTCTGGCTGCTGGAGGTGTTCTTTGTTCAGCTGCCTCCCTGGTCTTTATCAGCTGTTCATATGACCTCAGTTTACCTAATAGAGATTCAGTTGAAATCTCATTCAGGCATCTGGCCTTCTTGACGGGCCAGATTCTTGTATCCCATGAGCTTGGGAAGCACATCAGGATCTTGTCATTCACTTCAGTAAGAGTGATGTTCTTATCCAAGGTTTTTAGCTCATTGATAATTGAGCTTAACCTATTGTACATATCAGAGACTGTCTCAGCTTCTTCCTTCTTAAAGTTCTCATATAGGGATATGAGATTTGATCTCCTATCCTTTCTCTCATCTACTGATCCATCCACCATTTGGTTTAGTGAATCCCAAATGGCTTTTGCTGAGATGCACTCAGCAACCTTCTGAAAAATATCATCTGACATAGTTTGTGCCAGGATATTCATAGCTTTGGCATCAGCAATCTTTGCTTTCTTCTGGGCTTCAGTCCACTCAGGTGGTGGGACTGCATTGTTGCTGGAGGATGTTGTAGATGTATATGCCTGTGGGGGACCTGTCAAGATTGAATTGTAGATGTCTTCATCAATGGAGTTCATGTATAACCTAATTCTTGCCTTCTAGATGACAAACCTTTTAAGATTGCAAACTGGAGGTCTGGTGCTCGCATAATCCTTGTTCTGTGCCATGCTGTGTTTATAATTTAAATGAAAATAAAATAATGTGTAGATCTAACAAATGATCTTTGGTTCAAGATTTAACTTGTACAACCAAAGGAACCTCCTCTGATACCAATTGAAAGTGAGAGTTAGATCTGAAATACTCTAGAGGGGGGTGAATATAGTATTCTTAAATATTATTAACAGCTATTACAGCTTTTGTTGTAAATTAAAAGTGCAGAAATTAATAAACTAGCAAACAATAAACCTAAAGCACAAGCACAGCAAGAACAAAAGAAAAAGAGGCAACCAGACGATACAAGAATTTTATAGTGGTTCCCCAACCTGGGTACATCCACTCCTCTACCACCCTTGGTAGGAATCCACTCAGATTTTTGATCAGGTGCCTGACACCAATGAGCTTTTGATCAGGTGCTCAAAAACCAACACAAGTCTTTTGATCAGGAGACTTGCAACCAAGGAATCACTTTTGAAGGGAGATAACAACCCTTTATACAGTGGGGGTGAGAGATGATTTTGTCTTCTCTTTCTCAATATACAACTGAGAAGACTTGTGGATTTGATATAGCTTATGGCTCCCCCTGAGATATAGAATGGATCAGGGAAAAATAGGAGCTAAGCTTTAGGGTGATAGGTCTTCAAACTGAATCCTTGACCAGCAATAATCTACAGGAACTTCTTTGACAAATTGAACTGAAGTTGTCCTTTTGAAGTGTCCTGGAGTACTTGAAGAAAGAAGACTCTTGATATAGGTATTGTTGTTCTTCTTCTTCAAGTGCTGATGAGCTTCTGGACAAGAGTTTCTGTGTATCAGAAAATGCTTCTTGTTGACAGAGCAGATTGTTCAAGACTGAATGTTTTTGTCTCTGTATGCTCTCAGTAAGCTGTGCTCTGTGTGAAGCTTTCTCAATGATGCTTGATTCTCTATCTGTCTGTATGTATGTATTTTTGTTATTCTCTTCTTCTCTTTCTTTTCAAAAATTTGAATGCCTCTGTAATTAATGCTGACAGCCTTGATAATAATCGGTATTGATTTATTTCCCCAACTGTCCCGTGGAAAAACGGCAAGCACCCCCCCCCCCCCCCCCCCCCCCCCCACCCCCCCCTCCCCCCCAACCCCCCCCCCCCCCCCCCCCCCCCCCCCCCCCCCTCCCCCCCCCCCCCCCCCCCCCCCCAGAAGACCATAATTAATGATCCTTATAACGGATACATTCAGAGAATGTTAAAGCATTAATTACTCAGAAATTATCGCATTTGAGTGGCGATAGAAAGCCGGAAATAACTAAGCCTGGAATCGTCGAACAGTTGGCAAAATTCGTCGGACTGAGTCCACAGTTCGTCGAGCTGAGATATTGTATTCGTCGACCAGATGGCTTCTGTTCGTCGAGCTGAGTTCCATGATCGTCGAGTTGGAAACTGAAATGCTGTCTCTTTTGATCTATGCCTATTCGTCGAGCTGGTAAATGTGGTCGTCGACTGGAGTTCAGCAAATTTTCTGTAGTTGTCAAATATTCTGTGTGTTGACTAATATCCTGTGTGTCGACACAAGTTTTCTGTGTGGTGTCGACATAGCCTTTCCACAATGTCGATTGATGATCTGGATGTCGACACACATTCTTCTAGTGTCGACTTAGTTTATGTCGACATATACTCTGAGTGTAGACATAAGTCTTTTGGTTCCAGAATTCGTCGGGCAGAGAATTGAGCTCGTCGACCTAAGACTAGGTTCGTCGACCTGAGTCTAGAGAACAGTCTGGACTTAGAATTCTGAAGGTGGAACCCAAGGATCGTCGATCTGTGACTGAAGTTCTTCGAGCTCAGCTCAGAGAATATTTCTCTAAGATAGTCGAGCTGAGAACGACTATCGTCGACCTGAGTTCGACGAACGTCGAACTCATTTTACTTAGTTTCATGAGCAATCTTCGAATCTCTGGAAAAACTCTAAGTCTTGAGTCTTTGGCAGTCTGATGTTGGCTTGTCCATGTGATGTTGACTCTAAGTACTTGGCCTGAACTCTAAGACAAAACTATGACCCAGGTTATACATGTTGGGTCACATCATCCTAAGTTAGTGAACCTAGCTCAAATCAAACTAGGGATCCAACAGTGTGTGACAAGTGCTCGACTCCAGCTGCCCAGATTGCTACCGCCCTGTCTCTGGGAGGGGACGCTCCTGGCAGGCGAGTTGGGAAGGAGGTCGCCGAGGAAGGAAGAGGATGCGAGCTCCCCGGGCGCGAGCTCTTCCCAGGCTCGGTAGGCGGAGGTCGCATCAGCGAGATGGGCGCACGAGACGCTCCAGCTCACCCAGTAGGGGGACGCAGCCCCTTCGGCGAGTTGGTTTCCTCTGCCCTAGTCCTAGAGAGGTTCAGAGAGCTAGAGATGTCTTACTACACCGATAAGGGAGACCCGATCCAGCACGTCCAGAGGTTCGAGGACGTGGTCTCGATCCAGCAGATGTCACATGGCTTCAAGTGCCGACTCTTCGCCATCACCCTCAAGGAGAAGGCGAGTGAGTGGTTTCACCAGTTTTCGGCCAGCTCCATTTACTGCTTCGAGGACCTGCGACGGGGGTTCATGTTGAGGTTCACCACCTCGAAGAGAAGGAAGAAGGAGTCGGAATCCCTATTCCACATCAAGCAGGGATTGAATGAGATGTTGGGGAGTTACGTCGATCGGTTCCAGGAAGAGGTCACCCAAGTTCATTAGATGTCGGGCCATAGTCTGATAATGGCCTTCACCCTGGGGTTGCAACAGGGTTTCTTTAGGATGGAGCTGAAGAGAGTGTCGCCCCTCTCCTATGAGGAGCTGATGGAGAGGGCGGCGAGAGAGGTCGACAGGAAGGCGTCGAATCCGGAGTTTGCTCGGAAGCTGTCCAGGTGGGCCACAAAGGAAGAGAAGGAGCTAAGAGTCGGATGGGGGCAAGAGGAGAGGAGAGCCGAGCCCAGGCAGAGGGAGCAGAGGCAACTCCAGGGGCAGCAACAGCCCAGGTGGGGGCATCAGGAGCCGGACCGTCGGTTGGGCTGGTGGCCCGAGTGGCAAGACCAAGGGCCACAGAGAGGACACCAGGGAAGCGACCACCCCCAGGGGGCAGGATCAGTTCCATCCCCTAGGTTGGAGGCAAGTGCAGAGGCCTCCACTCTCCAATCAAGATCAGGCTATGGCAATAGCCATGTGAGAGAGGAGGAGAGTAACGCGGAGGAGGAGGAGAGAAGTAAGGGTGGAATTGCACTACTGCGATTTCCATCAAGAGGAAGGGCACGCTACGGCCACGTGCCCGGAGTTCCTCGAGATGAGAGGAAACAGGGAGCAGCAACAACAACATGGGCGCCAGGAGGTGACGATTGAGGAGGTCCTACCTCCGGCGGAGGAGGATCGGTGTGAAGACTGGGTGACGTCGGGACCCGAGGAGGGATCAGAGTGCTACATAGGGGGAGGTGGTGGGGGTCGAGGCCTCTCATAGGGCGAGCCTCCACACCATGTACCGTCAGAGCGTTGGCTTCACTTCCCAGACCCCACCCTTGGAAGAGAAGAATACCTTCTTGAGGAAAGATATGCCAGATCATGAGGATCCCTTCTGCGATGCGCTGGTCATCCAGACGGCCATCGAGAATTTTACCGTCTTCCGGATCCTCATCGACAATGGAAGCTCTATCAACGTCATCTTCAAGAATGCGTTCGACGCAATGAAGGTAGAGGCAAGGAGGGTGCTGGATTCGGATGGCCCCTTGTTTGGGTTCTCAGGGGAGAGGAAGGAGGTTGAAGGAGGAGTGGGGCTCCATGTTTCCCTAGTGGGGCAGTCCCGGAACTGCCGATTCGTCATCGTGGATTCCCCCAGCAGCTACAACACGATCTTTGGGAGGCCCCTCATCAACGCCTTCCATTGTGTCCCCTCTTCGTTTCATCAATGCCTGAAGTTTAATGCTGAGGGGATCCAGGTCCGGGTGCGGGGTGATCCCAAAATAGCGAGGGAGTGCTACGTCACCACCATAAACTCTATCTCTTGGCAAGAGGGGGCCGAGGATATGGAGCGGAGAATGGAGGCGGAGTAGGAGGCTGGCAGGGAGGAGATGGAGGTGGAGAGTTGCATCGAGGTGGAGGTGGCAGGAGGAGGCTAGGAGGAGTTGGCCGAAGCGATGGTCGTGGAGGGAGCAGAAGATGAGGTTCTTGTCCCGGAGGAGAGGGACGTTGGAGAGTGGGGGGAGCAGTCTACGCTGGAGGCTGCAGAAGAGGTAGTGGAGATGGAGGTTCTCACCCTAGGAGACAGGATGGAGAAGGTTCGCGTCGGCGGGGGGCTGACCCCGGAAGCGCAGGGAACGGTGCTGGCGTGCATCTAAAAAAATGTGGACATGTTCGCATGGAGCGTCGCGGAGATGTCGAGGGTTGAAGCAGACGTGGCCTGCTGTTGGGTACATTGGTTTAAATGTACCTGATTTGAAGAAGTCTCACCCAATTCAATGATATACATCAAAATGTATTTGATGTGTTTTGAGTTTACTTGTGCAGATTAAGTATTTGCAGGAAAGAAGAAAAGGTTCTAAGTCCATGTGTCGATACCCAGAGGGAAAGTGTCGACACTTAAGAAGACTTGTGTCGACACCCAGGCAAGCAGTGTCGACACTTGGAGTCATTGTGTCGACACCAGGGATGCTGAGTCGACACCAGACAGAAAGTGTCAACACAAGGAGCTGTGTCGATACTCAATGAAGAAAAGCCAGTGAAGCTGTGTCGACACTTAGCAGTTGTGTCGACACCCAGTGAAACTGTGTCTACATCAGAAAGTGTCGACACTTGGAGGCTGTGTCGACACTCAGCAAAAGTCTGCATAAACTAAGTACAAGTGTCGACACCCAGAGCAATGTGTCGACACTCAGCTGAAGACTCAACACTTGAAGAAAGTGTCGACACAAGGAGCTGTGTCGACACTTAGTAAATATCAGCAAAGATCAACAAAAATATTCTAAGTACAAGTGTCGACACTAAGGGAATGTGTCGACACTCAGCCAGAGTCTCGACAGAAGAAGAATGTGTCGACACCCAGAGCAATGTGTCGACACTCAACAAGTATCAACACTGAAGAATGTGTCGACACCCAGAGTAATGTGTCGACACTCAACAAGTATCAACACTGAAGACATGTGTCGACACCAAGAAGTAGTGTCGACACTTAACAGATTCAACACATGAAGATGTGTCGACACAAAGGTGTTGTGTCGACACTTAGAAGAATTCAGCAAAATACTGAAGTACAAGTACTTGTGTCGACACTCAAATTCAGTGTCGACACATGAAGAAGAAGCAGTGTCGAGATATAAAATCTATAACACAAGGAGTTGTGTCGACACCTTGTAGGCTTGTGTCGACACTTAGACAACATGTATCGACACTTGGTCTATAAGTGTCGACACTTAAACGCAGAAAGTCTCAACACTTCTAGACAGTTATATAATTTTCAAGAACTGACTGGATGACTTGACAGCTGCCATTCCAGCCGGTCTACTGCACCTGTCAGAGTTGTCAGAATTCAGTTATGGACCGGACCAACCGGTTACCATGAAGAAGGCCTATAAATAGGCTTATACAGTCTACAGAAACTGTTGTTGAAGGAATTGAACACAAGTACAAGTGATCAACATACAAAGAAGATCTTGCTATTCCTTGAAGAATCAAGTGCAGATCTAAGAAGTTTGAGAGAGAGAGCTCCATCCAAGAAATCATTTGTTGGAACCAGACTGAGAAGAAGGGTTCAGATTTATTCTAAATCTAAAGTAGCAGAGATCAAGGATCAACTGCAGAAGGAGTCAATCTTATTGAGTTCTACTTTCAAGAAGCTTTGAAGAAAGCTAAGTTAGATTGATTTCAGCTGAGTTCTTCCAAGAACTCATCAAGAAACTCACAACTCTCCTCTCTTGTCTCTGAGTTGCTGAGTTAATATTATTGTATTCATTTTATTTTGTAGGATCCTTTGGATCTGAGTCTTGTAAGCCTGTAATTATAAAGGCTGAGTGTAGGGCTTGAGAGCCTGAGTGTAGGAGATTGAAATCTCTGAGTATAGGCCTTGGTGGCTGAGTGTAGGCCTTGGTGGCTGAGTGTAGGCCTTTGTGGCTGAGTGTAGGCTTTGTGAAGAAGCTGAGTTGTAGGGACTTGGGCCTGAGGTGTAGGAGCCTGTTTTGGGTTCTGAGATAGTGGAGGAGTTTGGCTGAATCTAGTACACTGCTAGATAGGCAAAGGGGGAAAGTGGATGTACCCAAACCTTGGATAACCACTATAAAACTATGTGTCAACTGTGTGTTGTGATTTGCTGTGATTGCTGTGTGATTGCTGTGCAAAATTAGATATACATCTGTGTTAAAAACTGATTGCTACCATAAAAAGTTAAAAAGATTCAAGTCACCTATTCACCCCCCCCCCCCCTCTAGGTGTGTAGGTACAATATCTTTCAAGTGGTATCAGAGCCAGGTTACTCAAAAAGGGACATAACTGTCTGAGTAGATCCTGTTGGCAGATTCAGTCTAAGTCAATAACAGAATCAAGAAAATCAAGAACCATGGGTTCCACTGAAAATCACAAGGAATTGGGATCCATGAAGCTACCCATATGTAGGAAAGAGATCTTTGGGATCTGGAAGGAAAGGGTGAGACTCTTTATGGAAGCCTCAAACCCTAGGATTTATATCACAGTAAAAGAGGGGTCATATGTGCCCATGAAGGTGTCAGTCTTAGATGCAAATCAAAGAACACCAAAGGATTTCTCTGAAATGACAAAGGATGAAATTGTTTTAGCCACCATGGACAAAAGGGCTCAAAACATTATAGTGAGTGCCGTAGATGATATAACTTTTCAGAATCTAATACACTGTAAGACAACTAAAGAAATGTGGGATACTCTTATTGTGTATATGGAGGGTTCTGAAGAAGTGAGGCAAGACAGAAAATCCTTGCTAAACCAAGAATATGAAAGTTTTAGACAAGGAAAAGCTGATAGCATAACTGAGTGCTATAAGAAGTTCTACAGGATTGTGAATGAGCTCATGTCCTATGGCAGAGAGTTCAGTAATTATGAACTCAATGATAAGTTTCTAAGGTTCCTAACTAAAGATTGGGACACTGAGATCTGTGACATTAGAGAAATGGCAAAGTTGGGAGAAATTCCTCCACCAACACTTTTTGGCAAACTGATGTCCTATGAAATGCAGTTAATGGTGAGGAAAGAAGAGGAGAAATCAACAAGAAGTGAACATAAAGAAAGGACAGTGGCCTTCAAGTCAGAAGCCCCCAGAAAGTACAGATGTAAGTCACCAACTCCACCTCCAAAAGCAGCTGAATCTGAGTCAGATGAGTCAGTCAGCACAAAATCTGAAAGCAGTGAAAGTGATGAGGACTTTGCTGCCTTCACAAGACATTTTCAGAAATTCTTAAAGAAGAAACAGTGGAGGACAAGGCCATCTACTTCATAGGGAAAGGAAGACTCTTATCAGAAAAATATGTCTTCAAAGAAAGACCGGAAAAAGTTCAAGTCTAGCAAAGCTACACTATCAAAAATTGTGTGCTATTGCTGTAATAGACAAGGACATGTCATTGCAGACTGTCCAGAGAAGAGGAAGGAGTCTAGTGACAAGAAAAGGACTCAATACAAGGGCAAGAAGGAGAAGTCTTTTGTTGCCAAAAAGGACAAGAGCCTGTCAGATATTTCTTCATCAGAAACTGAGTCAGATGCTGAGGCATATATAGGACTATTTGCTGAGGAAGAAGAAGAAGAGTTCATGCAGATTATGAATTCTATATATGAACAAGAGGACAGTCAATGTCAAGGGCTAATGGCATTGACAGCAGGTGACAAAATCCTGGAGCAGCCAGGACCTAGTAAGGTACAACAATGTTCTTTTAGTTCAATTTCCTGTGCCAGTACAGAATCAGATTCATCATCATCAAGTAATGAGAGTGCATCTGAGTCAGAAGAAGATATTCATCAGTTAATAGATGAATATAAAGTTTTGTTGCAAGCTTATAAGAAGAGCAAGTCCCTAGCCAAAAGTCAGGCAAAGGAAATTGCTATTCTCAAAGCTGCTGCAACTGATTTTGAGAAGTTGTTTGATCAAAAGCTTAATGAGATAGCCAGATTGAAGCACATAACTGTGATTCAAATGGGGACTATATCATTTAAGAATGATCAAATCAAGAGTCTGGAGATTAATCTTCAGAAGGAGAAGGACTTAGTTGCTAGGTTTTCTAAACCTAAGTCAGTTCTACCCTTGATTGATGAATTTGTTCATCACAATGGTAAAGCTGGACTGGGATTTACTAGACCTGCAAGGACTGTTCATTCCAAGTCCAAGTCCAAGGGCAAAGCCCCAACTCTCAACAAGTCAGTTGTAGATAAAACAGTAAAGACAGTACCTAAGCAAAGGTACAATAAGTTTGAGTGTTGGTGCTGTGGCAAGGTTGGCCACTTTGCAATGTACTATTGGCACAATGCTAGTGCCAAAGTGAGTAGCAAACTGCCTGTTGGAAAACCAGCAGGTAGCCTTGTCAAGATGCAAACTAACAAGTACCAAGGACCCAAGAATTCTTTGGGTTCTAAGGTTCATTAATCTGTTTTGCAGGAGAGTCCAAGTGGTCATGCCCCTATATGGTACTTGGACAGTGGATGTTCCAGACATATGACTGGAACAAGGGAATTGTTAAAGGACTACACTCCAATCAAAGATGGTCCTAAAGTTACCTTTGGTGGTTCTGAAAAAGGAATCATCAAAGGGTTTGGTAACATTTCTAGTAACTTAGTTACCATTACTCAAGTGGCTTATGTTAAAGGTTTGAAACACAACCTAATTAGTATAAGTCAATTGAGTGATGTAGGATATGACATCTCATTTGTTAAGGATGATTGTCATATCAAGAGGTCAAATGATCAAGAGATCATTTTGACTGGCTATAGAAAAAGAAATGTCTACTGCTTAGACATTATGTGTGAGACCAATGGTTCTCAAGTGTGTCTTGTGGCTGATGAGAAAGTCTCTCATTGTGTCAAATGGCACAAGAGGCTAGCCCATCTAAACTACAAGACAATTAGCAAACTCTTTAGTAAAGAGTTAGTGAGGAATGGTCCTCAAGTTAAGTGTATTAAAGATGGTATTTGCTCAGCTTGTCAAAAGGGCAAGCAGACTAGATCCACCTTTAGAAGCATTGAAAACAAAGATGCTGTGAGGTGTTTATACCTCTTGCATATGGATCTCTTTGGTCCAATGCCAGTTCACAGCCTGGGTAGGAAGGTCTATACCTTTGTAGTTGTAGATGACTACTCAAGGTTTTCCTGGGTGTTCTTTCTAAGACAGAAATCTGAAACACCTAGTGTCTTCTATAGCTTTGTCAAACAGATTCAGAATAAACTAGCTAGTACTGTGGTCAAAATAAGAAGTGACCATGGTACTGAGTTTCAGTCTGATAGCATGACAAAACTATGTGAAGAATTAGGGATATTTCAAGAGTTTTCTTCACCTAGAACACCTCAGCAAAATGACATTGCTGAGAGGAAGAATAGAACCTTGATTGAGGCTGGTAGGACCCTATTAAGTGATACATCACTACCAGAATATTTCTGGGCTGAAGCAGTCAATACTGCATGCCATGTTATTAATAGGGCTACCATTACTAAAAGCCTCAACAAGACCCCCTATGAGGTTGTGAAAGGCAGGAAACCAAACCTATCCTACTTCAGGATCTTTGGTTGTAAGTGCTTCAAACTTAAAAATGGAAAGTCTTACTTGACTAAGTTTGCTGCCAAGTCCCAAGAGGGAATTTTTGTTGGGTATAGCAACAATAGTAAGGCTTGTAGAGTCTACAACTTGTCTACTCAAGTTGTACAAGAGACTGTACATGTAGTATTTGATGAAACTAGACTTATTAACAATGAGTTGTCTAGTAGTGTATGCAGCCCCACAGGTTTAACAAAGAAGATGGACAAGCTCACTCTAGAAGAAGAACCTACTGCAAGACAACAAGTAGAAGATAGTGGCTGTTGTCCAGGGGGAGAACTACATGTACCAAATACTGATGAAGTTCAAGGAGTACAGCATGATGAAGATGTTGATGAAGTTCAACCTGAAGCCAGGATGCCTCCAGCAAATAGGCATCTTAGAGATCATCCAGCTGAGCAAATCATTGGTGATCCAAGACAAGGGGTACAAACAAGGAGCAAAAATCTGAATGCAGCAATCTACTCAAGTTTTCTATCCCAAGTTGAACCAAAGAAGTTTGAAGAAGCCATCAAAGACCCTCTTTGGATTGAGACAATGCAAGAAGAGCTGAATCAGTTCAAGAGATGCAAGGTCTGGGAGATTGTTCCTAAACCTAAAGACCACAATATAATTGGAATCAAGTGGATCTATAGGAACAAGATGGATGAACAAGGAGTCATCATTAAGAATAAAGCTAGATTGGTTGCTAAAGGATATAGGCAGGAAGAAGGTATTGATTTTGATCAAACCTTTGCTCCAGTAGCCAGACTGGAAGCCATAAGGATGTTCCTGGCCTATGCAACCTTTCAAGGATTCAAAGTTTACCAAATGGATGTCAAGTCAGCATTTCTGAATGGTAATCTTAAAGAGGAAGTCTATGTGGAACAGCCATTAGGTTTTGTTGATTCAACTCTACCTAATCATGTTTATAGACTTAGGAAAGTTTTATATGGATTAAAGTAAGCCCCTAGGGCTTGGTATGAAACCCTGTCTAGTTTCCTCATTGAGAATAAGTTCATAAGGGGGAAAATAGACAAGACTCTATTCCTTAGGGAATCTAGAGGCAAAGTTATACTAGTCCAAATATATATAGATGACATTATATTTGGGTCTACTGAATGCAGCCTTTGCAAAAAGTTTGCAAAACTAATGCAAGGTCAATTTGAGATGAGTAGTATGGGAGAGCTAAAGTTCTTCTTGGGTCTCCAAGTAAGACAGACTGAGAATGTATTATCCATATGCCAGTCCAAGTTCACCCTAGAACTCATAAGGAAGTATGGTATGGATTCATCCAGCACCATGAAGACTCCTATGGGGTCAAGTATGTCTCTTAGCAAGGATGATGCAGGGAAACCTGTGGATGAAACCTTGTATAGAGGGATAGTTGGCTCCCTATTATACTTGACTGCAAGTAGACCAGATATCATGTATGCTACATGTGTCTGTGCAAGGTATCAAGCTTGCCCTAAAGAGTCTCATTTGACAGCAGTCAAAAGAATATTGAGATATCTAAAGGGCACTACTTATCTAGGCCTCTGGTACCCTAGGAATGGGGATTTTGAACTAACAAGTTATTCAGATGCAGACTTTGCAGGATGCAAAGAAGACAGAAAAAGCACTACTGGAACCTGTCAATTCCTAGGTGGGAGACTGATTTCATGGAGTAGCAAAAAGCAAAGAAGTGTGGCTATCTCCACTGCAGAATCAGAGTATGTGGCTGCAGGAAGTTGCTGTGCTCAACTTCTGTGGATACAACATCAGCTTGAGGACTATGAATTTCAGGTAAGTAGAACTCCACTCTTTTGTGATTCTACAAGTGTTATATCAATTGCACATAACCCTGTTTCTCATAGTAGAACTAAACATATTGAGATAAAATATCATTTTCTTAGGGTGCATGTAGAGAAAGAAGATATTTTACTAGAATATGTTAAAACTGATAATCAACTAGCTGATATGTATACTAAGCCCCTAGAAGAAGCTAAGTTCAATAGGTTTAAAATTGAACTAGGAATGATAAACTTAGAATAAGTTTATAAAATTGGCTAAGTATAAAGGTGTCGACACATAGAGATTTTTGTGTCGACACAGAAAGTTGGTGTCGACACTTCAGGGAAAAGGTGTTGACACATCTAGGAAGTTGGTGTCGACACTTCAGAAAATTAGTGTCGACACATGACCAGTAGCTGTCGACACATCCAAGGTGGTGTTGACACTTAGTGTTTACTCAGAATTATCTAAGTAAAGTCTCGACTATGTGTCGAGTTATGTGGTGTCGACACATAAACAAGTGTCGACACATATAATCTATTGACTAAACTTGTGTCGACACATATGTGTCGAGACATTATAAGTCAGTGTCGACACTTATCGACAGTGTCGACACAATCTAAGTTAGCTGCCCGCCTTTTCATCTTCAAACATAGAAAGGTATAAATAGGATTTTGCCTTAGTCTGTCGACACGCTTTCAAACGTTTCGAGACCAAAACTTGTGTGTCGACACCTCTCTTCTCTCCAGTCAAATTCTTCAAACCCTAATGGCGCCAAAGCTTGAGGAGAACGTCAACGAAGGATACGAGCTGGTGCGCAATGCTTTCGATGATGCAGACCTGGAGATCAAGACTGTGATAACCCTAGTTGCAGACTCGGGGTTAGAATTTCTTGTTTCTGAGCCAACAAAGATTTGGAAGAAGGAAGTCTTGGAATTCCTCAGTGGTGCTAAGGTAGACGAATCTGGATTCAAGATCAAATCCAGGGTTCATGGTGCGAAGGTTAAGGTCTCTTCAAAAAGTCTGAGAAAAGTACTTCAGCTGCCTAAAACTAAGGAAGAAGAAGAGGTTACAGCTTCCAGGTCCAGAGATGCATTGGCATGGTGTGGACTGGATGCTAAGATGAAAATTGGCTCAGTTTTCAATAGAAAAGGAATGAACAGTCAAGGGAAATTCCTGTCAAAAATTGTTGGCAAGGTCATCTTAAGTAAGCCAGGAGGGCATGATAGGATATCAGCCCATATGTTCAACATTATGACAAGGATAATCTTTACTTTGAAGACAGATTGGTCTATAGTGATCTTTGAAAAGATCAAGGAGAGTCTGAAAAAGCCCAACATGGGAAGAATCTTAAGTTTATACCTTGCTGGAAGTATTCCAGAGGTAATGAATCAAGCTGTTGGCACAAAAATAAATCATATGAGGAAAATGGATATGAGAATATTCTCTAGATGGGACAGGGTGTTGTCTAAAGAGATGCCAACTCCTGAGAAGATCACTCCTGAGAAAGCAACTCCACTGAAGAAGAAGAAGAAGTCTGCCCCAGTGGCTCAGGATCCAACTAGCAGCTCTGATAGTGACGAGCAAGTTGTCTTCACACCTGATGAGCATGAAGAAGGAACTGCTGTAAAGTCTCCAGCTCCTCAAGATGTTGCTGAAATCCAGGGGGAGCTACCTCAAGCTAGCCCCATACACAAGGATCACATCCAGGGGGAGCCATTAGTTGTGGAAGAACCCACTCCTCTTGAGAGTGAGCAAGCTACAAAAACAATTCTTGAGGTAATCACTGAGCATAATGCTTTAGTTTTTCCTATAGAGGATACTGATTTGTCTGATATTTATCAGCAACCACAGACAGATAGTCAAGTTCCAGAAGTTGTCATGGAAGACACTTCTGTTACAGCTCAAGTTATTTCTGATCTAGTGGTAGATGAGCACAGAATTTCTCCGGCTCATTCTCCACAAGAATTTACAATGGAAGATTTATTTCTAAATCTAGATCAACAAGACTTTGATAAGGACAATGCTGCTGCTGAGGGAGAGAATGCTCCAATTGAGGGGGAGCAAGTAGTACATGTTGAAGAGCCTGCAAGGCAAGAGACTGAGAAGGCATCAGAAGTGCAGAAGGAGTTACCTCCTAGCCCTAAGGAGAGGGTAGAAATTGCTAGCTCCTCAACTTCTGAAGATGAGGAGGCAGCAAGAGCTAAGAAGAAGAAATTTCAAGTTTTCAGAAGAAGGAGCCAGAGTTACAAAAAGGCTTTCCAAACTGTTGCTCCACAGCCTATATCACTACCAGCACCAACTATTGAGTATAGTGCACTGATGGTTGCTATGCAGATTAAACTGGATGAACACAGGAAAGCTATTGAAACTTATGTGGATGAGGGGCACAAATCATTACAGTTTGATCTAGCCCAGGATATAAAGTCAATAAGATTTGAAATGAATCTTAATAAGAAGGAGATGACTGACTGCTTCCACAAGGGTGGGAATGCAGTAGTCTATCTTGCAACTCATCAAGAAAAAATAAAGGCTCAAGTAGATGACATAGCACAGAAGCAGGGGTATGTTCTAGAGAACCAAATTAGAATGAATGACAATTTGACACAATCTCACAATGCTATAGTCACAGAGTTGAAGAATCTAGCTGCAGGGCAGACTCCAGCTACTATTAAAGCAGAATTTGACAAAGTATTTCAAGAATAAATCACTGCTGTTAAGACTGTCATCCAAGACTCACAGAAGATTATAACTGACAAACTCCAAAGGTTAAAACCTTTCTTTAAAGATGGAGTTAATTACTTGGATAACCAGGTTAGATTTCAAAAAGATGATGTGAGAGATCACATTGAAAGAGAAGTCATAAAGGGGGAGAGAGTGTTAGTCAAGGCCAGCTCTGATCATGCTAAGTGGATATCTAATTCTATCAGAGCAACTCTTGGATATCCTCCTCTTTGTGATGATGATAATATTGCTGAATCTGGAATTCATCCTGTATATTTAGGAGGGGAGCAACCTGAAGTGGCTCAAGTCATCTACCCTCCTCCAGATTTTGATATGATTCATATTGACATACAGTCCATGTATAGCCCACCTGGGGGTAAGGATAATGTCATCATAGAAAAGGTAGTCCAGCCAATCTCTGAAGCTATGCAAGAAGCTATGCAGAAAGAAGAAGAAACTAGATTGTCAAAGAAGAGGTTCAGGGAGCAAGCTGAACAAAGACCTGACTTTGAGCAGTGGAGCCCCACCTCTAGGAACATTATTTTGACTGCCTGGAAAGCTGCAAAAGATAATGTGCATGACAGGAACAAATGGTTTTCTGAGGCTGAATGGAGAAAACATGAGACAAGGCAGGAGGCTATAGTCCAATATAGAAGAAAGGCCAAGATGGGAAAGCTACCTCCTACTGCCCAGGAGCCTAGCAAGTACTTTCCCAAGCCTTATCATTATTTTGAAAGGCAAAAGATTAAGGCTGAGGAACTTAAGAAGAAAGATCTGAAAGGCAAGAAGCCTGCTGATGCTGAAGTTGCTGAAGCTCCTGTTCAAGCCAAAGTACAAGCTGGAAAAGGAATAGTGATCAAGGAGTCTGAACAGAAATAGAATTAGAATTTTCTTAAAAGTTTACTATGTAATCTTCTTGATGTAAAACATTCTGTAAATTTTTGAAAATGAATATGACAGATATTATAACAATGTGTTATATGTTAAATCTATTTTATATTTGTTCTGTGATGATGTCTATGTATACATGTTTAATTGATACATGTTTATGATTACCCTATTATATATAATCCTGCTTTACATCATTTTGTAATTTTATTATGAATGGTGTATATCATTGACTAAGGGTTATGACTTCTCCAAATAGGGGGAGATTGTTGGGTACATTGGTTTAAATGTACCTAATTTGAAGAAGCCTCACCCAACTCAATGATATACATCAAAATGTATTTGATGTGTTTTGAGTTTACTTGTGCAGGTTAAGTATTTGCAGGAAAGAAGAAAAGGTTCTAAGTCCATGTGTCGACACCCAGAGGGAAAGTGTCGACACTTAAGAAGACTTGTGTCGACACCCAGGCAAGCAGTGTCGACACTTGGAGTCATTGTGTCGACACTAGGGATGCTGAGTCGACACCAGACAGAAAGTGTCGACACAAGGAGCTGTGTCGACACTCAATGAAGAAAAGCCAGTGAAGCTATGTCGACACTTAGTAGTTGTGTCGACACCCAGTGAAACTGTATCTACATCAGAAAGTGTCGACACTTGGAGGCTGTGTCGACACTCAGCAAAAGTCTGCAGAAACTAAGTACAAGTGTCGACACCCAGAACAATGTGTCAACACTCAGCTGAAGACTCAACACTTGAAGAAAGTGCGACACAAGGAGCTGTGTTGACACTTAGTAAAGATCAGCAAAGATCAACAAAAATATTCTAAGTACAAGTGTCGACACTAAGTGAATGTGTCGACACTCAGCCAGAGTCTCGACAGAAGAAGAATGTGTCGACACCCAGAGCAATGTGTCGACACTCAACAAGTATCAACACTGAAGAATGTGTCGACACCCAGAGCAATGTGTCGACACTCAACATGTATTAACACTGAATACATGTGTCGACACCAAGAAGTAGTGTCGACACTTAACAGATTCAACACATGAAGATGTGTCGACACAAAGGTGTTGTGTCGACACTTAGAAGAATTCAGCAAAATACTGAAGTACAAGTACTTGTGTCGACACTCAAATTCAGTGTCGACACATGAAGAAGAAGCAGTGTCGAGATATAAAATCTACAACACAAGGAGTTGTGTCGACACCTTGTAGGCTAGTGTCGACACTTAGACAACATGTGTCGACACTTGGTCTATAAGTGTCGACACTTAAAGACAGAAAGTCTCGACACTTCTAGACAGTTACAGAATTTTCAAGAACTGACTGGATGACTTGACAGCTGCCATTCCAGCCGGTCTACTGCACCTGTCAGAGTTATCAGAATTTAGTTATGGACCGGACCAGCCGGTTACCATGAAGAAGGCCTATAAATAGGCTTATATAGTCTACAGAAACTGTTGTTGAAGGAATTGAACACAAGTACAAGTGATCAATATACAAAGAAGATCTTGCTATTCCTTGAAGAATCAAGTGCAGATCTAAAAAGTTGGAGAGAGAGAGCTCCATCCAAGAAATCAGTTGTTGGAACCAGACTGAGAAGAAGGGTTCAGATTTATTCTGAATCTAAAGTAGCAGAGATCAAGGATCAACTGCAGAAGGAGTCAATCTTATTGAGTTCTACTTTCAAGAAGCTTTGAAGAAAGCTAAGTTAGATTGATTTCAGCTGAGTTCTTCCAAGAACTCATCAAGAAACTCACAACTCTCCTCTCTTGTCTCTGAGTTACTGAGTTAACATTATTGTATTCATTTTATTTTGTAGGATCCTTTGGATCTGAGTCTTGTAAGCCTGTAATTATAAAGGCTGAGTGTAGGGCGTGAGAGCCTGAGTGTAGGAGATTGAAATCTCTGAGTGTAGGCCTTGGTGGCTGAGTGTAGGCCTTGGTGGCTGAGTGTAGGCCTTTGTGGCTGAGTGTAGGCTTTGTGAAGAAGCTGAGTTGTAGGGCCTTGGGCCTGAGGTGTAGGAGCCTGTTTTGGGTTCTGAGATAGTGGAGGAGTTTGGCCGAATCTAGTACACTGCTAGATAGGCGAAGGGGGAAAGTGGATGTACCCAAACCTTGGGGAACCACTATAAAACTGTGTGTCTACTATGTGTTGTGATTTGCTGTGATTGTTGTGTGATTGCTGTGCAAAATTAGATATACATCTGTGTTAGAAACTGATTGCTGCCATAAAAAGTTAAAAAGATTCAAGTCACCTATTCACCCCCCCCCCTCTAGGTGTGTAGGTACAATATCTTTCACCTGCCACTGCCTCAACCTAGACCCGGGAGCACGCCCCATCCAGTAGAGGAAGAGTACACCGCGGACAAGCTGGTTGGGCCCATCAGAGAGGCGGTGGCAAAACTTCTCAAGGTCGGCTTTGTATTCGAAATACAATACCCCGGCTGGGTCTCTAATGTTGTCATGGTTAAAAAAGAGATGGTCGGTGGCATATGTGTGTTGATTTTTCCTTGCTTAATAAATCATGCCCTAAGGACTGTTATCCCTTGCATTGGATCGACGCGCTGGTTGACTCAGTTGTTGGTTTTTCTATAATGAGTTTCTTAGATCCATTTTCAGGTTACCACCAGATCAGGATGCACCCCACAGACGTCAAGGATGTCTCATTCATCACGGGGGATGGGTGTTACTGCTACAAAATGATGCCCTTTGGGTTGAAGAATGCATGAGCGACCTAACAAAAGATGATGCACATGGTCTTCCGAGAACAGAAGGGGAGGAACCAAGAGGTGTACGTGGACGACCTCATGATCAAGAGTCAGGACGTGGACTCTCACCTTCGGGACTTGGAAGAAACTTTCGCCACCCTGTGCAAGTATAAGATGCGGCTGAACCCCCTGAAGTGCGTCTTCGGGGCCAGCAGGGGGATGTTTTTGGGGAATCTCCTCACCCCCGCAGGGGTCGAGCCGAATTCGGATAAGGTCAAGGATATCATGGAGTTGGGGTCACCACGAAATTCTAAGGAGGTGCAACGATTGATAGGGAAGCTAGCAGGATTAAGTCGGTTCCTCTCCCGGGCTGGGGAGAAGTGCTCCCCCTTCTTCAAAACACTAAGTGGAGGTCAAAAAATCGAGTGGACCAAGGAGTGCGAGGAGGCATTCCAAGCTCTTAAGATGCAGTTGACGCAGGCCCCGTTGCTCTAAGGGCCGAAAGAGGGGGCGGACTTATTTTTGTATCTCGGGGTCGGAGCAGAGGCCTTGAGCTCTGTCCTAGTGCGTGAAGAGGGGAAGAGGCAGCTCCCCATATACTACGTAATCCGGGTCCTGAGGAATGCCGAGCTCCGATATCCAATCTTGGAGAAGCTGGACTTCGCCCTAATCATCTCGGCCTGAAGGTTGCGGCCTTACTTCGAGGCACACTCCATCCGAGTGGTGACTTACCATCCCCTTCACAACATCTTCGAGGGGTTGGAGCATCAGGCATGATGGCCAAGTGGTCGGTGGAGTTAAGCGAGTTCGACATCTCCTTCGTCCCCCACCTCTCAATCAAGGGCCAAGCAATGGCCGACTTTTTGGCCGATTACGTAATCGAGGTGGTGGAGCAAGAACTCACTCGTCCGACTCCATGGAAGATGAAGGTGGATGGTGCCTCGGGGAGGCATTCCCTGGTGGTGGGGGTGATCTTGGAAAGCCCCCGGGGAACTAGAATCGAACAAACAGTAGTGGTGCATTTTCCCATCACCAACAACCAAGCAGAGTACGAAGCAGTAATAGCGGGGCTGGGCCTAGCCAGGGAGCTGGGGGTGCTGGACGTGGAGGTCCTCACTGACTCCATGGTGGTAGCTTCCCAGATCAACAGGGAGTTTGAGGCGAGGGATCCTACCTTACAACTATACTTAGCCAAAGTGAAGGGGGGTCATCGGCACGTTCCAAACCTTCTCCATTCGACACATACCCCGAGAAGAAAATGAGCAGGTCGATCAACCGACGAAGCATGGCCTCGGGTGGGGGGGGTGGTACCATCACCGATCTGTTTCACCCTTCCATTAAAGAGGGGGAACTAATGGAGGTTGATTGACACCCCTCGTGGATGGACCCGGTCACAACCTTCCTCTCCATGGGAGAGTATCCGGAGGGGTTGGAAAAGAAAAAGCTCAGATACAAGTCAGCATACTATCACCTCCAGGGCGGACAGTCGTATCGAAAGACTCTCTCGGTAATGTTTGCCCGTTGCGTGGCCGAGAGGGAGGTACATAGGATTTTGGAAGAAGTCCACTCCAGGGAGTGTGGGAGCCATTCTGGGAGTCGGACCCTGGAAGGGAGGATCGTCAGGCAGGTATACTTCTGGCCAACCCTGGGCCATGACGCCGCAGAATTCACGAAGTGGTGCCACAAATGCCAATTGTTCGCCCACTCCAACTGCAGCCGACCCAGTGCCTCAAGAGAATCACAACCCCCTGGCCCTTTACAATATGGGGATTGGACTTGGTCGGGACGTTCCCCCAGGCCAGTGGGCAGAGAAGGTTCCTGTTGGTAATGATTGACTACTTTTCTATGTGGCTAGAAGTAAAGGCGCTAGCCAAGGTGACTTCCGAGGTCATCAGAAACTTTGTTTGGGGGGAGATCATCTGCCGCCATGGGTTACCCCAGGCCATCGTCACGGACAATGTGCCTCAGTTCGCCAGTGCAGAATTCATTAGCTTCTGCGAGCATCTTGGGATCGACCTCAGGTTTGCCTCGGTCCACCACCCCAGGAGCAAAGGGCAGGTGGAGGCCGCAAATTAAATCATTGTAAACCTCCTGAAGAAGAAGTTAGAGAACCTGAAAGGGAGATGGGTGGAGCAGCTTCCCTCGCTCATCTTGGACCTGAGGACCACCCCCAACACAGCCACTGGGGAGACCCCTTTCAAGCTCTCCCATGGATGTGAGGCAGTCCTCCCCGTAGAATTTGAAGTTCAAACGCCTAGGGCGGTCACGGCAGAGGAAGGCAGGGAAGAATGGCAGGCCAATAACGAGGAGGAGCTGTGACTCTCCCTCGATATGGTGGGGGAGCTACGTGACCTCTCCGTCGTCCGACAAGAAGTAATTAAGAGAAGACTGGCCAAGTAATTTGACAAGGACGTCAGGGTCAAATAATTTGCAGAGGGGGACTTTGTCCTGAAAAAGGTGGATACAGCAGGAAGGTCAGCATTCATGGGGAAGCTCAACCCCAACTAGGAAGGTCTGTTCATTGTAAAAGAAACATTGAGATCAGGAGGGTATTGTATCCAAAATGTGGAGGGCGAAACCCTAAGTCTCACCTGGAGCGGTGACGACTTAAAACACTTTTATCCTTGAAATATGTAAGTAATGACTTGTTCTTAATAAAGCTTTGTGATGTGCTAATCCCGCTGCAGTAACTCGTACGAGAGGGTAAAGTGTTCATTTGATAGACCCCGAGCAAATCCTGCTGACAGACTCTCACCTAGCTGGCAGGGCTGGATGTCACTCGATGGTGTCTACCCAGACCTCGAGCAGATCCCGCTACCAGGCTCTCACATAACTGGCAGGGCTGGATGTCACTCGATGGTGTCTACCCAGACCCAAAGCAGATCCTACTGCCAGGCTCTTACCTAGCTGGTAGGGCTGGATGTCACTCGAAGGTGTCTGCCCTGACCCCGAGCAGATCCCGCTACCAGACTCTCACCTAGCTGGCAGGGCTGGATGTCACTCGAGGGTCTCTGCCCTGACCCCGAGCAGATCCTGCTGTCAGGGTCTCACCTAGCTGGCAGGGTTGGATGTCACTCGAAGGTGTCTGCCTTGACCCCGAGAAGATCCAGCTGCCAGGCTCTCACCTATCTGGCAGGGCTGGATGACACTCGATGGTGTCTACCCTGACCCGGAGCAGATCCCGCTGTCAGGCTCTCACTTAGCTGGCAGTGTTGGATGTCACTCAAAGGTGTCTGCCCTGACCCCGAGCAGATCCCTCTACCAGGCTCTCACCTAGCTGGCAGGGCTGGATGTCACTCGAATGTGTCTGCCCTGACCCCAAGCAGATCCCACCGCCAGGCTCTCACCTAGCTGGCAGGGCTGGATGTCACTTGATGGTGTCTACCCAGACCCCGAGCAGATCCCGCTGTCAGGCTCTCACCTAGCTGGCAGGGCTGGATATCACTCGATGGTGCCTACCCGGACCCTGAGCAGATCCCCGCTACCAGGCTCTCACCTAGCTGGCAGGGCTGGATGTCACTCGATGGTGTCTACCCGGAACACGAGCAGATCTCGATGCCAGGTTCTCACTTAGCTGGCAGGGTCGGACGTCACTTGAAGGTGTCTACCCTTACCCCGAGCAGATCCTACTGCCAGGCTCTCACCTAGCTGGTAGGGCTGGATGTCACTCGAAGGTGTCTACCCTGACCCCGAGCAGATCCCGCTACCAGGCTCTCACTTAGCTGGCAGGGCTGGATGTCACTCGATGGTTTCTACCCTGACCCCGAGCAGATCCCGCTGCCAGGCTCACCTAGCTTACATGGTTGGATGTCACTCGGGGAAGTCCTGTACTCTCTGGATATCAAGAAGTTTGGTCTTTAGAAAGAGGAAGGTAAGACTCTTCATAGGCTAGTCGGGACTCACAAGACCAGCTCGGCATCAGGACGGCGAGCCGAGCCCCTGGCTCTCGCTGAAGGAGGCGGGCTCCGGCCGGATACCTCACCCCCTTCAGTTCTACTTGTGAAAATTTTGATTTTTGTTTTATGATTGATGAAAGGGTAGGCAGCTCGCAAGCGAGCTGGTGGGGGGGGAGGTGCGCCCGGTACGACGAGTAGTCCATCTCTAGATTCTCTGGGGTTGGCGAGCTCCCAGGGTGTACTCTCGGGAACGAGTCCTATCGACCATCCTAACGGCAAGATCTATCTTCGTGTGGTCTCCGAGGGGTAGAGTTCGCGAGCAAGCACGTCACAACAAAGAAGCCCAGAAAAAAGATAGGAAAAATAGACAAGCCATATCAAAACTATAGTCATTATATAATGATAGTTACATGGGGAGCTCGCATCGGCGGTGTTGCAAAAAAAAAAGAAAAGGAGAAAAATCAGCTCTCGCCCCCTCCAGTGGACAGGTCATCGTTGAAACCCTTGCCGAAGAGCGCGTCGAGGTTGTCTTCCTTCTCGCTAGGCATCGTCGTCGGGAACAGACTCAGCATGAGATCCCGGGCTGTGATCTCCTCACAGCCCTCCACCAACACGCCTGAATCCTTCATCATCTGCAGGGTGCATTCGGCGGCCTCGATAGAGTTGACCCGCAGCCTCTCGGCGACATCAGCCTCGCCGAAAATTCTCGAGCTCTTGTACGCAAAAGTGGGATCGACGTCGGCCGGGGGTAAGAAGATCTTCGCTTGGCGGCGGACCTCACGATGGAGGCATGTGTTCTCCTCCTTCAGCATTGCATTCTCCCCCTCGAACCCGGTGAGGCAGGCGCACAGCTGCTCGTTCTACTCCTCCAGCCCGACGACGCGAGCCCGTAACTCCCCAGCAGCCTTGACATCCTGAAGGGAAGCACATTAGTAAGAGCACAGAAAATTCTAAGTAAAAGGGGAGGAGGCGGCCCGATGCTTACCAGTCCGCCGACAGCTATGGCGAGTAGGTTCTCGATGATGCCGAGTTGCCTCAACAGGTCGACGGCCTTGTCCTTGGCGACATTGCGCGTCTGCTCGGTTTTTTGGAGATGGTTGTTGAGGTTGAAGCTCCGGCAGATCGTCATGTGATGCAGCTCTATGGCCCTCATGTGGGCCTGCATGCCCTCATGGCCGAGCTGCCGCAGGGCCATGCCCTTGTAGGCATCGGCATCCTCGCGGCCAAAGAAGCCGAAGCCAAACGCGTAGGCATGACCGGTGGAGACTTCGCGGTCAGCCCAAGAGGGGTGGAGGGTGGAGATTGAGACTCAGTGGGCCTGCTCGTCCCACTGAACCATAGGCTCGCCAGCCGAGTCCTTCCAACTCCCCCCAAAGCCGAAGAGTGGCTGGTCCTTCGATGCGGCAGGCTCGCGCGCCGCCTTCTTCACAGTAGGGGGAGCAGGGGTCTCGCCACCACTCCGCCCCTTGCTCGTAATCTCCTTGAGCGGGCTCTCCGGCGATGTGTCTGGAATGACCTCGGGCGAGGTCATGTGCTTGGGGCTTTGTTGTTGTTGTTGATGGCTTGCCCGAGGAACCACCATTGCCCTCCTCATTTTCTTTGGCGGTTGCCGACGGGGCGGGCTCGACCCCGCGGGCTCAGATTGCCTCTTGCTGGACGAGGGCTTGGAGGAAGCTGCCTCGTCTCGGCAAGCCGCCACCGCCACCCACTCGCGAGCAAGAGGGTCTAGATGTAGCCCGAGTTCGCGAACGGTGGGTTCACGGGGATCAGTCGTTCACCTGCACGAAAAAACTTAGAAAAATCCTATCAAGATTTGGCAAGCTGAGCATTAGAAGAGAAGAATACCTTCGCCGGGAGGAACGGGGCGAAGCGAGTCGAGACCGCTTCACAGGAAGGCGACCTCGAAGTCCTTGTGGAGAAAGAATTTGTGGAGCACGACGTCGTTGTCGGGCACGGTCGGCGGGCAGTAGACGTCCTCGCCCTTTTGCTGCAGGAGTAAGGGATGTTTCCTAGATCGCCCTTGATGAAGGCGATCTTGGCCATCCAGTTGTGGTGCTTTTTCGCGATCTCACGAACTCTGATGAGCGAGCCCCCGAAGTAGGCGACGTCTTCAGGGGTCGCCTTGTAGGAGAAGAGTTTCCTAAACACGGTCAGGTTGAACTCTATCCGCTCCCGGTGGAGGAAGCAGGAGAACGCCACCATCATGACGATGGCATTCGAGTTGAGCTGCGCGGGCATCGCACCATAGTACTTCAGGATCTGGCGGACGTCCGGCCAGTGGGGTAGGCACAACCCCACCTCGAAATGCGAGATGGGGAAGGCGAGCTTGTCGTTGTAGAAGGTGTTGATCGCCTCCCTTTCCCTTGGCCGGCGCGCCTCAAAGTCGGGCGGGATATGATCGCTGATGAACTCGGTGATCTCCGCCTCGCTCGTGTTCCCCTCGAAGAAATACTAATCGGCAAAATGCTGAGCGCACTTGGAGCGGCCGTCAGCATCAGGGTTTGTCTTGCCCATTGATGACTAGTAATTTAGTCATCATTTTAGTTTAATTTGTTATTTGATATTTAAATAAATTGTTGTATTTATCCGTTGTTTTTAAGAATTTTCATAAAATTTATATTTTATGTTCTAAACATATATATTTTTTATTTTGTAAGATTACGGCAGGTCTTATGAGAATTTACGTGCAATGTCCCGCTACCGTATCCAAGAGTTCGCATCAACCTCCACCCATGCAATTTATCATTCATTATATACATATGTATATATATTAGTGTATATACATATGCATATATATGAATATTTATGAATACATATGTTGAAGCCAGGAAAATCCTAGTGTTGAAGCCAGGAAAATCCTAACCTCAGAATTCGGACCAAAGCTGCCTAAGGTTACTGGCTCAGAAGCTAGATAAGACGGCAAAGAAGACTAGCACAAAGAAACAGGTCAAACAGGACCCCAGATGTTGCGGCAGGAAGGACCCACCACGTACCCGAATGCTCGAAAGGAGCAACCCCTTCTCAACCAAAAATGGCCGAACTGAGTACGAGAGAAGCTAGCTGGCAAAGTCGCGAGTTGCCCTAAGGAAAAGGAATCTGAATACTTATATAGTATCTCGAAGCTGAAGCGCGCTAGTATTCTGCTGAGGATTTCAAGTCCCCACCTCGTACCCCTGGGGTCCTATTTATAGGCAAATGCAAGGGGAGAGGGGGGATCATACTTATACCCCACCCCCTGGCGACCAGGCGACTTCTAGAGGAACTCGCACGGGCTGGGCGAGTATCTCGCCTAGTCGCCTACCTGGCGAGTGTGCGAGGGGAGCTCGCCTATACTCGCCCAGGCCTTCCACGATCTTGAATGCTGACTTTGACTCCTGCCTTGACTTGTTGACCTTGACTTCTGCTGAATTGGCTGTGGTAGGACCCACTCTCGACGAATACGGGTTATACACAATCCCCGCTCTTTCGGAGCGACATCGGAGCTCGGAAAGAAACATCCAACACTTATTCGGCGAGCTGCGCTGCCGAGTATCTGGGTTGCTCACCTCTTTTGACTACCGGCCGATCTCTATAAATAGGAGGGTCTAGTTCTTTAACTGGTTCTCCATAACTCGCGCATAATGTCGAACGCCGAGAAGATTCTTCGTGACAGCCTTGCTGCGTTGACGAGCGCCATTGGAGTCGCTAAACCAGAGCGACCGCGCGAAGAGGATGTCGCCGCCGACTTACCTCCCCTCAAGAGGAAAAAGGTAAAGAAGTCCAAGAATAAACCCGCCTCTGGCGATGATATCTCACGGCCGCCCCTTTCTCGCCCTGCACCCCCCACCAGTAGCTCTGTGCTCTATACCAACACGCAGCAGCTGCTTAGCGACTTGGGACTCAACGACATTCCCAATGTCGCTGTTTCTGATGCGAGTCTCATCGACTCGCTTAACATCCCTGAGCTCGCCACTTCCACAGCCCCGGAACTTGCCTCCACTTCGGCGTTTCAGCAGGTTGAATTCGTCGACCTGCCAGGTTGTCTCTTTGCCGAGATGATTTCCCATTCTGACGGTTGTTTCTATTGCTTGCTAACCAGACCGTGATACTCGCAGACTCTCCCTCGGGGGGTGTTGACATAGTTCTGAACGTCGCCCCATTGTGTTCCGTACCGTTGGTCGCCCTTCCCACCGGGAGGCAAGTAAAGACCGCGCACACAGTGCGGATAAATATCGGTTCCAAAAGACGGTCAAGGCCTCGGTTCCTTTGGCGAGCAGGGAATCGTCATCGAAGAATCCTCCGCCGAGGAAGACACTGGCGAGCAAGGGTCTCCCGGCGAGTTCTGAGTTGCCTGCGAGAAGTTCTGCCCCACCCGCCGCGAGTTCTGCACTGCCTCTGACGAGGTCTTCTCTGCCTGAGGCGAGCTCCTCCTTGCCCCCGCCCACGCCATTTTCCAACATTGACACCCTCCAGTCGGTGACCGCATCCTTGCCGCCGCCACCGCCCCTGATCGTGCCTTCTCAAGTTACCACGACGCGACTTCCTCCGCCTCCTCCGCTGAAGAATCCTCTGCCACCGGCGAGTTCGTCGCTCCCTCCACCTTCTTCATCACATCCTGCAGGTGTTAAGCTGGTCAAGCCGCGGCCGAGCTACTTCCCGCCAAGGAACGTGGACCTTGGACAAGGGGGGCGCGGGCAAGGCAAGGTAGCCGAGCTCGCTGGTGGGCAATCGCCAAGCCGGCGAGATGATCCAGCTCGCGGATCCCCTCCTCGCCGATCTAGATCTTCTCGCCGATCTAGGTCCCCTCGCAGTGGTATGTATCGCTATTGATGTGCACATGGCGGCTATGTATCTTTGTCTAATTCCGGTGACTTTGGTTTGCTGTCAGATCGGTCGGTGACTCCAGGGGCGGCCTTCATCGACGCCATGGGTCTGCCGGGCATGGAATATCGTCGTGCAGCTGCTCGCGCTTACTTGGAGCTGGAGAGCAAGTTTGACCAGCTAGCAATCTGCGAGCCTCATCGCCGAATATCATCATTGGAAGTGCGGATGGCGAAGATGGAAGAGCTCAAGAGTACGCTGGAGAGCTATGAATCCCGCTTCCACATGGTAAGGGAGAATGATCGTCAGCTGACGATTAACAATCATCGCCTCCAGCTTGTTCTTGAAGAGGTCACTGACATGCGCGTGAGTATGGGCTCTGTTGGCAGGTTGTCGAGGATGGAGGAGCATCTACGGCTCGGCGATGAAACGATAGCGGTGGCGATGGAGCATTTCCGGCGATCACGCGAGATGGGTTGGGCCGGGCAACATCTACATCCCCCAGAGAGGCCTAGGCCTTAGAAGTTTCTTTTCATTCTTCTTTGTATTCAGAACTCGCCAAGTGCGGTTTTAATGAGATATTATTGATTGTAATAAGCGAGTTTGAATCTCGCGTTTTTATCGTATTGGTTTCTTCTGTGTTGCTTTGTGCGATATCTTGTCTTGTCTGCGCCGAGTTTATCCTGCAGGTTGCGATAACGCTTTATGTGTTCTGCTCGTCCTACGTAATGGAGCTGGATTTCTTGTTAGTGCGCGACTTAGTTTAATGCTCGCCGTAAGGAGGATATACCCCCCCCCCCCCCCCCCTCCCGGCGCCTATAAATAGAGGGGTTAGGTAGGACATAAGTACGTTGTTGCGTTTTTGATTCCCTAGCTCGCGAGTATCTATTCCTGCTCGCGTGTTGCGACTTTGATCTACTCCTTGCACTTCTCTCTCTCTTCTTCAAAGGTCACAGGATGGTGGTAGACGACGCTAGTGCTCGCCGCCAATCCCATGCCGCCAACTTCGTGGATGCGGCTTTTAAGAAGTCGACCTCCACTGTGCGCAACCTAGAGAACTTCAGGGAAAGACTCCTCCCCGAGGGATACTCGGCCAGACTCCCGGACCGTAGTGAGCGACTGAACACTTTTATTGAGGGCGCGCTGGTCCTTCCTCTTCTCCACTTCGATGTCGACTTGCGACTTCCGCTATGGCCGGAGTATTGTGATATCATACGAAACTTCGGCATAGTCCCCGCGCAAATCAATCCCAACGGCGTCGCCATCATCATGGGGTTTCTTTGCTACCTGTGCGAGGAGAGGATCATCTTCGATATCTCTGTATTCCGTAAGATATTCGCCTTCGCCGCAACTGCCGAGGGTGTGGTCTATTTCAGCAGCCATGTCTGCACCCTGGTGGGGACGGCGAACAAAGTTCACAAGTGGAGCGAGCAACTAGTCGTCGTCGAGGGCGACTTTGGCGACGTCCAGGGAAGGCCGCACCAGCCTGCTGATGTCGCCTTCCTTCCACCGATACTGGAAGGCACGCACGAGCAACTCGTCGACGCGTTCCGAGGTCACCGGTTTGATGTCATCTTTTCGTGACTAAACGTCAACACGTTGTTCGAGGTCCACTACAAATGAAGGTAAATCTTAGCAAGGAATGTCGGTAGCATACTCGCCGTAATAATCGCTTGTTTACATTACTCGGCCTTTTGCAGAACCGAACGAGCTCCCGGCGAGGCCGCTTCCTCCAGCCAAAGGAGTCGCCACCTCACTACTTGAGCCCAACTCGCCAGCTGATATCGGCGAGAAGAAGAAACTCGCCAAGGGCAAAGGCAAAGCCAGGTCGCTGGGTCCGGCGACCAAGAAGCAGAAAATATCGTCGCCGCATCTCGACAACCAGGACTCGCCGCTCCACGCTCGGCTTCCCCACTTCCACCCCAATTTCAACTTGGGGCTAGACGCGGTGGATGCCTATGGTCGCCCGCTGGTGACCAGGGCACCGGATGAGTATCTGGTTACGCTGAGCACCAACCTCCCCTCTTGGGCGGAGGAGGGGGAGGATAAGGGGGAGGCCTTCGCCGTCCTCCACGCAATGTATGGGCGTGGCGACGCCGAGGCTATGCTGGATCTCAGCGAGGAGGAACTCGTCCAGCAAGCGGCCTGCTCGCTCGCCCGAGCTGTCGAGCTAAATCACTTTGCAGCGAGGAGGATGCTGGAGAGGACACATGCCTTGAAGATCATCAGTAAGAAGGCGATCGATCTCGGCATGGAATCCACTCGCTGGCGAAATTATGAGGTATGTTGCCTTTACGCGCGAGATTATAGTCACCAGTTGTGCTTTGGATGACTTCAATGTTTGTCGCAGGCTGCCGAGATGGAGACCGCCAAAAAACTTTCTGAGTACGAGGCGGAACTTGCAAAGGCTCGGGCTGATTTGGAGGCAGCCCAGATTCGTGCGGCCGAGATGGAATCTCGCCTGACTATTTTGGAAGCCGGCGTGAGTTCCTCTGCCCCTCAGCCGCGCCCGGAGGACGATCCTCATTACGCCATCAAGCGATCTCGCATCCTGTGGGAAGAGAGGTCGTCCGTCCGCCGCGAGATAGCTCGTGCGGCAGGCAACGTGGTCCTCGCAAGGCTGAGGATTAGCGGGAAACTCGACGAAGGGGAGGAGTTCACAGTCGACGAACTCATCCCTGAGTTGCTCGCCGAGACGGTCTCGCCAGATCGCCGGCCTCCGACGTCGTCAGGCTCTGACAGCAGCGGTAGCAGCGGCGGCAGTAGCAGCAGCGGTAGCGGCGAGGAGGAAAGCGAGGAAAGCGGCGATGAAGAGGACGCCGACATTGGAGATGAGGAATATCGGCCAAATACTGGCGACGATGAGTCCTAGTTACTCGCTGATATTCTTCATACTCGCTTGACATAGCCTCTAGAGAAATTTTTGTAACACTTGTAAAATATTTGAAATATCAATGCAAGTTTGAATTACCACATTGTCGCTTTTTTTCTTTTCGCATGCTTGTTGGTTGATGATATTCGCTAGGCTCATAGGCTCGGGGAGAACGAGTGCTCGGGGAGGCAAGTAGTCGGTCTGCAGGAGAGGAGCTCGTACAGAGATCTCGGACTATGCCATCACTCTAGCGAGGAACTCGATCTCACTCGATGAGGTCTGCGGCCAATATACGGGAGAGGAGCTCGTGCAGGGACTTGGACTTATAGGGACCTACCACTCGAGGACTTGAGTGTTGTTGGAGTCGACAGCTCTCAGGAGCCCTACTCAACTGGAGTGGTGTAGGTCGACTCGGGGAGGCAAGTAGTCGGTCTACAGGAGAGGAGCTCTTACAGAGATCTCGGACTACGGCATCACTCCAGCGAGGAACTCGATCTCACTCGAGGAGGTCTGCGGCCAATATACAGGAGAGGAGCTCGTGCAGGGACTTGGACTTACAGGGACCTACCACTCGAGGACTTGAGTGTTGTTGGAGTCGACAACTCTCAGGAGCCCTACTCAACTGGAGTGGTGTAGTTCAACTCGGGGAGGCAAGTAGTCAGTCTGCAGGAGAGGAGCTCGTACAGAGATCTCGGACTACGGCATCACTCCAGCGAGGAACTCGATCTCACTCGAGGAGGTCTGCGGCCAATATGCGGGAGAGGAGCTCGTGCAGGGACTTGGACTTACAGGGACCTACCACTCAAGGACTTGAGTGTTGTTATAGTCGACAACTCTCAGGAGCCCTACTCAACTGGAGTGGTGTAGGTCGACTCGGGGAGGCAAGTATTCGGTCTGCAGGAGAGGAGCTCGTATAGAGATCTCGGACTATGACATCACTCCAGAGAGGAACTCTATCTCACTCGAGGAGGTCTGCGGCCAATATGTGGGAGAGGAGCTCGTGCAGGGACTTGGACTTACATGGACCTACCACTCGAGGACTTGAGTGTTGTTGGAGTCGACAGCTCTCAGGAGCCCTACTCAACAGGAGTGGTGTAGGTCGACTCAGGGAGGCAAGTAGTCGGTCTGCAGGAGAGGAGCTCGTACAGAGATCTCGGACTACGTCATCACTCCAGCGAGGAACTAGATCTCACTCGAGGAGGTCTGCGGCCAATATGCGGGAGAGGAGCTCGTGCAGGGACTTGGACTTACATGGACCTACCACTCGAGGACTTGAGTGTTGTTGGAGTCGACAGCTCTCAGGAGCCCTACTCAACTGGAGTGGTGTAGGTCGACTCGGGGAGGTAAGTAGTCGGTCTGCAGGAGAGGTGCTTGTACAGAGATCTCGGACTACGACATCACTCCAGCGAGGAATTCGATCTCACTCGAGGAGGTCTGCGGCCAATATGCGGGAGAGGAGCTCGTGCAGGAACTTGGACTTACAGGGACCTACCACTCGAGGACTTGAGCGTTGTTTTTCCTGCTGCTTCAAGAGTTTGAAGATGGATTAAGCGCATCTTTGAGGAAGAAGAAAACAGAAATTGAATGATGATCTTGTCGATGTCGAGTTGGGAAGTTGGCATCCAACCCTGTTCCTGATAGTTCCTCCAGTCGGAGGATCGATGCAATCGGGGGTAGCTAGGACGACATGCAAGGGGGGAGCTGATCTCGGCCGTCAATATAGGAGTCCGGTCTTACAAGGGCGCTTATATCCCAAGGCATCGTCCCATCGTCCGAACTGGGCTATCCACGAGAAACAGGATGGAGGCATGTTTCCCAATCCAACCGCTGTGATCGTTATTAGATCTGCCAACCGGCTATGAGCTCAAGAGCATGGGTGAGGGGCTATGTCTTTCCGAGGGTCCTCCGGGACGCACTCGCGACTAACATACTCCCTTGGGCCTATCCTGGCTCCCTGGCTACTGGAGGGAAAGCCTGGCCAGGTTGATCCTTCCTCCAATCCGAGAGGTTAGGGTCCAGACCTGTTCCCGCTAGTTCCTCCAGTCGGAGGAGAGATGCAGTCGGGGGTAGCTAGGCCGACATGCAAGGGGGGAGCTGATATCGGCCGTCAATGCAGGGGTCCGGTCTTATAAGGACGCTTATATCCCGAGGCATCGTCCCATCATCCGAACTGGGCTATCTAGGGGGAACAAGTTGACTGCCAGCTTCTTGGGTCGATCTTGAAGTAAAACCTTGAGCTCCCAGAAATTTTGCGATAAAAAACAAGATGGATAGAAAAATAAAAGCTGTCATTGCATATATGTAAAAATATGTAAACAAAGTACATCATCGGACGCTAAGGATAGAACCTTTTCAGGTCATCCCCGCTCCAAGTACCTCCCAGCTGCTCTCCAACCTGATCCTGGAGATAATAGCCTCCGGTGGCTAAGGCTTCTTGAATAATGAAGGGACCTTCCCAATTCGGATGCAGCTTGCCCACTGTGGATCCCCTTCCTCCAGCGTCTACCTTCTTCATAACCAGGTCTCCGGCGAGAAAATGCTTTAGGCGGACATTTTTGTCGAAGTGCTTTGCCATGCGCTGCTTGATCTCCTCTTGGCGGATGGAAGCCAAGTCACGAAGTTATTCCACGAAATCCAGTGAGAGTCTTTGGGTGTCCTCGTTCTCTAAGCGCCATTCTTCGCCGCCATCTCCAGCTGCTATAACTCTCGGGCTCCGAACCTCGAATTCTACTAGGATGAGTGTCTCAGACCCGTAGGATAACTTGAAAGGAGTTTCCCGCGTGGCTGAGTTTGGAGTTGTTCTCAAAGCCCAGAGAACTGAGGGGACTTGCTCCGCCCAATTGCCCTTCAAGTTGGTGACTTTCTTCTTTAGAAGGTTGATGATCAACTTGTTGGCTACTTCCACCTGTCCATTGCTACGAGGTTGGTGCACAGAGGCGAATCAAAGATCCGTCCCTAGCTGCTTGCAGAAATCCTCTAACTCCAAACTAGTGAACTGCGGCCCGTTGTCGCTGACGATGGCCAGGGGAATCCCGAACCTGCATGCGATCTCTCCCCAAATGAAATTCTTCACGATCTGCGACGTGGTCTTGGCTAGGGCCTTTGCCTCGATCCACTTGGAGAAGTAGTAGATCATAACTAGCATGAACTTCCTCTGTCCGCTGGCCTGAGGAAAGGGGCCGATCAAGTCCATTCCCCAGATGGCGAAGGGTCATGGAGCTGTGATCGAGCGAAGGTGTTGAGCTGGCTGTAGTTGAAGAGGCGCGAAGAGCTGGCACTGGGGGCACTTTTTTGAGAAAGTCTCTGCATCTTTCCTAATGGTGGGACAGAAGTACCCATGCCTTAGAATCCTTTGCTCAAGGGTCCTAGTTCCCGAGTGACTGTCGCACTCTCCTGAGTGAATCTCTTACAGGACACGAGGTATTTCAACCTCTGATAGGCACCGAGCTAAAGGACCTGAGATGGTTTTTCGGTAGAGTTCTCCTTCTTGAAGCAAATAGTAAGTGACTTTGTAGCGAAACTTTCTCTGGTCTCCTTCGCTGGCTGGTATCTGTCCCGTCGTTAGAAAAGAAATGAACGGATCCCTCCAAGATGCCCTTTGCTCAATTTCCATCATCTCCCCTTCCTCGATGGACGGTCGGAAAAGCTCAGTCACGATTCCCCCAGCCCGGGGACCGTATTTGACAAGATAGTCGGTTTCTGAATTCTCCTCCCGGGGTACGTGCTCGACGAAGAAAGATTGAAATCTTCCGATCAGACCTTTCACTTTGATCAAGTACCGCTGCAAAATCGGGTCATTCACCTCGAACTCGTCTCTGATCTGGGAAGCAACTACCATCGAGTCAGTGAAGACCTTGATATCTTTAATCCCCAACTCCTTGGCGAGACGCAAGCCGGCCACCATGGCTTCGTACTCCGCCTGATTGTTGGTAACTGGAAAATGGATCTCAACTGCCTGCTCGATCCTGGTTCCCTGAGGGCTGACGAGCACGACTCCGGCTCCCACAGAGTATCTGCCCGAAGCACCATCCACAAACACCTTCCAGGACACTATGCTAGAAGAGCCTTCCTCTACTTCTACTTCGGCCGAGAAGTCGGCAAGGAAATCTGCCACCGCCTGTGCCTTGATTGCTACCCTTGGAGAGTAGGAAATATCGAACTCGCTAAGCTCCACTGCCCACTTCGCCAGCCTGCCAGAGTGCTCCACTCCATCTAGGATACTCCTTAGAGGATGGTCGGAGACGACCCTGATGGAGTGAGCTTGAAAATATGGGCGGAGCCTTCGAGCCAAAACCACCAAAGCGAACACCAGCTTCTCCAGGATTGGATACCTCGTCTCCGCCTGCGACAGCACTCTGCTAACATAGTAGATCGGAAGCTGTCTCTTGCCTTCATCCCGAACCAGCACCGAACTAACCGCTTCTGCCCCGACTCCTAGGGAGAGGAAGAGATCTTCATTACCCTGCGGCCCCTGGAGGAGAGGAGCTTGGGTTAGTTGTTGCTTGAGCTTTCCGAAAGCCTCCTCGCACTCCGATGTCCACTCGAACTTCTGATTTCCCCGAAGGGTCTTGAAGAACGGAGAGCACTTCTCCCCTGCCTTGGACAAAAAACGACTGAGGCCTGCCAGCCTTCCCATCAGCCTTTGGACTTCCTTAGGATCTCGCGGCGATGCCATCTCCAGAATGGCCTTCACCTTGTCTGGATTGGGTTCCACCCCCCTGGGAGTAAGGAGGTGACCTAGAAACTTCCCTCTTCCCGCACCAAAGACTCACTTGGCCGGATTGAGTCGCATCTTGTACTTCCTCAGGGTGGAAAAGGTCTCCACAAGATCCGTTATGTGCTCCGTGACGACCTTGTTCTTGATGAGGTCATCCACATAAACCTCCAAGTTCCGCCCCTTTTGCCCTTTGAAGATCTGATTCATCATCCTCTGGTAAGTGGCGCCTGCATTCTTGAGCCCGAAGGGCATCATCTTGTAGCTATAGCAGCCGTCGCTGGTTATTATAGAGACGTCCCGGCAGTCGGGGGGATGCATTCGGATCTGATGATATCCTGAAAAGGCATCAAGAAAACTCATCACAGGAAACCCGACGGCGGAATCAACCAATGCGTCGATTTGAGGCAAGGGGTAGCAATCTTTCGGACAAGCTTTATTTAACATGGAAAAATCGATACATAACCGCCAGCCTCCTCCAGGCTTCTTCACCATTACAACATTGGAGACCCAGCCTGGATACTGGATCTCCGAGACGAACCCTGCCTTCAGCAGCTTCTCCACCTCTTCCCTGATTGGCTCAGCTAGTATGGCGGCGCTCTTCCTCTGCTTTTGTCGAACTGGAGCCGCCGCGGGATCCAGGTTGAGGCGATGACAAGCAACATCGGCATCCACTCCTGGCATCTCGGCGGCGGTCCATGCAAAGACATCAACGTTGTCTTGCAGGCAAGCGGACATCTCCATCTTCCCCCCAAGCGGCAAGGATCCTCCCACCTTCAGCAGTCCTGGCTCTCCCCCTTGAGAGATTACTTCTATATCCTCCACCTCCTCAGCAGCACACAGCTCTTTCTCCTTCTCCAACAACTCCTCCAGCTTTTCCGCGTCACCCACTCAGCTGATGGTGCTGACGGCATTCAAGTAGCACTCCCTGGAAGCCTTGGGATCTCACCTGATCCTAATCTGCACATCTCCGCAACAGTACTTCAAGCACTGATGATAAGACGACGGAACGGCCCTGAAGTAGTTGATAAGAGGCCGCCCGAAGATGGCATTGTACCCACTCGGTGCGTCGACGATGATAAAGCGGCATCGAATCGAAGTCCCCCCGAGTGTGACCAGCAGCTCCACTGCTCCCTCCACCTCTTTCTTCTCTCCTGAGAAGCCAAAGAGTGGTCCATCTGCAGCTTGGACTCGGGACGCTTCCACCTGAAGTCCAGCAAAAGTTCTCTTGAAGATGACATTCACCGAACTTCCGTTATCCGCGAGGATTCGGTTGACGGTGAAGTCCTCGATGGCAGCTTGGATCACTAGGGAGTCATGGAAAGGGTTCTCATTCCCCAACATATCTTCCTCCGAGAAGGTGATCTCCTCTAATGGCAGTGGGGTCTGCGACGTCGAAGCGACGTTCTTTCGATAGATCTGGTGAAGACTTCCCTTGCGGGAAGCTCCAAGCCCGATGTAAGACCCCCCTTTTTTTTTCTTTTTCGACACCGGGGTCTTAGGCCCAGAACCGCCGTTTTGCGGTGACTCCTTCACGCCCTGAAGGGTCATCACCACAAAGCGCCGATTCTGCCGGCCAATTCGATCACATAAAAGTAGCATAATGAAGTAAAATGGAAGCTATCTGTCCACAGAGAATCACATGACATATATAAATATAACTCCACGAAGGGAGTGTCCACAGAAGATAACATCAGAGTAGCAAAATACGGGCTTATGCCCGGTACAACATATCCTCACTACAAAATCACTCATACGGAAGCAAAAGCTGAAAAACTACTCAAGGTCGAGACTCACAGTCCCGGCTGTATGAACTCCGGAGCTAGACTGCCCCACCTCCAAGCGCACCGGTCTCTAGGGCTGCTCCTCCATGCTGGTCTCCACGATCCCCTAAATGATGCGGTTCGAAAACCGTTAGTCTAAAAGACTAAGTCCTATCATCCCCCTCCCCTTCCCCCATGGCTCCTAGGCACCGAGCGGAGAGGAAGAAAGGGGAGGACTTGAAGGTGGAGAATATCAAAAGCAGATGGCAGCGGTCCTATTCTAGCAAGTTCTATAACATATAAAGACAATAAGCTGTAATGTGAAATGTAGCCTTCACTTATGTGAAAAACACATAAGCCAAGGGGTCTTTTGCAAGGCTCCCATCGTATAAAAAGTCACATACCGATTTATACGTTGGGGTGTCGGTGGTCAAACAACAGTAACTAAATATATCAAAATTAACCTTAATTTATAAACTTGCCCACACAAGCTTATAGACTAAGGGGTCGTTTTGCAGGTCCTAATGTATAAGCGTCCCATTCCACTTATATATTAGGTGTCAGGGGTTAAGTGAATCGATTATGCTATGACATGCAAGTGGGTATGATGGACATGCAAGTGCAACGCACACACCCGACTCTGTGCACACAGACCTTTAGTTCCCCCTTTTTGGAGCCGTAACCTCCCAGGATACCTCCGTAGTGGCAGACGGAAGCGGTGGGTTGGGCCTCGCCCACCTCTAAACCAGTAAAGCACTACCGGTCAGACCTATCGTACGCCTCAACGCTTGGTGCACGAAGCGGACTCCTGCGTACTCTTGCCGGCTGGCGCACCGGACTTCTGTTGGCGAAGTGTTAACCACACTTGCCGAGTCAACGTATTGGCGTCGGTGCATCGACCCTCCAATACCGAAGACCCACCACCTTAATTTCCTTTCCTTTATGCACATGCAAATTTAGCGTAAACAAAACCCGAGCCGAAGCTCCCCGGACCAAAAGTCCGTCTTTTAACCATCCGAGCCGAAGCTCCCAGCTGACTTCTGGTGCTAACAGTGTTTGTGGATTGTGCAACCCTAATTACTAAGTTACTCTTTCCAGCTTGTTAATCAATTTACGTTAACCCAGGACTGCCCCCGTTATTCCCTGTGAAGGGCTCTCAAGGGGCACTAGGAACTATGCTGGGATTACGCCCAGCGTTCCCTTTCGCAAGGTACTTATTTTATTATTGGTTGATTCCCTTACCCTTTGTTTCTCATATTCCGATATGCTAATCCTAGGTAATTTGACTCCAACTCTCCTTGGGTAGGACGATCTTTCGTCGGACCCGAACGCTTTTAAACCCTAGACAACCACACCCTACTCACTCATCTTCCAAAAATGCAGCCCATTCCACTTGTCCTTACAGCAAACCATCAAGACCCATCATACGTGCCCTAACTCATATCCAAATGAAATCCTGCAGTTTTGCTATATGCAGACCACTTAAGCTACGTGACCCGTAAAAAGGGAAGTACATGAAATACTCATCCAGTACCCTTATGATAATTATCAGAGGTCTATTATGATAAATATAGACTAAATTCAGAAAATCATATTTTTCCCAATTAATCTACTATTTATTGAATTTTCCTCAAAAACTAGGTCATAGTCAATTTGAACATGAACCATAAGATTTTCTCAGGCAATGGCCTCCTAAAATTTGTATTCACTAAATAACAGAGAAATATTATTGGTTGTCAACTTTCATAATTTTCCAGATAGTTCTTGGCCTCTAAAGGATTTAATTAAGTAATTCCTAAAATCAGATAAACATGAAGGAAGTGCCACAGATATGTCTCCAATAATTATGTAAAAATTACTAGGGCTTCATAAGGAACTAGAAACATCATGATGAGGAAATTATAATTTTTCAGACAATCTAACTGTCATTAATAAATTTTCCAAAGTTTCATAGAATTAAACAGTTAAAGAAGCAGCTACCAAATATCATTCTTCAATAATTTCATAAAACTTTACAGAGATGGGTATCATGACTATAAGCCCCTTTGCTAAGTTTCATCAGGTTTAATCAAGTATATTTTTCTGCAAAAATTCCTAAGTGAAAATAGTAAAATATGGCTTTGTGAATAAAGTACCAAAAATATTCATCCAAAATTTATTATAAAATTTCCAGAGATAGGTATACCCTAAACAACTACCCATTCAAAATCTCAGGCCTTTTCAGAAAGTTTTGGTGTTAGATCTTATGGTTTCAAAGCTAGTGCCCTAAACTAGGGTTATGGATTTAAGGGGTCTTAAGTCTTCCAAAAGCCCTAAAATTTTAACCACAGGACCATAACAACCCTATGGGCATCATTCCCAAGTCTTAAGTCCATCCAAGGTCTTTTGACCCCAATTTCTCCAAACCCTAGAAATTTACCCTAAAGGGCCTACCCTACACTTCTAGGGCTACCCTAGTCCAATCCACTCCAAACTCCATAAGTGAGTGTAAAAAGTCAAATTATATCAGTGGCCAAAATTTCAGCCTCTGTTGAGGTGATTTGGTCACTCAAGACCAAAAGTGCCACTTTTGACCAAAATGCCCTTCATAGGGTATAAATAGGGTTGGGTCAAAACCTATTCAACACACATCCAAATCAGATGAAATTTTATACAGGAACCTAATTTGAGCCCAGGGACCACTCACCAAAATTTGGGAGGGTTTGGATGTGTTTAGGGCACCTATTTAATTTATCTAATGATTATTAAATATTTACCAAAACTATAGAAATATTTTCCCCAAAAATTCCCATTTTTTGGCAGGCCCTAGGTATGTCTAGGATAGACTCTCTGCCAAAATTTCAGCCAATTTGGGCTTGGGGTGAAGAGTGGGCACTCAATTTAGTGACTGCCTAGCCCTAAGGGTATGTCCCACCAAAATGGGTGCCCTGGTCTAACCAGTGACCCAAAAGGGTCCAAACAATTTTTGCTGCAAACTAGACACCCTAAGCTACAATGTTCATGTTGGGCAAATTTCCACTCAGGGTCCCTAAGTATTTTTAAAACTTAAATACATTAAATACATCCAGTGTGACAGAAATGAAATGATTCTTATTTAATTCCTATAGTATTTGATCTGATGCCGCACGAATCTTGGCGCAGATCGACGGCATCTGGTCATCGTCCCCACTGAGCCAACGGCTGAGATTTGTTCTGCCTGGAGCGACTTCCAAGCCCTGCCGCCGGCGATCCAGCCCCTTCCCCGGCCGGCCACCGCCACCAACACCTCCGTTGAGGTGGTGGCTATCGTCAGGCGGCGGCTCCGCTGCCGGAGAGGCGTTTTCCGGCGATTTAAGCAAGAATTTTTCTTGCCGAAACCAGGAGAATTCCCGGATTCGATCGGGCTCAATTGAGCCCGAAACTCAAGCCTAAGGATTCCTAGGATCTACCCGCGAGTTAAGGAGAGGAGGAGGACCTTCCTGGCGGCCTGGATGCGAGAGGAGCGGCGGGATGCCATTGGCGACGGCGGCGGCGCTCGGCTTCTGCAACTGCACAGTGGAAGGGCTCGTCTCCTCCAGGTAAGTGCTCCAAAATGATCCCCTCGGCTCCCTGAAGGTGTTTAAATGGCAATTGGGGGAGGGGAGAGGCTGGTTCTTCAATGGCCATTATCCCCATTAATGGAGTGGCTCGGGTTGTGTGGAGGGGGGCTGAACCCACCCCTTGGTGGCCGGGAAACGGTTGGAATCAACTCCTCTCCCCTAGAGGAGTTGATTACAGCCATCAGTGGTGGCTGTTGGCCTTCCTTGGCCGGCTTCTCCCTTTCCTTTCCTCTTCCCCATTTTCTCTCTCCTCCATTATCATGGAGAGGAGCTCCTTTCTCTCTCCTAGTCACCTCTGGTTGACTAGTCAACCCCACAAGCTAAAGGCAGCCCAATAACCCATATTAATAATAAAAATGAGGTTAGCCCAAGTGGGGGAAATGGGTTTGAGCTTGGGTTAGCCCATTTAGGCTAATTTGACCTAACACTAGAATAGAGTTGACCTTAGTCAACATGACCAATTGAGTTGACCCCAATGGATCCTTGGTGACCCATTGACTTCCCTTAGGGTCTAGGTAGGGTTATGTAGGGTTACCCTGCACTTTGGAGGTCACATACCCTTAGTAAGGGTACTTTGACCAGATTAGGGCTTGGGTTGACTTGGGTCAACCTGGCCTCTAGGGCTGACCCCAATGTGTCCTTAGTGACCCATTGACCTCACTTTAGGGTTAGGAGGGCATAGGTGGGGTCCTCTAGACTAGGAGTGGGTCAATTGGCCCTAAGTAGGCTAGGTTGACCCATTCAGGGCTAGGGTTGACCTTGGTCAACTGGGCCTCTTGGGTTGGCCCTAATGGGTCCTTTTGGCTCTAATGGGTCCTTTTGGCTCTAATGGGTCTCCCAAAATGTTTGGGAGTGTTGTGGTAGGGTCTTGGGGCCATGGTGAAGCCCCATTGTCATTCTAGACCATTGTTCAAAAATTCTACTATTTGCAGACCATGGTGATCCCCACCTTGGCCTCCTATCTCTTGGCCCATTTCTGGCTTCCTAGGGTTTGTCATGACCTAGTCATGGCTAAAATCACTCTTAGGGGTCTAGTTGGAAATGGGATGTTACAAATCCCAATAAACAAAACAAAGATTTCGTCCCCGAAATCAAGGTTGGACCTACGGGTCTTATTACCGAAGAAAAGAGTCTTGTAACATCCCATTATGACGCCTTGTTTGTTAAATTTGATTTTATGGGAAAACTTAGATCTAAGACCCCTTTCGCCCAAACGGCGAACCAAAATCCCAATAAACAAAGTTAAGCCCCCAATAAACAAAGATAAGCCCCTATCTACCTAGAGCAGCCCTTAGTATACTTAAAGCAGGAAAAATAAATTAACATCTTGAGGGGTCTGAGAGGTATACCTGACTGAATAGCTCGGGGTATCTTTGTCGCATCAGGTCCTGTGGCTCCCAGGTATGCTCCTCCTGGCCGTGGTTCCTCCACAGGACCTTGACTAGTGGGACCTTCTTGCGTTGCAAGACCCGCACTCCTCGGTCGTCGATCCTCACAGGCTCCAAATGGACCGACCGGTCTGAAGCTACCGGCCCTTCAGTAGTCAGAATCTGCTGCTCCGGGCGTAGCAGGGCCCTCCTCAAAGAAGAAATGTGGAAGACGTCGTGCAGCGCTTCCAGCTCTGGTGGTAACTCCAGCCGGTAGGCTAGGGGTCCGATCCGCTCCAGGATCCTGTAAGGACCCATGTACCTAGGGCTGAGCTTCTTCCTCCGACCACGCACCCGTGAAACTCCATGCATGGGCCGGATCTTCAGAAACACCCGGTCCCCCACCTGGAACTCCACCTGCCGATGCCGGGCGTCGTAATACTTAGCCTGTCTACTCTGCGCCTCAAGCATCCTGTCTCTGATCAGCCTCACTTGTGCCTCGGTGTCTTCAACAAACTCTGACCCCAATACCTTCGGATCTTCGTTCTGCACCCATGAGAGCGGGGTCCGGCATCTCCTCCCGTACAAGGCTTCGTAAGGCGCCATCCTGATGCTGGACTGGTGGCTGTTGTTATAGGAGAACTCGACAAGGGGTAAGAGTTTCTCCCACGGTTCCCCGCGATCCAAGATGCATAGCCTCAAAAGGTCCTCCAGCGTCCGGTTGGTGCGTTCTGTCTGCCCGTCTGTCTGGGGGTGGAATGCAGTGCTGAAAGTCAATCACGTGCCTAAGTAAGCTTGCACGGATCTCCACTCCCTGGAGGTGAACCTGCCATCCCGATCCGACACTATCGTCCTGGGCACACCATGATAACGAATGAACTGCTCCACAAACTTCCGCACCAGTACTCCTACTGAATCATCCTTCCTGATCGGTATAAATCGAGCCACCTTGGTCAACCGATCGACGATTACCCAGATCGAGTCATTCCCTGTCCGAGACCGGGGAAGCCCATGTATGAAGTCCATGGCTATGTCATCAAACTTCCACTCCGGCACCGGGAGTGGCTGCAATAATCCTGCGGGGTTCCTGCACTCCGCCTTCACTAGCTGACATGCCTCACAATGGGTCACGAAGTAAGAGACATCCTTCTTCATGCCCGGCCAGAACATCGTCTTCTTCAAATCAGCCGTCATCTTTGTGATCCCCGGGTGTACGGAATACCGGCTGCAGTGCGCCTCCGTCATAATATCCTCCCGGATCTGGCCTCCCTCCGGTATATACACCCGTCCTCTGAAGCACACCAGATCGTCCCTCAGTGTGTAATCTCCTGCAGTGCCTGCCTTCAGAGCTTGGAAGATGGGTTCCAACTTGGCATCCTGCCTCTGTCCCTCTCTGACCCGGTCTCTGATGTCATCGGTAACGCCTATCGCGGCCAAGTACTCCTCATAGAGCTCAGGATCATCAGACGATACCAGAGTAATGTGCATGTCCTCTAGTCTCTGCAGCAGCTCCATAGACATCAACTGAGGCTCTGCTCCTGCTGTGGCGGCTCTCCGACTCAGTGCATCTGCTACCACGTTTGCCTTCCCCGGGTGATAGTGCATCTCATACTGATAGTCAGATAGAAACTCCACCCACCGCCTTTGCCTGATGTTCAGTTCCTTCTGCGTGTCCACGTACTTAAGGTTCTTATGATCGGAATATATATCACAGTGGACTCCATAAAGGTAGTGCCGCCATATCTTCAGTGCGAATACAACTGCCCCCATCTCAAGGTCATGTACTGGGTAGTTCTTCTCATGGGTCTTCAGCTGGCGGGAGGCATAAGCTATGACGTGTCCGTTCTGCATCAGCACCGCTCCCATCCCCTGATATGATGCGTCGGTGTAGACCTGAAATCCCTCCCTCCCCGAGGGTAGAGTGAGAATGGGAGCCGAGGTCAGCCGATCCTTCAGCTCCTGGAAAGCTGTCTGGCACTGCGGGGTCCACACGAACGGTGCCTCCTTCTTCGTCAAGGATGTGAGCGGGAGGGCGATTCGAGAGAATCCCTCTACGAACTTCCGGTAATAACCGGCAAGTCCTAGAAAACTCCGTATGTCAGTGGCTGTTTTCAGCTGCGGCCACTCCGAAATAGCTCGAATCTTTGCCGGGTCCACTGCCATCCCGGCTCCGCTGATAATGTGACCTAAGAAAGCCACCTCCTTCAGCCAGAACTGACACTTACTGAACTTCGCATAAAGACGATGCTCCCGCAGTCTCTCCAGGGTCAATGCTAGATGTCGTGTGTGCTCCTCCTCCGTCTTAGAATAGATAAGGATGTCGTCTATGAACACTATGACGAACACATCCAAATAAGCCTCGAAGACCCGGTTCATGAGGCTCATAAACGCTGACGGAGCATTCGTGAGCCCGAAGGGCATCACGATGAACTCATACAATCCATATCGGCTACTAAAGGCCGTTTTCGGAATGTCCTCCTCCTGGATCCGCAGCTGGTAGTAGCCTGATCTCAAGTCCAGCTTCGAAAAGTAATGGGCTCCCTCCAGCTGATCGAACAACTCGTCTATCCTGGGGAGCGGATAGGTATTTCGGACGGTCAGCCTGTTTAGTGCTCGATAGTCAATGCACAGGCGAAGAGTGCCATCCTTCTTCTTCACGAATAGGACAGGAGCTCCCCATGATGAGGAGCTCGGCCTAACAAATCCTGCTTCCACCAGCTCCTGTAACTGTGTCCGAAACTCCGCCAACTCCTTCGGGGCCATCCGATAAGGGGCCTTGGATACCGGCTTAGCCCCCGGTACCAACTGAATCTGGAAATCCTTCTCCCTATGCGGAGGCAGTCCTGGCAGCTTATCCGGAAAAATATCGGCGTAGTCACGAACCACCGGAATGCTAGCGATCAGGTCCTTCTCCTCAGTCATCTCGAATAATACCTGATATACCTCGTCTCCTTGCATGTGAGCCTTAATGGCCTGAATAGATGAAAGCAAGCGACGGGAGACCGGTGTAGTACCTTCGAACGTTGCATAAGTATCGTCGTGGCTGAGCACGACCCTCCCTGCCGGGCAATCAATCTGGGCATGGTTCCAGACAAGCCATGTCATGCCCAAGACGTGGTCGAAGTCCGGCATCCTCAGGATCGTCGCCGGGGCCTCGAGTGTCAACCCGTCTATGGTAACCTCCAGGAGGCACTTTTCTGTGGACTGGATCTCCATCCCATTAGGGAGGCGCACCCTCCTGGGTAGTCCCGTATAACAACGAATCTGATCCAGGTCCTTGACGAAATCCTCCGACACAAAGTTGTGTGATGCCCCCGTGTCGAACAGGGTGTGGGCAGGCTTGCCGCACACCATCACCATTCCTAATCAGTTTGAAAGAAATTCTGGTGTAAGGTTTTCTAACCTAGGTCGTTTAGTAGTTCTATTAACACTTAATATGAGTCATGAATGAATCCAAAATTAAGATACTCTCATACCTGCAATAACCCTGTCCGGGTTCCGGGGCTGTGCTAAGTCCAAAGCGTAAATCTGCTCCCCATTCTGCCTGCGGTCGCCTCCCTGGTAACCACGTCCTCGGCCGCGTCCTCGGCCTCCGAAATGCTGGGCCGGTGGGCCACCCCGTGGTGCTGGAGGTGGTGCCCCCTTATAGGGCAGTCTCTCCGGAGGTGTCCCACCTGGTGACAGTGGAAGCACTCCGGCGGGGGATACGCCATACCCCGAGGTCTCTGCATCTCCTGGATCCGGAGAGGTTGAGGGGCCAAGACCACCTGCTCTCTCGGCTCCTGCCTCAACTCCTGACGAGGCTGCTCCTCTGCCCTTCTTCCATCTGGTACGGTGCCTCGCCGCTGATCATTTCGGGCCCTCCGGCCCTGGTCCTCCGCTTGCCGTTTCCGGCCCCGAGTGGTGTGCCAGTCGGCCTCAATCCTCTTCGCCATCTCTAAAATCCGGGAGATGGGCCCGTTAGAGACAAAAAGCAAGGCCTCTCTCAACTCCTCTTTTAGGCCCTTATAAAACCTCTTGACGTAACCTGCTTCATCCAGCTGATAGGAGCCCGCATATCGGGCCAAATGATCGAACTCTCGGTGGTACTCCACCACTGTCCTGGTGCCCTGCCTCAGCTGCAAGAAACGCTCCTCCAACTCGTCCCTGGCCGACTGAGGAACAAAGTGCTCCAGCAGCGTGGCCCTGAACTCTTCCCAGGTGATTTCTGCAATCTCTCTATCCGCAAAGGTCGTGTCCAACAGCGTCTTCCACCACCGCTTGGCATGTGACTCCAAGCAAGATACCACTAGGGCCACCCTCTCCTCCCAAGGGCATCGTATCCCAGTCAACATCTCGTACATCACATCCAGCCACTCCTCTGTCCGTACTGCCGACTCTGTCCCCAAGTAAGATGGGGGAGAGAGTCCTCGGAAGGTGCTCATCCAGTTGGCCCCTGGGTTTGGCTGCTGGACTGGGGCTTGCTGAGCTCGGAAGGCCTCAAGGATAGCTGTAAGAGTCTGCCCCATGTCTGACTGGAGGAAAGGTGTGGGGACCATGGGAGGTGGTGCAATGTCTGGAGTCTGCTGAGCTCCACCTTGTGGGGTGGGCTGAGCTGGGGGCTGCAAAACGAACTACATTAGTAGGTAATCGACTCAATGCCTAATGAAAGTGGACAGTTTACATGTGATTTCCCCTGTATGGGCACACCACTGCTTCCGCTGCTTAGTTTGTCCCCAAACTAAACCCGCGCGGGGGTGACCCAGGGTTGTGGACGGCTACTTTTCGAACGAGGTTTCGCTCTGATACCACTTGTAAGACCCCCCTTTTTTTTTCTTTTTCGACACCGGGGTCTTAGGCCCAGAACCGCCGTTTTGTGGTGACTCCTTCACGCCCTGAAGGGTCATCACCACAAAGCGCCGATTCTGCCGGCCAATTCGATCACATAAAAGTAGCATAATGAAGTAAAATGGAAACTATCTGTCCACAGAGAATCACATGACATATATAAATATAACTCCACGAAGGGAGTGTCCACAGAAGATAACATCAGAGTAGCAAAATACGGGCTTATGCCCGGTACAACATATCCTCACTACAAAATCACTCATGCGGAAGCAAAAGCTGAAAAACTACTCAAGGTCGAGACTCACAGTCCCGGCTGTATGAACTCCGGAGCTAGACTGCCCCACCTCCAAGCGCACCGGTCTCTGGGGCTGCTCCTCCATGCTGGTCTCCACGATCCCCTAAATGATGCGGTTCGAAAACCGTTAGTCTAAAAGACTAAGTCCTATCATCCCCCTCCCCTTCCCCCACGGCTCCTAGGCACCGAGCGGAGAGGAAGAAAGGGGAGGACTTGAAGGTGGAGAATATCAAAAGCAGATGGCAGCGGTCCTACTCTAGCAAGTTCTATAACATATAAAGACAATAAGCTGTAATGTGAAATGTAACCTTCACTTATGTGAAAAACACATAAGCCAAGGGGTCTTTTGCAAGGCTCCCATCGTATAAAAAGTCACATACCGATTTATACGTTGGGGTGTCGGTGGTCAAACAACAGTAACTAAATATATCAAAATTAACCTTAATTTATAAACTTGCCCACACAAGCTTATAGACTAAGGGGTCATTTTGCAGGTCCTAATGTATAAGCGTCCCATTCCACTTATACATTAGGTGTCAGGGGTTAAGTGAATCGATTATGCTATGACATGCAAGTGGGTATGATGGACATGCAAGTGCAACGCACACACCCGACTCTGTGCACACAGACCTTTAGTTCCCCCTTTTTGGAGCCGTAACCTCCCAGGATACCTCCGTAGTGGCAGACGGAAGCGGTGGGTTGGGCCTCGCCCACCTCTAAACCAGTGAAGCACTACCGGTCAGACATATCGTACGCCTCAATGCTTGGTGCACGAAGCGGACTCCTGCGTACTCTTGCCGGCTGGCGCACCGGACTTCTGTTGGCGAAGTGTTAACCACACTTGCCGAGTCAACGTATTGGCGTCGGTGCATCGACCCTCCAATACCGAAGACCCACCACCTTAATTTCCTTTCCTTTATGCACATGTAAATTTAGCGTAAACAAAACCCGAGCCGAAGCTCCCCGGACCAAAAGTCCGTCTTTTAACCATCCGAGCCGAAGCTCCCAGCTGACTTCTGGTGCTAACAGTGTTTGTGGATTGTGCAACCCTAATTACTAAGTTACTCTTTCCAGCTTGTTAATCAATTTATGTTAACCCAGGACTGCCCCCGGTATTCCCTGTGAAGGGCTCTCAAGGGGCACTAGGAACTATGCTGGGATTACGCCCAGCGTTCCCTTTCGCAAGGTACTTATTTTATTATTGGTTGATTCCCTTACCCTTTGTTTCTCATATTCCGATATGCTAATCCTAGGTAATTTGACTCCAACTCTCCTTGGGTAGGACGATCTTTCGTCGGACCCGAACGCCTTTAAACCCTAGACAACCACACCCTACTCACTCATCTTCCAAAAATGCAGCCCATTCCACTTGTCCTTACAGCAAACCATCAAGACCCATCATACGTGCCCTAACTCATATCCAAATGAAATCCTGCAGTTTTGCTATATGCAGACCACTTAAGCTACGTGACCCGTAAAAAGGGAAGTACATGAAATACTCATCCAGTACCCTTATGATAATTATCAGAGGTCTATTATGATAAATATAGACTAAATTCAGAAAATCATATTTTTCCCAATTAATCTACTATTTATTGAATTTTCCTCAAAAACTAGGCCATAGTCAATTTGAACATGAACCATAAGATTTTCTCAGGCAATGGCCTCCTAAAATTTGTATTCACTAAATAACAGAGAAATATTATTGGTTGTCAACTTTCATAATTTTCCAGATAGTTCTTGGCCTCTAAAGGATTTAATTAATTAATTCCTAAAATCAGATAAACATGAAGGAAGTGCCACAGATATGTCTCCAATAATTATGTAAAAATTACTAGGGCTTCATAAGGAACTAGAAACATCATGATGAGGAAATTATAATTTTTCAGACAATCTAACTGCCATTAATAAATTTTCCAAAGTTTCATAGAATTAAACAGTTAAAGAAGCAGCTACCAAATATCATTCTTCAATAATTTCATAAAAATGTACAGAGATGGGTATCATGACTATAAGCCCCTTTGCTAAGTTTCATCAGGTTTAATCAAGTATATTTTTCTGCAAAAATTCCTAAGTGAAAATAGTAAAATATAGCTTTGTGAATAAAGTACCAAAAATATTCATCTAAAATTTATTATAAAATTTCCAGAGATAGGTATACCCTAAACAACTACCCATTCAAAATCTCAGGCCTTTTCAGAAAGTGTTGGTATTAGATCTTATGGTTTCAAAGCTAGTACCCTAAACTAGGGTTATGGATTTAAGGGGTCTTAAGTCTTCCAAAAGCCCTAAAATTTTAACCACAGGACCATAGCAACCCTATGGGAATCCTTCCCAAGTCTTAAGTCCATCCAAGGTCTTTTGACCCCAATTTCTCCAAACCCTAGAAATTTACCCTAAAGGGCCTACCCTACACTTCTAGGGCTACTCTAGCCCAATCCACTCCAAACTCCATAAGTGAGTGTAAAAAGTCAAATTATATCAGTGGCCAAAATTTCAGCCTCTGTTGAGGTGATTTGGTCACTCAAGACCAAAAGTGCCACTTTTGACCAAAATGCCCTTCATAGGGTATAAATAGGGTTGGGTCAAAACCTATTCAACACACATCCAAATTAGATAAAATTTTATACAGGAACCTAATTTGAGCCCAGGGACCACTCACCAAAATTTGGGAGGGTTTGGATGTGTTTAGGGCACCTATTTAATTTATCTAATGATTATTAAATATTTACCAAAACTATAGAAATATTTTCCCCAAAAATTCCCATTTTTTGGCAGGCCCTAGGTATGTCTAGGATAGACTCTCTGCCAAAATTTCAGCCAATTTGGGCTTGGGGTGAAGAGTGGGCACTCAATTTAGTGACTGCCTAGCCCTAAGAGTATGTCCCACCAAAATGGGTGCCCTGGTCTAACCAGTGACCCAAAAGGGTCCAAACAATTTTTGCTGCAAACTAGACACCCTAAGCTACAATGTTCATGTTGGGCAAATTTCCACTCAGGGTCCCTAAGTATTTTTAAAACTTAAATACATTAAATACATCCAGTGTGACAGAAATGAAATGATTCTTATTTAATTCCTATAGTATTTGATCTGATGCCGCACGAATCTTGGCGCAGATCGACGGCATCTGGTCATCGTCCCCACTGAGCCAACGGCTGAGATTTGTTCTGCCTGGAGCGACTTCCAAGCCCTGCCGCCGGCGATCCAGCCCCTTCCCCGGCCGGCCACCAACACCAACACCTCCGTTGAGGTGGTGGCTATCGTCAGGCGGCGGCTCCGCCGCCGGAGAGGCGTTTTCCGGCGATTTAAGCAAGAATTTTTCTTGCTGAAACCAGGAGAAATCCCGGATTCGATCGGGCTCAATTGAGCCCGAAACTCAAGCCTAAGGATTCCTAGGATCTACCCGCGAGTTAAGGAGAGGAGGAGGACCTTCCTGGCGGCCTGGATGCGAGAGGAGCGGCGGGATGCCATTGGCGACGGCGGCGGCGCTCGGCTTCTGCAACTGCACAGTGGAAGGGCTCGTCTCCTCCAGGTAAGTGCTCCAAAATGATCCCCTCGGCTCCCTGAAGGTGTTTAAATGGCAATTGGGGGAGGGGAGAGGCTGGTTCTTCAATGGCCATTATCCCCATTAATGGAGTGGCTCGGGTTGTGTGGAGGGGGGCTGAACCCACCCCTTGGTGGCCGGGAAACGGTTGGAATCAACTCCTCTCCCCTAGAGGAGTTGATTACAGCCATCAGTGGTGGCTGTTGGCCTTCCTTGGCCGGCTTCTCCCTTTCCTTTCCTCTTCCCCATTTTCTCTCTCCTCCATTATCATGGAGAGGAGCTCCTTTCTCTCTCCTAGTCACCTCTGGTTGACTAGTCAACCCCACAAGCTAAAGGCAGCCCAATAACCCATATTAATAATAAAAATGAGGTTAGCCCAAGTGGGGGAAATGGGTTTGAGCTTGGGTTAGCCCATTTAGGCTAATTTGACCTAACACTAGAATAGAGTTGACCTTAGTCAACATGACCAATTGAGTTGACCCCAATGGATCCTTGGTGACCCATTGACTTCCCTTAGGGTCTAGGTAGGGTTATGTAGGGTTACCCTGCACTTTGGAGGTCACATACCCTTAGTAAGGGTACTTTGACCAGATTAGGGCTTGGGTTGACTTGGGTCAACCTGGCCTCTAGGGCTGACCCCAATGTGTCCTTAGTGACCCATTGACCTCACTTTAGGGTTAGGAGGGCATAGGTGGGGTCCTCTAGACTAGGAGTGGGTCAATTGGCCCTAAGTAGGCTAGGTTGACCCATTCAGGGCTAGGGTTGACCTTGGTCAACTGGGCCTCTTGGGTTGGCCCTAATGGGTCCTTTTGGCTCTAATGGGTCTCCCAAAATATTTGGGAGTGTTGTGGTAGGGTCTTGGGGCCATGGTGAAGCCCCATTGTCATTCTAGACCATTGTTCAAAAATTCTACTATTTGCAGACCATGGTGATCCCCACCTTGGCCTCCTATCTCTTGGCCCATTTCTGGCTTCCTAGGGTTTGTCATGACCTAGTCATGGCTAAAATCACTCTTAGGGGTCTAGTTGGAAATGGGATGTTACACCCGGCCCCTCCACTGATCACTCCTACATGCCCACCTCCTGGGCCATGTATTAATTCCCCACGAGTTCCGAGGTCAAGTCGGTCTTCATTCCTTCTTCTTGCCGGAGTTTGAAATGTCACCTGCCCAACCGGGGCCTCCTGCCTCTGCTGCTCTCTTTCTGCTGCTCCTGCCTCCAGCCTTCTCCTTGCTTCCCAAAACTAGGGGGCAAGCCAAGGTCCCGTGCCCCTCTACTCGATGATTATCGCAGTAAAGGGGAATTGCCGCCTCTTGGTGCATCGCTCGCTGCTCCCTCCGACGTCGCTTGTTGTCTTGGCAAGCGATGGTCATTGTCTCCCTTCTTCCTCCTCCTCGACCTCCCTCCTGCCGATTTCCATTTCTCTTTTTTTCCTGATACTGATGTCTCGCTGGTCTCCATTGGGGGCGATTCTCTGGATATTGGAATCGCCTTTCCTCCCTTCCTCCTTCACGAGCTTCCGCCGGCCTTCTCTCTTCCTGCCTTCGAGGCCCCTCCTGCCTACTTTCTTCAAACCTCCGGGGTTCTTTCTTCTTCCTTCTCTCTTCCCTTCTTGGCTCTTCTTTCTTCCTTTCCTCTTTCCTCTCCTCCTTCCTTTCCGGCGTCCTCCTCGAATTTGACCCCGAAGGTCTTGCTCTCCCCCTCTCCATCGCAATCTCCCCATCTAGCCTCGCTAAGAAGTCCTTGTTCTTCTCTTCTCCGCGAACAAAAGTATTCGTTGTCTCTATCATCTCTTCGAAGGATCTCGGGGGATTGGACCCCATCTCTAGACTGAATAAACCTTGCTTCAACCCGAACTTGATAGCGACCATCAAGGTGAAACTGTCCACCTCCTCTACCTCCAAAATTTCCTCTTGAAAGCGGCCGATGTAGTGTCCCAAACTCTCGTGTTGCCCTTGGACGATCTTGAAGAGTGCTGTCGCTTCCTTCTTCCCCTTCTTCGAAGTCGCGAACCTTGTCATAAGGCCTCGACGCAAATCTGAGAAGTAGTGCACGGACCCTGCCGGTAGTTGATGGAACCAATCCCGAGAATTTCCCTTGAGGGTGATGGAGAAGAACCTGCACTTGAATGCATCGGACATATTACGAATGGAGATGACGTCCTCAAACCACTGGAGGTGTCTGACAGGATCATCTCTACTTGAGTAGTAAGTAAGAACGGGTTCCCTGAACCCTTCTGGAACTGGAGCGGCGAGGATCTCGTCACAGAAGGGGCTCTTCCCTCCCTGGCGGTGACGAGTTTCATCCTCGCTGGAAATGTCATACTCGTTGCATTGGCGAGTATCTCTGAATCTCGTCGACGACATTGGATCCCGAAAACGGACCCCCTGACTACTCGCCGGATAAAGCCGCGACTGCGTTGGTCGCTCTTCCCTTGCCCAAGCGGACTCCTTTCCAGCTCGCCTCGGCGGCGCTTCCTCTTCTAGCGGCGTCAGGCGATGGGGGGAAGTCGCCATGACCTCTGGGCGCTGAGCGAAACCAGTGAGAATGGTTTGCTCGATCTTCCTCGTGAACTCTTCAAACGCGGCCACTGTTACAAACTCGCTACCTCGCGCGGCGTCGCCTCCCAATGCCGAGTTGCCGACCAACTCTCCTTGCTCGCCACCTATGGCCATCTCCCTCAACTTCCAAACTTTCCCCCTTGGCTGCGATCCACACTCACCGCACCAAGTGCTGAAGCCAGGAAAATCCTAGTGTTGAAACCAAGAAAATCCTAACCTCGGAATTCGGACCAAAGCTACCTATGGTTACTGGCTCAGAAGCTAGATAAGACGGTAAAGAAGACTAACACAAAGAAACAGGTCAAACAGGACCTCAGATGTTGCGGCAGGAAGGACCCACCACGTACCCGGATGCTCGAAAGGAGCAACCCCTTCTCAACCAAAAATGGCCGAACTGAGTATGAGAGAAGCTAGATGGCAAAGTCACAAAGTTGTGAGTTGCTCTAAGGAAAAGGAATCCAAAGACTTAGCTAGTATCTCGAAGCTGAAGCGCGCGAGTATCCTGCTGAGGATTTCAAGTCCCCACCTCGTACCCCTGGGGTCCTATTTATAGGCAAATGCAATGGGAGAGGGGGGTTCATATTTATACCCCACCCCTGGCGACCGGGCGACTTCTAGAGGAACTCGCACGGGCTGGGCGAGTATCTCGCCTAGTCGCCTACCTGGCGAGTGTGCGAGGGGAGCTCGCATATACTCGCCTAGGCCTTCCGCGATCTTGAATGCTGACTTTGACTCCTGCCTTGACTTCTGCTGACTTGCCTGTGGTAGGACCCACTCTCGACGAATACGGGTTGTACAACATATACATATATATATATATATATATATATATATATATACATATGTGTATATATATACATATGTGTATATATATACATATGTGTATATATATACATATGTGTATATATATACATATGTGTATATATATACATATGTGTATAGATATACATATGTGTATAGATATACATATGTGTATAGATATACATATGTGTATAGATATACATATGTATATATATACATATCTATAGATACATACATACATACATACATACATACATACGTGTGTATATATATATACATACATACATACATACATACATACATACGTATATATATACATACGTGTATATATATATATACATACGTGTGTGTGTGTATATATATATATATATATGTTACCAGCTGGCTCGGCGTCATCATCGTGCTCCGCTAACTTACTCAACGCCACTGTCATGTTCGGTTAACCTTCTCGACGTCAGCAGCTACTTCCGCCGTCTTATATATATATATATATATATATATATATATATATATATATATATATATATATATGTAAACATCAATCATGCAGCTGCTCCTCCAAGCTGCCCGAACAACCTCCGGCCAACTACTCCGGCAACCTCTATACAGCTCCAGCACCTCCACCTTCACCAAGCTCGGCCACTTCAAACACCAGCTTTACATGCAAGCAAGGCAGGCCACCCCAAATCCTCCACTTCCAAACTCACCACCATTAGCTCCACACAACAAGCACCTGCAGGCCGCACTCCTCCATCCAGCCACCTTCCAGCAGCCCGAACTCCTCCATCCAGCCACCTTCTTCAAAAGCACATCAATCCAAGTGTTCGGCCACCAATAGCCGAGCTCCACTTCCATGCTGCCACTGCCATTACTCCACTATTCCAGCTCCTCTATGCACCAGCCACCGAACATCCTTCCTCCTTTATGCAAAACTCCAGCACCACCTCCGGCCACCAACAGTGGCTCCACCACCATGGAACTCCTCCGGCAGCTAGGGGCGAGCACAAAAAACCGCAAACCGCAAGAACCGCCCGCACCGCAAAAACCGTACAGTATTTTAAACCGCACCACGTAGTGTAGATGCGGTGCAGTTTTGAAATTTTGTAAACTGCGTGCGGTGCGGTTTTTAAATCCTAAAAACCGCAAACACCGCACCGCACCGATAATTTGGGTATTTGAAATTTTTTTACAATTTTGCAACACAACATTGCCCGCACATATTAAGTATTAAACACGGCAAAAGTGTAAAACACAACACTTATTAAACAGTTTGAGTGACCGCACCTATTTACCAATTTACAACCCAAATAGACGCAGAGGCACTAAGTCGCTGACCCAGTGATCCGCACCAGCTCCGCCCGTCGCCAGAGCCTACATTTGGCAAAAATTAAAACATCTTATGATTCTTATTTCTCAGACCGAGGCGCAGAGCGCTCTGCTCTGTTTTCTACTTTTCCCATTTACCCTAGCTCCCTCTCTCTTCTTCACCGCAGTCGTCGCCTCCGGAAATCTCATCGTCCGCTGTCGTCGGCGTCGCTTCCAGTTCTTCCTACTCCCGATCCATTGGCGCAAACAGCTCTAGCTTCCAGTTCGATGACGAGCTTCCACTTCGACGATGAACTTCCAGTTTGACGGTGAGCTTCCAGTTCGATCTTCCCAGTTCCCACTTTTGTTCGTTTGTTGTCTCTTTTATTTTTTGTCTCTTTCTCCGTTTCCTTTTCTCATACACTTTTGTTCGTTTGTTGTTTATTGTTCGAACAGATCTGATGAAAGGAACCAGATCTCGTTTTCTCTGGTTTTCGTTGATAGAAACCAGAGCGATCTTATATTGGCAAGCACACCTTTGATCTGATTTGGCCAAGCACGCCCTTTTGCATTGATAGAAGCTCTTGCACTGGTATTTTACCATCCCTTTCTTGCAGCATGGTAAAACATAAAATCGATTAGCATGCATCTATTTAACCTCAGTTAAAACATTTGATTACAAGTTGCTCTAGTTAAGCTGGCCATAAAAAATGAAGGGCTGATAGTTCCTGGATATACTCATCTGCAGAGGGCACAACCTGTTTTGCTTCAACATCATTTGTTCGCCTATGTGGAACAGGTTAGATGTCTGTTCTATTGTTATTCATTACTTTTTAAAAAAAGGCTTCATACTGATTGCAAACAAATGGTGTATTATCATAATTTATATGCCACATACTAAACTTATATACATAAATCAATTGTTAGATACACTTTTTAGGTTAATATGCTCATGTTATTCAAGTTAAACTTAGTGCAGGCTCATCTGAATTGTCTGTCTTTATTATGTCCAATTCCAATCTCAGTTTAGATTGGGTATAACTAAGTTTATGTGGAACAGGTGTGCCTGAACTTAGCCTATTGTGTTTTATAAATATCTGTCACGTCTTGATTTTATGTATATATGTGAGAATAAGAAATATCTTTATATTATTTTATGTAAGGTAATACTAAATTGATACTTACTATATATACATTAGTGACAACTAACAACAGGATGTTGGTTTATTTTTATCATACATTAGTGACAACTAAAATGATACTTCCTATATATACATTATTTTATTGTGAAGTTCTATTTTTGTATTCTTATGTTTTATCTTTCGTTCTGTTGTTGACTGTAGAGTTGCTGTTGGTAAAGTTTTAATCTTAGCTCGGACTTCTGCAGGACTCCACCGCCAACTACTAAACAGTGATGTAAATTCTACTCTTTACTTCTATAATTGTTTGGTTGTTGTTTGTTGTTTTACACGTTATAATTGTTTTACAGTTATTGTAATTGAGTCATTACAAGCTTGAAGCTTGCGATCATGGCTTCTAAAAATGCTAAAGGTAAAGAGAAAGTACTACAAATTGATTTGGTGCAATTGCGACAAGAGACAAGTTGAAAGTATAGGGGAGAGAGCATTATCATGTGACAATGAGGCTTCGCAACATCTAAATAAGAAAAAGAAAGAAGAAATTCATGATGGTAGTAAGTTTAAGTCTCAAGTGTGTGAATGGTTTACGAAGTACAAGGACAGTGATGGAAAAGATCATGCATTCAACAAAGAACAACTTCTACCTCGATGAAGTGTCACCCTGAGATGCCTCTTTTAAGTTTGTTGCTTACATTTTTTTAATATTGTGTGTTGTTTTTGCAAGGGAGAGTAGGGAACCAGAAGATGAGAGGGGATGATTGTTACGGAAACAAGAGCAGAATGAAAACAAAACATAAAATCAACAATGCCTAAACCGCACCGAAACCGCAACCGCACCGTAAAAAACCGCACCAAACCAAAACCACACCGCTTAATTTCGGTGCGGTACGGTTTTGCTTGGGCCAAAACCGCACCCTTGCGGTGCGGTTGCGGTTTGGGTCAAAACCACACCAAACCGCACCGCACACACCCCTACCGGCAGCCCCACATCCAGCAAGCTCTGCTCCGCCACCTCTGCGCCGTCACCTCATCTCGTCCATGCAGCGCCACCACCGCGCACCACCCCAGCAGATCCCCCTCCAGGAAGCTCGGCCACCTCCACAAAGCTCCAGCGCCGCCACCGTTCTCCGCCACCTTAGCTCCATGCAGCCACGTCAGCCCGGCTTCCAGCAAACGCCACGTCATCCATCTCCTCCAAACTCGCCTCCAGCTCACCGATCCGCGTCAAAAATCTCCCGCCGACTGACCTCCCGCTGCTGCTGCCGTTTCGCCCGATGAAAACGCCATCTTCAATGCTCCAGCATGACTCCCGCCAACTCCTCCTAACGCCAAATATTTATGCTATATATTTGAGGTTGATGGGACAGGTCAAGAGGGGGGAGAGAGAGTGAACCAATTAGGAAAAAATTAGACATAATTTGGATAAGAATTTATAATTTTAAAGAGAGTTTTTAATTCGGGAGTTGGAGTCCAGCAAGGAGTAAGGAGTGTTTATTTTTCGGAAATTGTTTTCCGAATTTTTTTATTAGGATTTTCACTTTAATTGTTCTTTTTATTTTGAGAAAAGATTAATAGTAGAATTTTATTTGCTCTTTTCATAATCTTGTCTAGTCGAGGTTATTGTCGTCTTTGTTTTGTTTTAACTACTTCAATTTATCTTGTACGTCTCGTTTCAAATTTTGTCACTTGTTTTAATTTTGAAGTTTTTTTTCTACAAGCAATACGTTTTCATTCCTATTATTCGTAGTTCAAGTTTGTTTCTCGTCATTTTTTTAGTTCTTTTTTTTGATGTTGTGTTCTTATCATAATGATTCTTCCATCTCCATGAGTAACTAATTTTTATAGTGTTCGATCGCGATGATCCAAGGATGAAATAATTTTTGCTATGATTTTAATTTTGCTTTTCTCAATTTGTTGAACGCTTAAGATTTACCGTTGATCAATTCATTGAGGCTATATATTTTATATAGTTTTCAAAATAATTTTCGCTCTTTAGTTGGCCGAGAGGCTCGTAAGGCGAATCAATCACTCATTGGTAAAAAGAGTAGAACGCAACCCTCGAGAGAGTACGACGTAACTCTTCAGGATTGGAGTAAAATCCAATAGTGCGGTTCACTACCTAAAGCAAGTTTTAGACGATACGATTTGAGAACGAAAGTTCCGTCGACACACCTAAGCTTAGTTGAACCTAATCCTTGAGAGAGGAGCGTTCATGCTTCGGGAACCTCCACGGTCAAAGCCTCTTCAACAAGATAATTATACTCTATTTTCATTTCGATATTTTCTTTTTCCGAGCTGATTCAAAAATCGGGCACTAGCTTTTAACCCATCGAATTAATTCCATTAACATTTTTTTTGTTTTTGCTATTCGCAACCTCCAACCCAATTCCTATTGATAAAATAATAACGATTTTCAAAGTAGAGTTACTCGATCACCCCGAGTCTAATACGAGATTGGTTTTTTATAAACCTATACCACTTCTGATACAGTACTCTTGCCGTTATCGTTTGCGTGAAAATATATCCGCAAACGACAACGACAAGTGTACCGTATCAGGAGTGGTATAGGTGTTGAAATTTGTGAAGTGGAAGTGGTTGATGGGCAGGTCGGGCGGCCTAAGCGGACAAAGTCAGCGGACTGGGCGGACTGGGCAGACTGCTGTTATGCGTCCTGGTGGTAGGTCTAGTGGAAGCTGGTTGTGTACTTCTGAGCGGCTTGTGTGAACCAAGTCCGCGGCCTGGGCGGATTGTTATCTGCGGTTAGGGCGTTGGTTGTCTTGCTGGCTTTGCCGAGTAAGGAGCGACTTGTGCGGATAAAGGTTCGCGGACTGGTGTTCTTGTTCAGTGGCCGTGTTGCAAGCTTGTGCTACCTGGCAGATTGGATCATGTGCACGGGAGGCTTGCGGATTGGCGTGTCCGCGATGTTCGCTGTTGCGGACTGGCCTTAGAGATTGGTTGTGGCCTTGTCGAGCTCTGGTAGTACAGCACTGCTGTTTCTGTGGCGGACTGGTGTGTGGAGTCCGGCAGATGGCTGTTGCATTGGGCAGATGTGCGAGTAGCTCGCGGACTGTTTCTCTTTGGAGAGGATTTGGCGGTCTGTGGTGCTTGGTTGTTTGGCGGACGGTGTTATGTCCGCCGAGCTCGCGCTAGGCCTTTGGTGGTTCTGGAATTGGTCACACTCTGTGCCAAGGCCAGTGTGTCCGCAGTATCCGCCAAGTCCGTTGTTGACCGGGCGGACTGCCTTTGGTCGTGGGCTTGTGGCGGATGGAGGCGTTGCTCTGGTTGTATGCGGACTGCCTCTTGTTGTGCGGGCAGTCACTGAAGGGGGTTGCTGTCCAGTGTTGGAAAGCTTTGCGGGCTCGTTCCTTGTCCGCATAGCTTGGGCGGACTTGTTAGGGTTCGCCCAAAGGTGCCTTGCTCCTGGTGGGTTATTCATTGGATTCCTGCCAAGTCCTTGCGGACTCAGCGGACGGAGCTTTGCTTGTGCGCGAGCTAGGGTGGTGATTCTATGCATTAGGGCGGTGACCACACTCCTCACCCCGCCTATAAATAGAACGCCCCCGGCACGTATACAGTAACTGAGTGAACAGTAAGTGGGACTTGGGCAAATTGCTGCGGTCTGCGTTTTCTGTCCGCGCGGGTTGAGTAGTGCTGACGGTTTGTTGTGTGCAGGTCGCGCGGGTAACTTCAAGGAGCCAGAAGTTTGGCTTTGACTTCTGTCAAGTACTTGGAAGTGTGTGGTCTCTGTGGTTTCAGCAGGTCGCTTTGTGGCTTGTCAGTTATCTGCTTCAACATTTGCAAGTTCCAATAACTTGTCCGCCAGGCGCAGGCGGATAGGCGGTCTGTTCCTCAGTTCTTCATCAGTAGTCGAATAACGGTGTGTCCGCGCGGCCTCGCGGCTTCGGCGGACTCCGTGTCTATTCGGCGTGTTGCAGCTTCAGTTCGGGCGGGTTCGGCGGACTCGGCGACTTCGGCGGTCTCGGCGGATTCTAGTGTTGTTCGCCCGACTTTCTGTTATAGCTTATATAATAGCGAAATCATGTCTCGCTATATATACCTCGCTTTGTAAAGAAGTGTAACATATAAAAGATCTGTTTATGCTTCCATTGGGTGTTGGTGTTAACCTTGTTCCTTGGGTTTCCGCTTGGTCAAGGTGTGAACTGGGTAGTGCCGAGTATATTAATTTGGTTTGGGCTACCTTGCTGACCACTTTAAGAAAATTCAACATGGTATCAGAGCGAGGTTCAGTTGCTTGAGCGGTGGTCAACCAGTGTTATGACTCTGTGCTTGAGTGGTGATCAACTTGTGTTGTTGCTCGGAGCTTCTGAAAGGTTGTTAACCAACGGGTGCTGCAATGGAAGGGAGTTACGCAAGAGGTCTGGGCATTGAACTCTTAACGCCGACTAACTTCAAAAAGTGGAAGTCGTGCATGAAGAGTTATCTTCTTGGTGAGGAGCTATGGGAGGTCGTCGGTGGTGACAACAGACAGGAAGTGACAGCTGCTTTTGGTACTGCTGAGCAGGTAAGGCTCTGGAGGAAAACAAATGTTAAGGCGGAGTTTGTTCTCAAGAGAGCCGTGTCACCAGAACTGTTTGATCACATCATTGGATGTGAGTCGGCTGTTGATATTTGGACAACTCTTGATGAGTTGTTCAATAGGAAGAATGTGGCTCGACTTCAGTATCTGGAGAATGAGTTGTCCAGGACAACTCAAGGAGACCTTTCTATCTCAAAATTCTTTCTGAAGATGAAGAGCTTGTGTGCTGAACTGTCAGCACTTGATCCTGATGAGCCTATCTCTGAGGCTAAGATGAAAAAGGCACATAATCCGCGGCTTGCGGAAGGAGTATGTTGCCTTTGTGACATCTGTTCAAGGTTGGGCTACTCAGTCATCTCTGCTGGAGCTTGAGAACTTGCTTGCCTCGCAGGAGAGTTTGGCAAGGCAGATGGCTGGAGTCAACATCAATCAGGAAGGCAGTGAAGCTCTCTTCTCAGGCAAGAAGAAGAAAGGATGGGAAGGGAAGAAGAAGCAGGTCGCTGGTGAGAAGGAGCCTTCAACTTCATATCAGCCGGAGAGGAGCGCTGCTCTAAAGGACTGGAAGAAGAACTTGAAGTGTTACCGGTGTCATCAGCGTGGGCACTTCAAGCGGGACTGCAAGGTCAAGCTGTAGCCTGAACATGCTGCAGGAAAGGAGGAAGCTTGCTCTAAGAGTGAGGAAGCAGAATGGGGCGGAGCTTTCATAACGGGCACTTGTGTCCGTGCCTTGTCTGCTAAGGACTTCAACGACGAGTAGATCGTGGACTCTGGGTGTGGTCATCACCTCACCGGAGACAAGTCGAAGTTCTCCTCCATGCAAGCATACTCAGGTAATGAAGCTATTATCACTGCTGATAATACTGTTTATGCAGTAGAGAGAGAGGGGGGATTGTGTCTTTGGGTATTGATCAGGGGCCACTCACATTAAGTAGTGTGTATCACGTACCGGGCATGAAGAAAAACCTCTTCTCGGTGACCAATGCGGTGGACGCTGGTTATCACGTTCTATTTGGGCCAACAGACGTGAAGTTCCTTCGCAACGTATCAGCGGTTAAGGCTGATGTTGCTCATGTTGGAAGGAGGGTTAAGAACTTGTTTGTTCTTGCAACAAATTCATATGTTGATCGAATGAGAGCCAACGATAACGCTGCTATCTGGCATGAGAGGTTGGGGCATGTAGGCATGGACAAGCTGAAGGCTATGGCTAGTAGAAGTTTGGTGAGAGGTCTGCCTAAGTTATCCTCCTTTGGTGATGGGCATGTTTGCGCGGGCTGTCAATACGGTAAGGCACATCGCCTTCCGTTTGATAAATCACAAACATGGAGCAAGCAACCATTGGAGTGCATTCATGGCGACTTGATGGGACCAATGGTCACTGCTAGCCTTGGTGGAAGCAAATACATGCTTGTCTTGATTGATGACTACTCAAGATATACTTGGGTTTATTTCTTGAAGGAGAAGTCAGAAGCCTTCCAGTTGTTTGTGGAGTTCAAGGAGTTGGTAGAAGGCCGGCTTGGCTTGCGGATCAAGAAGCTTAGAACAGACAACGACGGTTAGTTTATCTCCTCCGAGTTTTCTAACTTCTGCAGGAAGCACGGGATCCAACGAGAGCTCACTTGTGCTCACACTCCACAACAAAATGGAATAGCGGAGCGAAAGATCCGTCATTTGACAGAGACTTGCAAATGCTGGCTTCATGCGAAAGACATTCCAAGGTCCTTTTGGGCGGAAGGGATGTCTTGTGCTTCTTATTTCATCAATCGGATGCCGCTCAGCCCGATCAACATAAAGACTCCTTGTGAGTTTTTGCTGAAGGAGAAGCTGAGTGTGGGACACCTTAGGGTGTTCGGTTCAACTAGTTATGTGCATGTCCCGGATGCTTCACAGACTAAGCTGGATGCAAAGGCAAGGAAGCTTGTCTTTGTTGGCTACGATGAGCGGAAGAAGGAATGGAAATACATGGACCCAGCGACGAAGAAGTTTGTTGTATCAAGAGATGTTGTTTTTGACGCACTGACGTCGTATGGAGGAGGCTCAGTTGAGTTGTCTGATAGCAAGGTTGATGAGGAACCGATGGTGGCTGCGGAAGGCTTGGAAGAGAAGCTTGCTGTTTCACCAGCAGCTCCTGTTGCTTCTAACTCTGAGGCTGAGCTTTCTGGCTCAGGAAGTAGGGGGAGCATTGCTCAAAGCTTGCCCTAAGTAGGAGTTGAGCCCGAAGAAGCAACGGAGGTAGTGAGCAAGGAGCCGACCCTTCGGAGATCGAAGAGGGTTATTAAGCCACCGGCTCGGTACTGTGATGGGAATGCAGTGATCTTTGTCTCCTACTTCTTTGCAGGTCCTCTAGATGAGCGAGAGCCTTCTAACTTCAACGAGGCCACTGGAGTTAAGGAGTGGGAAGATGCCATGAAGGAAGAGATTGCTACTCTCAAGAAGAATGAAACCTGGGATCTTGTGCGCATGGTTGATGGCATTACTCCGGTTACTTGCAAGTGGGTGTATAAGTTGAAGAAGAAGGCTAATGGGAGCATTGATAGGTTCAAAGATCACCTGGTCGCTCGAGGATTCTCATAGCAGTATGGAGAAGACTATGAGGAGACATTTAGTCCAGTTGCGAAGATGACTTCAGTTAGAGTGGTGATCGCCTTGGCTGCAAGCAAGGGATGGAGGATGTGGCAGCTTGATGTAAAGAATGCCTTTCTTTACGGAGAGATTGACAAGGACATCTTCATGGAGCAACCACTTGGTTTTGTCTCTGAAGTTCATCTGAACTATGTCTACAAGCTCAGTAAGGCTGTCTATGGGTTGAAGCAAGCTCCTAGAGCCTGGTATGGGAAGATAGCAGAGTATTTGCAGTTCTGCGGGTATCTTGCCTCCAACTCGGATTCGAGCTTGTTCATCAAGAAGAAGGGGGAGCTTCAAGTCTTAGTACTATTGTATGTGGATGACATGATCATCACAGGGAATTTGGAGGGGGAAGTAGCAAGGCTCAGGGCGGAGCTTGCTATACGCTTTGAGATGAAAGACTTGGGAGAGATTCATCACTTTCTTGGTCTTGAAGTGGAGAGAAAGAAGAGCGGGATACTCATTTGCCAAAGAGGATATGCAGATCGCATTGTGAAGCCGTTTGGCATGGGCGAAGGGAAGAGTTGCTCTACTCCACTGGAACACGGGCTGAAGCTTCAAAAAGATGAGGGAAGGATTCTTCCTGACCCCTTGGTGTTTCGAGCTCTTGTTGGGAGCTTTATCTACTTGACGATTACAAGGCCAGACATTGCTTATGATGTTAGCCGAGTAAGTCGGTTCATGGCTGAACCAAGGAAGTCTCATCTAGTGGCGGCGAAGCACATCTTGAAGTATGTCAAGTCTACTTCTGACATGGGACTTCTCTATAGAAGGGAATTGGATTTTGCCTTGCTTGGGTACACGAATGCTGACTATGGTGGTGATTCGGATGATCGGAGGTCAACTTCAGGTTATGTGTTCACTTGCGGTTTAGCTAGCATCTCGTGGTGTAGCAATAAGCAAGACTCGGTGATCATCTCAACTACGGAGGCAGAGTATAAGGCTTTGGCCTTGGCTGCTCGGGAAGCCATCTGGTTGAGAAGGCTTATAGAGGATGTTCATGAAGAAGTGCAAGGGCCAACTTTACTCCGGGGTGACAATGAGAGTGCTCTCAAACTGGTAAACAATCCAGTGTGTCACGCAAGGACCAAGCACATTGAGATCAATCACCACTTCATAAGAGAGAAGGTGTTGGAGGGATCTCTTTTGGTCGGGCATGTTCGGAGTGAAGATAATCTTGCTGACATCTTCACGAAGCCACTGTCGAAGGGGCCTTTTGAGAGGTTGCGCAGCTTGCTGGGCTTGATCACCACTTCTCACTTCAAGGGGGAGTGTTGAAATTTGTGAAGTGGAAGTGGTTGATGGACAGGTCGGGCGGCCTGAGCGGACATAGTCAGCGGACTGGGCGGACTGCTATTATGCGGCCTGGTGGTAGGTCTAGTGGAAGCTGGCTGTGTACTTCTGAGCGGCTTGTGTGAACCAAGTCCGCGGCTTGGGCGGATTGTTATCTGCGGTTAGGGCGTTGGTTGTCTTGCTGGCTTTGCCGAGTAAGGAGCGACCTGTGCGGATAAAGGTTCGCGGACTGGTGTTCTTACTCAGTGGCCGTGTTGCAAGCTTGTGTTGCCTGGCGGATTAGATCCTGTTCGCGGGAGGCTTGCGGATTGGCGTGTCTGCGGTGTTCGTTGTTGCGGACTGGCCTTAGAGCTTGGTTGTGGCCTTGTCGAGCTCTGGTAGTACAGCGCTGCTGTTGCTGTGGCGGACTGGTGTGTGGAGTCCGGCAGATGGCTGTTGCATTGGGCAGATGTGCGAGTAGCTCGCGGACTGTTTCTCTTTGGTGAGGATTTGGCGGTCTGTGGTGCTTGGTTATTTGGTTAAAGGATATATGTCCGCCGAGCTCGCGCTAGGCCTTTGGTGGTTCTGGACTTGGTCACACTCTGTGCCAAGGCCAGTGTGTCCGTAGTATCCGCCAAGTCCGTTGTTGACCGGGCGGACTGCCTTTGGTCGTGGGCTTATGGCGGATGGAGGCGTTGCTCTGGTTGTATGCGGACTGCCTCTTGTTGTGAGGGCAGTCACTGAAGGGGGTTGTTGTCCAGTGTTGGAAAGCTTTGCGAGCTGGTGCCTTGTCCGCATAGCTTGGGCGGACTGGTGAGGGTTCGCCCAAAGATGCCTTGCTTCTGGCGGGTTTTTCCTTGGATTCCGGCCAAGTCCTTGCGGACTCAGCGGACGGAGCTTTGCTTGCGCGCGAGCTAGGGTGGTGATTCTATGCATTAGGGCGGTGACCACACTCCTCACCCCGCCTATAAATAGAACCCCCCTGGCACGTATATAGTAACTGAGTGAACAGTAAGTGGGACTTGGGCAAATTGCTGCGGTCTGCGTTTTCTGTCCGCGCGGGTTGAGTAGTGCTGACGGTTTGCTGTGTGCAGGTCGCGCGGGTAACATCAAGGAGCCAGGAGTTTGGCTTTGACTTTGTCAGGTACTTGAAAGTGTGCGGTCTCTATGGTTTCAGCGGGTCGCTTTGCGGCTTGTCAGTTCTCTGCTTCAACATTTGCAAGTTCCAATAACCTGTCCGCCAGGCACAGGTGGATAGGCGGTCTGTTCCTCAGTTCTTCAGCAGTAGGCGAATAACGGTGTGTCCGCGCGACCTCGCGGATTCAGCGGACTCTGTGTCTTTTCGGCGTGTTGCAGCTTCAGTTCGGGCGGGTTCGGCGGACTCGACGACTTCGGCGGTCTCGGCGGATTCCAGTGCTGTCCGCCCGACTTTCTGTTATAGCTTATATACTAGCGAAATCATGTTTCGCTACGTATACCTCGCTTTATAAAGAAGTGTAATGTAACGCCCCGAATTTTGTGTGCGAGTCGGTCGCGGAAAAAGAGTTTTTGGTGCCTGTAGGGGTACACGGCCTAGGACACGGGCGTGTCCAAGGCCGTGTCTGGCTGGTGATTTTTGGCCGTTTCCAACCCGAGAAGGACAAAGCCAGGAACACGGCCGGATGACACGGGCGTGTCATCCGACACGGGCGTGTGCCAACCCGTGTCCCTACCCGTGTCCTGATGGGTCGTGTCCGTTGCCGTGGCGGTTATGCGTGACACGCCCACGAACACGGGCGTGTCGAGGAACCCGACACGGGCGTGTCAGGTCAGACACGGGCGTGTCTTGGCCCGTGTGCATTTCTCAGTTCGACGATCGTGCCTGGATCGAGGCACACGGCCTTGGACACGGCCGTGTGCCAAGCCGTGTGCGGCCCAGGTCTGGGGAATTTTGTGCAGATCCGAGCCGTTCATTTTCTTTAATTAGGATCCGATGGCCCAGATTAAATCCTGCTCTGTTAAGGCCGGGAATATGGAGTTATTCCCTCATTTTTCTCTCCAAAGTTCTCCCCTTCCAAAGTGAGAGAGGAGAGGAAGAAGAAGGAGGTTTCCGGCCGCCGGCGGAGCATCGGAGCACCGTTTCGAAATCGGAGAGCGGATCCGTGGAGGGAAGGTCATTGCGAAGAGTTCTAACCGCGTAGTTTTTCCATGGTGCCAAAACGGACTACAAGGGTAACGATTCTCAACTCGAGCGCTTGAATCTCTTTCTTTCTGCATAAGGAATCCCGCTCCCGCGAGTATGCGGTGAGTGCGTGGTGTTCCTTGGGGTTGACGGGAATAGTCCCCCTTGTGTTGCATGTAGAGCCCGGAATCGTAAGTACGGGCATAGGCATTGTGTGTGAAGCCTACCCGGACGTGTTTTGTCTGGATCGGTGATGTTGCATTTGATATGGTTTTGCCGGAGAAGACTCCGTGCTTTGGATTTTTCGGGTTTCCACGCGGTAGATTGCAGCAGGGATCCTTGAAGGTTAGCTTCAAGGCGCACCCGAAAAATTGAGCGGAAACGTGTTCTGCTAACTTGGCGGTCTGGGAACCGGCCTTGATCATAACTGGGTTATGAGATTGTTTTGGAAAATTTGGGATCCGAGAGAAGCTTGGCCCGCGCAAAGTTCCTTAAATTGGACATGCGGCGTGAGCAACGGGCAAGTGGAATTGGACCTAGGCTATGTGGTTCGGTGCGAGAGACCCGAAGACGGGGACTGGCCGTTGGCATAGTCGGAGCCTTAGACGGTGGTCAGAAATGCTAAATGCTCACATGTTGTTGCCATACTGGGGATGGTGGTGAATGCACTGATTTGTCAGGGTTCACCATGAATGTGCCCTGAGTGCACGGGGTGTTTGGCCGTGCGAGCCTACGCCTGTGGCGAATTATAATTGCAATATATATATTGTTGGGCTAATGTTTTGCAGGGAAAGAGCACCGCCGTCCCGAGTAAGGGGCGGGGTCGTTATAATTTGGTCGGCTTTTAGCTGACCGTTGCTTTATTTGCCACCGTGCGGTGGTATGTGCTTGCAGGTGCTGTGGAGCCGAGCGCCAAATAGCGGGCTGGAGCCCATGTTGCTGTGCTGGCCCTAGAAGGCCGTAGAATAGCTGTTTTTATATATTTCATGTGTGGCCGGCCTGCGAGCCGATGTACGTAAAACACTATTTATGAAGTGAACATTTGTAAGGCCATAAGGCCATGTACCCGTTTCTGTGTATTTGGGGTTTCTTTCCTATTGTTGTAACTGTGGACATTCATATTGATGGATTTATTTTTGGGTTCTTTCAACTTTAAAAATCTTCCGCTAGAATGCTCTGTGATTAGGACGAGTAGTCTTAATTAGATGGTTTGATTTATTCATTTAGTAACCCTTCCGACTGTCTGTGGTATATGGCGTCGGGTTCCAGCTGGACCTTCTGTTATATGCCATGCAACGGATGGGGGTGTTACAATTTGGTATCAGACTTCTGGTTACGATCAAGCTTAAATGAATTCGTGGGCGAATTCTTTTAAGGGGTGGTGAGCACATGTGTGTGTCATCGTTATAACATTAAAAAGAACCCATGAATGTCCACTTAGGAATGAAAATACACTTGTTTTGTGGAACCTGAGTGTTCCAATGATTGCTTTTAGCAATTTGTTTGTCGTCTAATCGTGTGTCTTTGCTTTTATAGGCTGCTAGGAGCGGTGCTGGTCAGTCAGAGCGTCCGCAATCAGCGGAAAGTAGTGCACCAAGGGACGTGCCTGCTACACCTCCTTCAGCGGAAACCATCAGGATGGTGGCTGAAGCCGTGTTCGCAATGATAAATGCCTAACCTGCGGGGCAAATGCATCGCGCACCTCCTGCGGATGAGCAAGAACCGGTTAGGGCAGCAGAGCCGAGAGTGGTTGAACGCGCAGCAGTTGAGTTAGTAGAGCCGAGGAGAATTACGGAGCGGCAGCTAAAGCACGTGATGGGCTTTAATCCTCCGAGGTTTAATGGGGTTGGAACGCCAACTCAAGCTGAGGACTGGCTCTCTTCCATAAAGAGGGTGTTGACGGCCACAATGACTGAGGAGTGGCAGAAGACCACCATAGCGACTTTTCTTTTGGAAGGTGAGGCGAGGCTGTGGTGGGACGAGTTGGAGTTTCATCTTCTAGTGGGAAGGCAACTTGCGGATGTGCCGATGGAAGAATTTTCAAGATTGTTCCTAGCCAGATTTGTACCTTCTGCTCAGAAGTTGGAGATGGAGAATCAATTTCTTGGGTTGACTCAGGGATCCAGAAGCGTGGACGAATATTTGCATGAGTTCACACGGTTGGGTCGTTATGCTGGTGCTATGTTTTCTGAAGAAGAGAGGAAGACCAACCGATTCTATGAGGGTCTTCGTGGCGATTTACAGTTACTCCTTGCTGGGCCTAAGGCGCAGGGCTTCCTAGCCTTGGTCAATTCGGCTCGATCGTTGGAAAAGGTTGCGAAGAAAGTTCAAGAGAAGAGGGACCCAGGAGAAAGGAAGACCGAGTTCAAGGTGCCAAGTAACAAGACAGGTTTCCGCAGATGGAACAAGAAGCGGAGGACTTCAAACTCAGCCCCTTCGGCTGATGCATCGGGGGCAACTACAAGTCGAGTCCCCGGAGCTTGCTACAACTGCGGGAAGACGGGGCATTTTGCTCGGGAGTGTTGGAGCGGATGTTCAAAGTCCGAGAGGAGACCTGGAGCGACTTATGAGGAGAAAGGGAAGGCGGTGGAGTCAACCGCATCCCATCATGCTCCAGCCCAGCCTAGAGTCTACAACCTTGGTCTACAGGAGGCCATAAAGCAAGCAGACGTGGTGACAGGTATGAGTTAAATTCAGTGGTTTAACTTTTATAGTTATTACCTGTGTATTTGTTAGCTTACGTTTGTTAGTGCTAGGCTTTGTGTTAATCTTTGGGTTTCCGGCGAGAGCCCTTTTTGATACGGGAGCATCACATTCCTTCTTGTCTGAAAAGTTTATATCGCGCATCGGAGTTCCGTTCTCGATGGCAGAAAACAAGTTGGATGTGTTGTTGCCTAATGGGTGCTCAATGCGTGCGGATAGGATCTGTGTTGTAAAGATTCGGATTGGAGACCGGGAGTTTGATTTGCGGGCGTTGGTTCTACCATTAGTGGAGTTCGATGTAATCTTCGGTATGGATTGGCTCTCGGAGCAGAGTGCATGCATTGATTGCAACCGTAAAGAAGTCAAGTTGGGTCTGGACACTGATCGGGAGACTACTTTTGCGGGCATGAAGGGGTCAGGGAAAGTTCTGATGTCGGCCCTTCAGATGTTCAAGGCAGTTCGGTCTGGGGCAGAACTATATATCACTCTAGTGCAGACTTCGACGCCTAAACCTAGTTTGGGCAACATCCCAGTTGTGTCCGAGTATCCTGATGTGTTTCCAGATGATCTCCCAGGAGCCCCTCCTCAGCGGGAGATAGACTTTACTATAGAGCTGGTACCGGGTGCCAAACCGGTGTCACGCTCCCCCTATCGGATAGCCCCAAGAGAAATGGCAGAGTTGAAGGTGCAACTGCAGGAGTTGCTAGAGCAAGGTTATGTGCGTCCAAGTTCGTCGCCTTGGAGCGCACCAGTTCTCTTTGTTAAGAAGAAAGATGGGAGCTTGCGGCTTTGTATCGATTATCGGGAATTGAACAAACTTACGGAGAAGAACAAATATCCAATCCCGAGGATTGACGATCTATTTGATCAGTTGGTTGGGTCAACTGTATATTCGAAGTTAGATTTGAAGTCTGGTTACTATCAGTTGAGGATAAGGGAGAGCGACATTCCAAAGACAGCATTCAGTACGCGGTTTGGGCATTTTGAGTTCACAGTCATGCCGTTTGGGTTGACGAATGCTCCATCCGTGTTTATGGATCTGATGAATAGGACGTTCAGAGAATACTTGGATCAGTTCGTGATAGTATTTATTGATGATATCCTGGTATATTCGCGGTGCGAGGAGGATCACTACAAGCATTTACACATGGTGTTGGAAACATTGAGGAAAAGTCAGTTATATGCAAAGTTCTCCAAGTGTGAATTCTGGTTATCCTCGATAGCGTTCCTTGGTCATGTTGTCAGTGGAGAAGGAATAGCTGTGGATCCGGCGAAGATAGTGGCGATACGGGAGTGGCCTACTTTGACTACGGTGGCAGAGGTCTGGAGTTTTCTGGGACTTGCTGGCTACTACAGGCGCTTCGTAGAGAACTTCTCGCGGATAGCACTACCACTCACGACGTTGACAAGAAAGGATCAGAAGTTTGTGTGGTCTCCGGAGTGTGAACAGGCTTTTGTAGAGTTGAAGAGGCGGTTAACCACGGTGCCTATTTTATGTTCGCCAAGTGGTACCGAAGGGTTCGAGATTTATAGTGATGCTTCAGGCAGTGGTTTGGGCTGTGTTCTGCTACAGCATGGGAGAGTGATAGCTTATGGTTCACGACAATTGAAGGTTCACGAGAGGAATTATCCGGTCCACGACTTAGAGTTAGCGGCCGTGATTTTTGCTCTAAAGCTTTGGAGGCACTATCTGTACGGTGTGAAGGTAGATATTTACACCGATCATAAGAGTTTGAAGTACCTATTGGACCAAAAAGATCTGAACATGAGGCAGAGGAGGTGGATGGAGTTCTTAGGGGACTACACCTTCAAGATACACTATGTGCCTGGGAAGGGAAATGTAGTGGCGGATGCGTTGAGCCGTAAGATTCCCGCACAAGCCAACTGGTTATCAGTGCATGATAAGAGATTGGTCCAAGAGTTGGAGGCATTGGAGATATCTTGCGTTGACAAGCAGTCTAGTGCCGAGGCGAAACTGTTTTGGACAGAGGTGCAGTGTGACCTAGCGGATAGAGTTCGGCGGGCTTTGGTTCAGGATGGCAGCATGAAGCAAATACTAGATGGATCTTTGGATGGGTCAAATTCCCAGTTTGTAGTTGAAGATGGGTTGCTAAGGAAGGACGGTCGTCTATGCGTTCCTAGTGCGGATAATATTCGGGAGGAGTTGATGTATGAGGCTCATCATACCAAATACTCAATCCACCCGGGAAGCACGAAGATGTATAGAGACATGAAGAAATTATTCTGGTGGCCGGGTTTGAAGAAGGATGTGGTGCTTTATGTGGCCAAGTGTCGTACTTGTGCATTGGTGAAGGCGGAATGCCAGAAGCCCGGAGGTTTCTTGAAATCACTTCCTATCCCAGAATGGAAGTTTGACGATATATCTATGGATTTTGTGCACGGTTTGCCGAAGTCGCAGAAAGGAAATGACGCCATTTGGGTGGTCGTAGATAGATTGACAAAGGTGTCGCACTTTATCCCAATGAGAAAGGAAGATCCAGTAGAAAGGTTAGCCAAACTCTACGTGGATAATATTGTACGACTGCATGGTGTGCCTCGCAGTATTGTTAGTGATCGTGATGGACGCTTCACGTCAAATGACTGGAGGTTGGTGCATGGTCTGTTGGGTACTAAGCTAAAGTTCAGCACAGCCTTTCACCCACAGACAGATGGCCAAACCGAGAGAGTCAACAGAACTATGGAGGACATGCTTCGCATGTGCGTCCTAGATTTCGGGAAGCATTGGGAGGATCACCTGTACATGGTGGAGTTTGCGTACAACAATAGCTTTCAGGCAAGCATTGGAATGGCGCCTTTCGAAGCTTTGTATGGGAGGAAGTGCCGTACGCCGTTGTCTTGGTTGGAGGCAGGCGAATCAAAGTTGTATAAACGTCAAGCGGTGGAAGATGCCACTTCAATGATACGGACAATTCAGGAAAGGCTGAAGATTGCTCAGGATAGACAATCAAAGTATTACAATGCCAAACATAGAAATGTGGAATTCAACGTTGGTGACATGGTATATTTGAAGATCAAGCCGTTCAAGGGTGTATCGCGGGTTCGACGCTTGAAGAAGCTGAGTCCGAGATACCTTGGACCATTTGAAATCCTGGAGCGTGTTGGCGAGGCGGCGTATAGATTAAAGCTGTCGACGGAGTTGAGTGGGATGCATGACGTATTCCACGTATCGGTGTTGCGTAAGGCAGTGCAAGAGGCTTCGCAGATCATTGCAGACGATCAGGTACCAGTTGATTATGAGTTAACAACAAGGGTCAGACCAGTACGAATTGAAGATGTTGCAGTCAAACGACTCCGCAACAAGGAGGTCAGAATGGTTAAAGTCTGTTGGGATAATTGCGGACGTGAGGAGCTTTCTTGGGAGCGAGAGCAAGCTATGTTGGAGGAATACCCCGAGTTATTCCACTCAGGTATCATTTAGCTTTTGTGTACCTTTGCTTAATTTCGGGACGAAATTCCTTAAGTGGGGGAGATTTGTAACGCCCCGAATTTTGTGTGCGAGTCGGTCGCGGAAAAAGAGTTTTTGGTGCCTGTAGGGGTACACGGCCTAGGACACGGGCGTGTCCAAGGCCGTGTCTGGCTGGTGATTTTTGGCTGTTTCCAACCCGAGAAGGACACGGCCAGGAACACGGCCGGATGACACGGGCGTGTCATCCGACACGGGCGTGTGCCAACCCGTGTCCCTACCCGTGTCCTGATGGGTCGTGTCCGTTGCCGTGGCGGTTATGCGTGACACGCCCACGAACACGGGCGTGTCGAGGAACCCGACACGGGCGTGTCAGGTCAGACACGGGCGTGTCTTGGCCCGTGTGCATTTCTCAGTTCGACGATCGTGCCTGGATCGAGGCACACGGCCTTGGACACGGCCGTGTGCCAAGCCGTGTGCGGCCCAGGTCTGGGGAATTTTGTGCAGATCCGAGCCGTTCATTTTCTTTAATTAGGATCCGATGGCCCAGATTAAATCCTGCTCTGTTAAGGCCGGGAATATGGAGTTATTCCCTCATTTTTCTCTCCAAAGTTCTCCCCTTCCAAAGTGAGAGAGGAGAGGAAGAAGAAGGAGGTTTCCGGCCGCCGGCGGAGCATCGGAGCACCGTTTCGAAATCGGAGAGCGGATCCGTGGAGGGAAGGTCATTGCGAAGAGTTCTAACCGCGTAGTTTTTCCATGGCGCCAAAACGGACTACAAGGGTAACGATTCTCAACTCGAGCGCTTGAATCTCTTTCTTTCTGCATAAGGAATCCCACTCCCGCGAGTATGCGGTGAGTGCGTGGTGTTCCTTGGGGTTGACGGGAATAGTCCCCCTTGTATTGCATGTAGAGCCCGGAATCGTAAGTACGGGCATAGGCATTGTGTGTGAAGCCTACCCGGACGTGTTTTGTCTGGATCGGTGATGTTGCATTTGATATGGTTTTGCCGGAGAAGACTCCGTGCTTTGGATTTTTCGGGTTTCCACGCGGTAGATTGCAGCAGGGATCCTTGAAGGTTAGCTTCAAGGCGCACCCGAAAAATTGAGCGGAAACATGTTCTGCTAACTTGGCGGTCTGGGAACCGGCCTTGATCATAACTGGGTTATGAGATTGTTTTGGAAAATTTGGGATCCGAGAGAAGCTTGGCCCGCGCAAAGTTCCTTAAATTGGACATGCGGCGTGAGCAACGGGCAAGTGGAATTGGACCTAGGCTATGTGGTTCGGTGCGAGAGACCCGAAGACGGGGACTGGCCGTTGGCATAGTCGGAGCCTTAGACGGTGGTCAGAAAGGCTAAATGCTCACATGTTGTTGCCATCCTGGGGATGGTGGTGAATGCACTGATTTGTCAGGGTTCACCATGAATGTGCCCTGAGTGCACGGGGTGTTTGGCCGTGCGAGCCTACGCCTGTGGCGAATTATAATTGCAATATATATATTGTTGGGCTAATGTTTTGCAGGGAAAGAGCACCGCCGTCCCGAGTAAGGGGCGGGGTCATTATAATTTGGTCGGCTTTTAGCTGACCGTTGCTTTATTTGCCACCATGCGGTGGTATGTGCTTGCAGGTGCTGCGGAGCCGAGCGCCAAATAGCGGGCTGGAGCCCATGTTGCTGTGCTGGCCCTAGAAGGCCGTAGAATAGCTGTTTTTATATATTTCATGTGTGGCCGGCCTGCGAGCCGATGTACGTAAAACACTATTTATGAAGTGAACATTTGTAAGGCCATAAGGCCATGTACCCGTTTCTGTGTATTTGGGGTTTCTTTCCTATTGTTGTAACTGTGGACATTCATATTGATGGATTTATTTTTGGGTTCTTTCAACTTTAAAAATCTTCCGCTAGAATGCTTTGTGATTAGGACGAGTAGTCTTAATTAGATGGTTTGATTTATTCATTTAGTAACCCTTCCGACTGTCTGTGGTATATGGCGTCGGGTTCCAGCTGGACCTTCTGTTATATGCCATGCGACGGATGGGGGTGTTACATGTAATGTATAAAAGATCTGCTTATGCTTCCATTGGGTGTTGGTGTTAACCTTGTTCCTTGGGTTTCCGCTTGATCAAGGTGTGAACTGGGTAGTGCCGAGGATATTAATTTGGTTTGGGCTACCTTGCTGACCACTTTGAGAAAAATCAACAATAGGTTTATAAAAACCAAGGTCGTATTAGACTCGGGCTGGTTGAGTAATCCTACTTTGAAAATTGTTGTTATCTTATCAAATAAAACTTGAAGTTTTGGGTTGCCAATAGTTGTAAAACCATTAATTTAACTCTGTTAAGTTTTTCTAGTTTTCACTATTGGCAATCCAAAACTTCAAGTTTTATTTGATAAGATAATAACAATTTTCAAAGTAGGATTACTCAACTACCCCGAGTCTAATACGACCTTGGTTTTTATAAACTTATACCACTCCCGATACGGTACACTTGTCGTTGTCGTTTGCGGATATAGTTTCACGTGATCACCCATACCCGCGGAGGGGTTAGAGCACGAGTACGAAAAGAAAAAGCGTGGGAAAAGAGAAAGTAAGCAGTAAAGGCGGTGGTACGGGGTTGGTGGCGGGCTATTTATAGAAAAAGAATCCTAAGGTCGAGCTGTCCAACCAGCCCAGCTCGTCTATCCCAGCTCGCCAGCCCCAGCTCGCCAACTCCCTTAGTGTGTCCCATCGCATGCCGAGCTAGATATAGAGGAACATATAATATTATTAGAATGTCAGGCACTGAAGTCTAAAAATGTTCGAAATTATTACAGACCAAAGTACGGAAGGATAAAGGAATCAAATACAAAGGAAAAAAAACAAGGCGCGCGGGCAAAAGGGGGTCGGGAAGCGAGTACCGTCGGCTCGACAATGGAGCCGCTCTCTACCTACCCCGGCCTCACATCCCCCGTTCCCCGGACTGTCGCGAGCGGAGAAGCTCGTGGATCCGCCCCGAGATCCGTTGCGCTACCAGGAGGCCCTCGTCGATCTCGTCCAGCAGTCGGGAGGGGGACGTCATCTCGCCTCCACGGTTGCTCCTCACCTCATCTGCGAGCCGCATGTTGTCGCACTACAGCTCCTCATTGACCTCCTGCACCTCGCGTAGGCCGCACACGAGCTTATTGAAGAGCGTGATCCCTCTCCTCATCAGCTCATCGTTCTCCACTTCAGGACCCAGATAGGAGTCTAACGAGCTTGGGGAGGGGATGGGGTAATAGTGGGCTGTCGGCGAGGATTCTGAGGCCGCGGATTAGCTGTGAAGGGCTGCGAAGACAAAAGCATCAGTATGGGAGAGGAGCGTCTCGGAAAACCATAGGACAAGAAACAGAGGCCAGTTTACCTGACGAGCTCAGCACATCCAAGAAAGTGCGGGGAGGGACCAATCTCAGGTCCTTACCGCGCCCTGGGTGGCATTTTTATGGCGAGAGGAGGTTGAAGTCCGGAACAGGGATGGTTTCGGCACCACCACCCGCAGTCCCGACAGGTTGTTGAGGTGAAGGGACGCGAACTGGTGACTTCGGCCTTTGTGAATCCAACCCCAGAGTCCCAAAGGGGGTGACAGGTCCCGGAGGCGATTCTACAGAGTTCTAAACCACGAGTCGTCGAGGGCGTTCTGGACTTGTGGCATGGAGACTTCGACATCATTCCGCTGGCTGTCCGGGTCGCCACAGAGGTCTACAACGTTTTTGCCCTTATCTAGGGCATGCAGATTGGAGGAGCCAGTCCCGTGCTCCAGGGTTGTCTTCAGATCATCAAATATGAGCTCGGCCACCTAGGGAAACGGTTTCACCCTCTTAGCGGGATTTGACTCAGTAGAGCCGCTCTGCGGGACAACAATCGCAAACGCGGTCAGGTTGGCGATGCGGGCATAGGAGGCCTCGCGAACTCGGGCAAGCCTCTCTTGATTCTCCTTAGAGATTGACATCTCGACAGAGGTGGAGCAAAGTGAATGACAAGAGTCACCCAGGTATGCAAGTATATATATATATATAGCCATAGGTGGACCCCACCATAAGATTTTCTGGCTCCTCCCGCACTCGCCGAACACTAGGGGTTGGATGATTATTTTCGAGCTTTGCCAAGCTCAAAAAGAGCGGGGATTGTGTACAACCCCGTATCCGGCGAGCGGGGTCGCCAAGAACTAAGGGGGAAAAGCTTGACAGCCCCTAGCTCGCCTAGGCGAGTCCAAATGGTCGCGCGCGAGTAGGGCCAGCTAGGCCCTCACTTGCCGAGCTCGGCATTCATTGAACGGAGCTCGGTGATTGTCGAACGGAGCCCGGAGTTCGTCGGCCCATGAGCCATTTGTCAATTCCCAGGCCGCTCACCGAGTCCTGATGACTGAGCAAGCTCGTATCTCGCGAGCAGAGCACTCCGGGACCGTGCTTGCCGCCCTTGCCGAGCAGAGATTGCTGAGGGCTACTCGCCCATTGATCTGTGAGGTATTTTTACCATTTTGTCCCTGTTGGCCTGCCTATAGCCTGCTAAAACAATGGAGTTACGTTGTTGGTAGACCTGGTTGTCCTGCGCATAGCTGTTCAAAACAGCGGAGGTGGGCTATTTGCATGTCGTTTTCAGAAATCTATAAATAGGACCCAAGGGACACCTCAGAAAGCACGCTTCATATGCTCACTGGTTCCCTGATCTTCTAGCGCTTTTTGAGGTAGCCTTAGCTCGGCCTTTTGGCTAAGGAGGGGAAGCGATCTAAGATCTTTCAGGTGTGTAGTGGGTCCTCCACGCCGAGCCCTTGGGTCAGTTCTTCTTTGTTCTCTGTCATTTTGTTTGCAGAAGAGAAGTAGGTGCATGATCACCACTTCCCCAAGGGTGAACTCCACGAGACCGAATTTTTGGTTTCAACACTTATGAAGTGCAAATTCGATACCTTTGAAAAGTTCAAAGAGTTTAAGAACTTAGTAGAAAACCAACTGGGTAAGAAGATTAAAGCACTCCGATCTGATCGAGGTGGCGAATACCTAAGTCATGAGTTTCGTGATCATCTGAAGGAGTGTGGTATTGTATCACAACTCACTCCACCCAAAACGCCACAACATAATGGTGTGTCTGAGCGGAGGATTCATACTCTGTTAGACCTGGTGCGATCGATGATCAGTCATGTAGATCTGCATGTTTCCTTTTAGGATTTTGGTCTAGAGACTGCTGCTTTTACACTAAATCGTGCTCCAACAAAAATGATTCTGAAGACACCATATGAGATATAGACTGAGAAGCATCCTAGTATGTCTTTCATTAAGATTAAGAGCTGTGAGGCATACGTGCGATGCCAAATACCTTACAAGCTGGAATTCAAGTCAGATAAATGTTATCTTGTGGGTTATCAAAAGGAAACTAAACGATACTATTTCTACCTACCGTATGAGGGCAAAGTGTTTGTCATGAGGACTGGTGTCTTTATTGAGAAAGAGTTCTTAAGTAGAAAGACTACCATGGTAGAACTTGAAAAAGTTCAAAAATCACAAACAGTGAATGAACCAGAATTGGAACCTGAACAAGGACTACAAAATGTTGTAGCTAGTGAACTTGCTCAAGAAACACAAGTTCCACGTAGATCTGGTAGACCAAGGTTTGAGCCTGGGAGATATGGATTTTTCGTGTCTCAAATAGGTAATGTGTTGCTTATGGATCATGATGATGAGCCTGTAACCTACCAAGAGGCTATGAGTGGACCGGACTCCGAGAAGTGACTTGATGCCATGAAATCTGAAATGGACTCTATGTATGCAAACCAAGTTCGGACCTTGACGGAACTACCTGAAGGGGTACGACCCATATGGTTCAAGTGGGTCTTCAAGAAGAAGACTGACATGGATGTGAATGTACTGAAAGAATTAGAGCCTAATCACCTAGAGGGGGGGTGAATAGGTGTAATTCCTTTTTCGTCTTAAGGCAGAAAATCTATACAGTTAATTACTCAGCAACAATTAATTTTAAGCACGGATTCACATAATCACAACAACACAGATTGCACACAGATTTTATAGTGGTTCCCCAAGGTCTGGGTACATCCACTTCCCCCTTCGCCTATCTAGCAGAGTACTAGATTCGGCCTAACTTCTTCTCTTCACCTCAGATCCTCAGATCTTACAGTAGCTCAGAACCCCAACAGGGCTCCTACAACTCAGAGTGAGTCCACACTCCTACAGCTCAGGCAATCTGCCCTATCTCAGCCTTCAACAAGGCCTACAACTCAGAGATCACAATCTCCTACAACTCAGGCTCACAGCCCTACCTCAGCCTTCAACAAGGCCTACAACTCAGAGAAAATATTCTCCTACACTCAGTCTTTATAAACACAGGCTTACAACTCAGATCTTATGAAGATACTACAAAAAATTGATTTACCAAAGTATTTTACCACCACCCTGGTAGAGAGAGAATGGATGGATGGCTTCTTGATCAGTTCTTGGAAGAATCTGATGGCAGAGAACAACCACTCTTAACTTTCTTCAAAGCTTCTTGAATCTGAACTCAGTAGGGTTGAACTCTTGAGAAGTTGATCTTCAATCAGCTTCTGACTTGAGATTCAGATCTCAATCTGAATCTTTCTTGCCAGCCTGGTTCAGCAACTGCACTTCAATAGATGGAGCTCTCTCTCTCCACCTTCTTCTAGATCTTCTGACGAAAATCTTCTGTATTATTACTTCTATCAGTTGTCTTTTCAGTTCTGTTTTTTCGTTGAAGGAGAATGCATTTATATAGACATTCTTCATGGTAACCGGCTGATCCGGTTTCTAACAAACTTCTGACAGCTCTGACAGTTGCAGTAGACCGGTTGGAAATGACAGCTGTCAAGTCATCCAGTCACTTCTTGAAATACTGTCTCTGTCTGAAAGTGTCGAGACTGAACTTCAGCATGTGTCGACACAAGTATACTAAGTGTCGACACAAGTGGACTAAGTGTCGACACAAGCCTTGGTGGTGTCGACACAGCTTCTTTGTTGTTGTAACAGCTTCTTGACACTACTTCTTTAGAATGTGTCGACACTGATTCTGTGTGTCGACACAAGCCTTCTTTTCTTTAACTTTGTTGAAACTTTGATGTGTGTCGACACAAGTCATGTGTGTCGACACAGTTGATGTCGACAAAGTCTTCAGTGTGTCGACACTGCCTCTTGGTGTCGACACAATTGATGTCGACTAAGTATTCCTGTGTGTCGACACTGCCTTTTGGTGTCGACACAGTTGATGTCGACTTTGTTTCTCTGTGTGTCGACACAGCCTCCTGGTGTCGACACAATTGCTTCTCTGTGTGTCGACATTGCTTCTGTATGTCGACACAATTTCTTCTGCATTCCTGCATTTATTTAACCTGCACACATAAACTCAAAACAACATCAAATACACCTTGATGCATATCATTGAGTAGGGTGAGGCTTCTTCAAATCTGGTACACATTTTCCAATGTACCCAACAATCTCCCCATATTTGGAGAAGTCATAACCCTTAGTCAATGATATACACCATTCATAACAAATACACATTATGATGTATAAAAAATATTATATGACAGGGTAACTACTAAACAAAACATATATAAACAATCATCACAGAATAATAATGCTAACTGAATAAGCATTAATCATGTTTTGCTTCAACTTCAAAAGTTTCTTTAATAAAAATTTACATAGATTTTAAACACTAAGGTTTACAATGTTATAAAATCAAGTAAATCTATTCTAAGGCTGCTCTGGCTGCTTGATGACAATTCTTTTGCCTGTTTGGATCTTGGCTTGTACAGGAGCATCAGTATCATCAGCTGGCTTCTTGCCTTTAAGATCTTTCTTCTTTTGCTCTTCAGCCCTTATTCTTTGCCTTTCAAAGTAGTGAAAGGGCTTTGGAAAATATTTGCTAGGCTCCTGAGCATTAGGAGGTAGCTTCCCAGCTTTAGCCTTTCTTCTATATTGAACAATGGCTTCTTTCCTGGCTTCATGATTTTGTCATTCTTGCTCAGAGTTCCATTTTCCACTATCATGGGTATTGTCTTTTACAGCTTTCGAAGCAGTCAGTATAATGTTCCTAGAAGTAGGACTCCACTGCTCAAAATTAGGCTTCAGCTCTGCCTGTTCTCTGAATATTTTCTTGGACAAAAGAGTTTCTTGCTCTTTGTTCAAAACTTCCTCTGGCAATGACATGTCTACTTTCTCAAAGATAATATTTTTATTACCCTCTGGAGGACTGTATATAGACTGGACTTCTTGATGAATCATCTCAAAATCTACTGGAGGATAGATTACTTGAGCAACTTTAGGTTGTTCACCTCCAAAATAAGCAGGATGTATACCAGACTCAGCCACATTGTCATCATCACAGAGGGGTGGATATCCAAGTGTGGCTCTGATGCTATTTGATATTCATTTAGCATGATTAGATCCAGCTTTGACTAATACTCTCTCCCCCTTTATGACTTCTCTTTCAATGTGATCCCTGAGGTCATCTTTTTGAAATCTAATTTGTTCATCAAGAAAATTCACACCATCTTTATAAAAAGACTTTAACTTAAGTAGCTGTACAGAAATAGTCTTTTGAGAATCCTCAATAGCTTTTTGGACAACAGTTAGTCCTTCTTGTAATTGCTTGTCAAAATCTGCTTTGGCCTGAGTCCTTGCAGCAGTCTGGGCAGTAGCAATATTCTTCATTTCTGTTACTATCATATTATATGATGCAGTCAGATTATCATTCATTCTAATCTGATTCTCAAGAACATATCCTTATTTAACAGCCATATCATCAACTTGAGTCTTTATCATTTCTTGATGTGTTGCTAGGTAAACCACAACATTGCCTCCTTTGTGAAAGCAATCTGTCATCTCCTTCTTATTTTGATTAACTTCAAATCTTATTGATTTGATGTCTTGAGCCAAGAAAAATTGTAAATCTTTATGGCTTTCATCCATATATTTTTCCATAGCCTTTCTTTGTTCATCTAACTTAACTTGGAAAGATATCAACAAAGAACTATAATCAGCTATTGGGGCAGGTTGTGGAGCAACAGTTTGTAATGCCTTTTTATAGCTTTGCCTTCTCCTTTTGAAGACCATTAGCTTCCTCTTCTTAGCTCTTGTAACTTCTTCATCCTCAGATGCTGAGGTACTAGCAATATCAACTCTATCTTTAGGACTAGGAGGCAATAACTGTTCAGTTCTAGGTTGCTCCCCCTGAGTCCTTTGCTCCTCCTCAGTTATTATCTGCTCCTCCTCAGTCCTTGCATTCTCCCCCTGAGACCTTACTTGCTCCCCCTCAAGGTTAGCTTGCTCCTGCTCAAGGTTAACTTGCTCCCCCTCAAAATATGCTTTCTCCCCCCCAAATCTTTCTGTCTCCCCCTGAGTCTCTTGCTCCATAGAAGTGAACAACTCATCTAGGGTGAATTCTTGTTGAGTAGGGACTGGAGATTCTCTTATCTCTGGAGCATCAACAACTGCTGATGTATCCTCCATGATTACATCTTGAACTTGACTGTGTAGTTGTGTTGGCTGGTCAACATCAATCAAAAATTCAGTTAGAGTCTCATCCTTATCATTAAGAATGGATTGATTAACCTCTTGAATTACCTCAAGAATTGTTTGTGTATCCATTTCACTTTCCAGGTGAGTTGGCACTTCCTCATGTTGAGGCTCCCCCTGGAGTGGATCAAGGTGGATAGGGCTATCAGATGGTTACTCCCCCTACCTCTGTGCATCTTCATTTCTTACTTTTATTACAGGTGACATTCCAGCATTTTCAGCTTCTTCCTCATTAAAACTAGAAGCTGCTTGCTCCTCTGAACTACTGGAAGATTCAGGAGCCATTGTGGCTTTCTTCTGCTTCCTCTGTGGAGGAGCTTCCTTCTCTAGAGTAGGCATGTCCTTAGTTAATACCCTCTCCCACCTGGAGATGATCCTGATGTCCATCCTTCTCATATAATTAATCTTGGAACCAGCACTTTGTTCCATTACTTCAGGAATGGTTTTAACTAAGTACAGACGCATAATCCTGCCCAGATTTGGCTTCTTCATACTTTCCTTAATCTTTTCAAAAATGACTACTGACCAATCAGTATGTAGTCTGTAAATGATTCTGGTCATAAGGGTGAACATACATGCAGAAATCCTATCATGCCCCCCTGGCTTACATAGAATCACTTTTCCTACAACTTCAGACAAGAACTTCCCTTGCATATTCATGCCTTTCCTATTCAAAGCTGAGCCAATCTTCATGGTGGAATCCAGTCCACACCATTGAAGTGCTTCCCTTAGCTTAGATGCTGGTTCATCTTCTTCTTGTGTTCTTGGCAGGTGAAGAACTTTCCTTAAACTCTTCTGGGTGATTTTCACCTTTACTCTATGGACTGTGGATCTAATTTTGAGTCCAGTTTGATCTAGGGTAGCAGCACCAAAGAATTCTAGTGTTTCTTTCTTCCAAATCTTAGTTGGTTCAGAAACTAAGAACTCCAGACCATTTTCAGCTATTAGGGTTATTACTCCTATAATTTCTGATTCTGCTCCATCAAATGCGTTCTGAACCCGTTCGTATCCTTCATTGATATTATCTTCAAGCTTGGGCACCATTAGGGTTTAAAGAAATCTTGAATTTAGATGAGAGAGTTGTCGACACAAAGTTTTGGTCTCGAAACTATGGAGAGCGTGTCGACATATAATGTTGATGACCTATTTATACCTTCCTAAAAACGAAGGTGAAAAGGCACTTCAGAATTCTCTAAATGTGTCGACACTGTTGAAAAGTGTCGACACAGACCTCTAATGTCTCGACATAATTGTTGACTTTTATGTGTCGACACTTATACATTTGCGCTCGACGATTAGTCGATACTCTACTCGACGAAATCTGTGTTGATCCTAAGTGTCGACACCACCTCTGGATGTGTCAACACCACATCTCGATGTGTCGACACTACTTCTCTGAAGTGTTGACACCAATTTTCTAGATGTGTCGACATCATTTCCCTGGAATGTCGACACCACTTCTATGTGTCGACGTAGACAACTTCTTGTGTCGACATAATTTTACTTAGCCAATTTTGTGAAACTAATCTATGTTCAAAATTCCTAATTCAATTTTAAACTTATTGAATTTAGTTTCATCTAGAGGATTAGTAAACATATCTGCAATTTGATAATCTATTTTGACAAATTCTAGTGAGATGTCCTCTTTCTCTACATGTTCTCTAAGAAAATGGTATCTAATTTCTATATGCTTAGTCCTACTATGTGAAACATGATTATTAGCAATAGAAATAACACTTATAGAATCACAAAGCAAAGGTGTTCTACTTACCTAAATACCATAGTCTACTAGCTGGTGCTGAATCCACAATAGATGTGCACAGCAACTTCCTGCTGCCACATATTCAGACTCAGCTGTGGAAATTGCCACACTAGTCTGCTTCTTACTGCTCCAAGACACCAATCTTCCTCCTAGAAATTGACAGGTGCCTGTAGTACTTTTTCTATCTTCTTTGCAACCTGCAAAGTCTGCATCTGAATAGCCTGTCAGTAGAAAATCTCCATTCCTAGGGTACCAAAGGCCTAGATTAGGTGTGCCCTTAAAATATCTCAAAATCCTTTTTACTGCAGTAAGATGAGATTCTTTAGGGCAGGATTGGTACCTAGCATAGACACATGTAGCATACATGATATATGGTCTACTAGCAGTCAGATACAGGAGGGAGCCAACTATTCCTCTATACAAAGTTTCATCTACAGGTTTCCCTGCATCATCTTTGCTAAGAGATACACTTGTCCCCATTGGAGTTCTCATGGTAGTGGATGATTCCATACCATACTTCTTAATTAACTCCAGGGTGAACTTAGACTGTGATATGTACAAGCCATCTTCAGTCTGTCTTACTTGGAAACCCAAGAAGAACTTAAGTTCTCCCATACTGCTCATTTCAAATTTCGCTTGCATAGGTTTTGCAAACTTTCTACAAAGGTTACTTTCTGTAGACCTAAATATTATGTCATCAACATATATTTGGACTAAGATTATCTTTCCTTTGGATTCCCTAAGGAATAGAGTCTTGTCTATTTTCCCCCTTGAAAATTTGTTCTCAATGAGGAAATTAGACAGGGTTTCATACCAAGCCCTTGGGGCTTGCTTTAACCCATATAATGCTTTCCTAAGTCTATAAACATAATCAGGTTTGAGAGGATCAACAAAACCTGAGGGCTGCTCTACATAGACTTCTTCTTTTAGATTTCCATTTAGGAATGCTGATTTTACATCCATTTGGAATACTTTGAATCCTTGATATGTTGCATAAGCAAGGAACATCCTAATTGCTTCCAGTCTTGCTACTGTGGCAAATGTTTGATCAAAGTCAATATCCTCTTCCTGCCTGTATCCTTTTGCAACAAGTCTTGCTTTGTTCTTCACAATGATCCCATTCTCATACAGTTTGTTCCTAAAGATCCACTTTGTTCCAATGATGTTGTGGTCTTTTGGTTTAGGAACTAATTTCCAGACCTTGCACCTTCTGAACTGATTCAACTCCTCTTGCATGGCATCAATCCAATGTGGGTCTAGAACAGCTTCTTCAAATTTCTTGGGTTCTACTTGTGATAAGAAACTAGAGCAAAGAACTGTGTTCAAATTCCTGCTCCTTGTTTGTATTCCTTGTCTTGGATCACCAATTATCTGATTTGATGGATGATCCTTTAAGTGTCTATTAGCTGGAGGTAGTCTATCTACAGGTTGAACACCTCCAGTCTCTTCAATATGCTGCACCTCTTGGTTTTTACCAGCATCTGGAGAGTCTTGTACTCCCCATGGACAGCAGCCATCATTTTCCACTTCCTGATTTTCAGTTGAATCTTCTGTAATGGTAAGCTTGTCCATTCTCTCATTTATACCTGTAGAACTGCAAGCACTACTTGGCAACTCACTGTTAATCAGTCTTGTTTCATCAAAGACAACATGTACAGACTCTTCTACAACTTGAGTAACCAAGTTGTAGACCCTATAAGCCTTACTATTGTTGTTTTACCCAACAAATATCTCATCTTGGGATTTGGCAGCAAACTTAGTTAGATAAGGCTTGCCATTGTTAAGGACATAACACTTGCAACCAAAGATCCTAAAATAGGATTAGTTTGGTTTTCTGCCCATCATAATCTCATAGGGAGTCTTTTTGTGGCTTTTGGTGATAGTAGCCCTATTGATCACATGACATGTAGTGTTTACTGCCTCAACCCAGAAATATTCTGGGAGAGAAGTGTCACTCAATAGAGTTCTACTAGCCTCAATTAGTGTTCTATTCTTCCTTTCAGCAATATCATTTTGCTGTGGTGTTCTAGGTGAGGATAATTCATGAAAAATCACAAATTCTTCACACAGTCTTGTCATACTCTCAGATTGAAATTCAGTGTCATGGTCACTTCTGATTTTTGACCACTGTACTGTTCAGCTCATTCTGAATTTGTTTGACAAAACTATATAAAATACTTGGGGTTTCAGATTTTTGTCTCAGAAAGAACACCCATGAATATCTAGAATAGTCATCTACCACCACAAAAGTGTAGACCTTCCTACCTAGACTATGAACTGGCATAGGACCAAACAGATCCATATGCAAGAGGTACAAGCACCTCACTGAATCCTTGGTTTCAAGGCTATGAAAGGAATATTTGGTCTGCTTGCCTTTTTGACAAGCTGAGCATATCCCATCCTTTATACACTTAACTTGAGGATTATTCCTCACTAACTCTTTGCTAAAGAGTTGGTCAATAGTCTTGTAGTTAAGATGGGCTAGCCTCTTGTGCCATTTAACACAATGAGAGGCTCTCTCATCAGCTACAAGACAAATGGAAGAAACATTGTTCTCACACTCAAAGTTAAGACAGTACACATTTCTTTTTCTATATCATGTCAATATGACCTTTTGATCACTTGACCTTTTGATATGACACCTATTCTTGACAAATGAATTTTCATATCCTAAATCACTCAGCTGACTTATGCTTATAAGGTTGTGTTTCAAACCCTTCACATAGGCCACTTGAGAGATAGTAATCTGGTTATTAGAAATGTTACCAAATCCTTTGATGACTCCCTTTTCAGAACAACCAAAGATTATTTTAGGCCCATTCATGATAGGTGAGTAGTCCTTCAGCAACCCCCTTGTTCCAGTCATATGCCTGGAACATCAACTATCCAAGTACCATATAGTGGCATGGCTACTTGGACTCACCTGCAATAAAGACTACTTAACCTTAGAACCCAAATGAGTTTTGGGTCCTTGGTTCATGTTAGCCTGAAATTTAACAAATCTGCCTGCAGCTCTTCTAACAAGCAGACTGCTACTCTCCTTGACACTGGAATTGTGTCAACAATCTAAGGCAAAGTGGTCTACCTTGCCACAGCACCAGCACTCAAACTTGTTATACCTTTGTTTAGGTACAACCTTAGCTGAATTATTTACAGCATGTCTCTTATTTTGTGCTGGGGCTTTGCCTTTCTTATTGGACTTAGCAGCTCATGCTGTTCTCTTAAAGCCTATTCATGTCTTACCCTTTTGTGACACAAAGTCATCTATTAAGGGTAATACAGATTTTGGCTTAGAAAAACTAGCCACAGTCTCTTTCTCTTTCTGAATTCTAACCTCCAGATTTCTAATCTGATCATTCTTGAATGTGATTGTGTCCATTTGAATAACAGTTATGTTTTTCAATCTGGCAATCTCATTCAGCTTTTGATCCAGCAACTTCTCTAAATCAGATGCAGCCATCTTAAGATCTGCAATTTTCTTAGCCAGAGTTCTGGCCAGGTTTTTGCTTTTCTTTAGTGCCTACAACAAGTCCTCATATTCATCTATCAGCTGAGGAATATCACCTTCAGACTCAGACACATCCACATCACTTGATGCAGAAGTTGCTGACTCTGACCCAGTACTACAATCTAAATTTCTAGAAAAACATTGTACCTTACTAGGACCAGGCTGATCCTGGCACTTATCTTCTTTTGACACAGCCATCAGTCCCTTGCACTGATGGTCTTCTTGTTCATAGATAGAGTTCAGCACTTGCAGAAACTCATCTTCTTCATCTACTGCATATAGACTATTGTATGCCTCAGCTTCAGATTCTGACTCTGAAGATGATTGATCTGTCAAGCTCTTCTCCTTCTTAGCAACAAAAGATTTCTCCTTCTTGCTCTGGTGTTGAATCTTCTTTTTATCAGCAGACTCTTTTCTTTTGTCTGGACATTCAGCCATAACATGTCCAGGCCTATTATAGCAGTAGCAAACTATCTTTGATGTTGTAGATTTGCTTGGCTTAGACCTGCTCTTGTCCTTCCTGGATGACTTCCTCTTTTGATAATAATCATCCTTAGGCTGAGATGTGGAAGGCTTAGACTTCCACTGCTTCTTCTTCAGGAATCTCTGAAACTGCCTTGTGAAGGCAGCAAAGTCTTCATCTGAGTCACTGCTGTCTGAACTTTGGTTGTCTGAATTATCTGAAGTAATTTCAGCAACTATCTTTGGAGGTGATGGAGATATCCTCCTATTATTCCTAGTGGCTTCAACCTTGAAGGCCACAGACTTTTCTCTATGCTCCCCTTTTGCACTTTTCTCTTCCTCTTTCCTAGCCATCAGCTGCATCTCATATGACAGTAATTTTCCAAACAAAGTTGGAGGTGAGATATCTGCAAGTTTGGCCACTTCCCTAATGGCACAAATCTTAGTGTCTCAATCCTTTGTCAAGGATCTTAGAAATTTATCATTCAGTTCATATGTACTGAAGATTCTTCCATAGGACATCAGCTCATTTACTATCCTATAGAACTTTTTATAACACCCAGTTATACTGTCAGACTTTCCTTGTCTGAAACTCTCATATTCCTGGTTCAGCATAGACTTTCTATCTTGTCTGACTTCTTCAGAACCCTCCATGTAGACTATCAAATTATCCTCACATTTCCTTGGAGGTCTTGTAGTGAATCAAATTTTGAAAAGTTGCATCATCTATGGCACTTACTATGATATTCTGAGCTCTTTTATACATAGTTGCCAGGATGATCTCATCCTTAGTCATTTCTGAAAAATCCTTGGGAATTCTTTGGTTTGCATCTAGGACTGAAATCTTCATAGGAATATAAGGACCTTCCTTTACTGTAATATAGATCCTTGGATCAGAAGCCTCCATAAACAGCCTGACCCTTTCTTTCCAGATGTCAAATATCTCCTTCCTGCATATGGGTAATTTCATAGAACCTAGTTCCTTATGATTTTCACCTGAACCCATTTTCTTGATCTTGAATCTGCCTTATGGATCTAACTTAGACTGTTAAGTCCTTCTTTGAGTAACCTCCCTCTGATACCACTTGAAAGAATTAGTGCCTAACCACCTAGAGGGGGGTGAATAGGTGTAATTCCTTTTTCGTCTTAAGGCAGAAAATCTATACAGTTAATTACTCAGCAACAATTAATTTTACAGCTAACACAGTACAGATTCATAGAATCACAACAACACAGATTGCACACAGATTTTATAGTGGTTCCCCAAGATCTAGGTGCATCCACTTTCCCCCTTCGCCTATCTAGCAGAGTACTAGATTCAGCCTAACTTCTTCTCTTCACCTCAGATCCTCAGATCTTACAGTAGCTCAGAACCCCAATAGGGTTCCTACAACTCAGAGTGAGTCCACACTCCTACAGCTCAGGCAATCTGCCCTACCTGAGCCTTCAACAAGGCCTACAACTTAGAGATCACAATCTCCTACAACTCAGGCTCACAGCCCTACCTCAGCCTTCAACAAGGCCTACAACTCAGAGAAAATATTCTCCTACACTCAGCCTTTATAAACACAGGCTTACAACTCAGATCTTATGAAGATCCTACAGAAAATTGATTTATCAAAGTATTTTACCACCACCATGGTAGAGAGAGAATGGATGGATGGCTTCTTGATCAGTTCTTGGAAGAATCTGATGGCAGAGAACAACCACTCTTAGCTTTCTTCAAGGCTTTTTCAATATGAACTCAGTAGGGTTGAACTCTTGAGAAGTTGATCTTCAATCAGCTTCTGACTTGAGATTCAGATCTCAATCTGAATCTTTCTTGGCAGCCTGGTTCAGCAACTGCACTTCAATAGATGGAGTTCTCTCTGAAAGTGCAACTAGATCTAATATACTCTAGAGGGGGGGTGAATAGAGTATATGGTGTTTTAGTACTTTTAAAAACTTTTACAACAATTGTTGTAATAAGTGTGAACAGGGAAGCAAATATAAATCTAATCACAGAACTAAACTATGCAAAAACTAAGCACAGACAAATCAAGGCCAGAAACAAAAAGTAAACAAGCAGAACCAGAGGACACAAGGAAATATAGTGGTTCCCCAAACTTGGGTACATCCACTCTTCTACCACCCTAGGTAGGAATCCACTGCAGGATGAGTTGATCAGGTGTCCTGGGCACCAATGAGCTTTTGATAAGGTGCTCAAAAACCAAATCAGATTTTTTGATCAGGTGTCTTGCCACCAATGAGCTTTTGACAAGGTGCTCAAAAACCAGATTCAAACTTTTGAAGGGAGTTTGAGAAACCCTTTACAGAGTGGGGGTGAGAGAGTGATGGCAGTCTTCTCTTTCTCAAACAACTGAGAAGACTATGTGGGTTGATGTCAAAGCTCCCCCTGAATCCTTGAAATCTTCAGGAAGAAAAGCTTTGCTTGAGGGTGATAGGCCTTCAAAGGTAGAACTCCAACAATAGATGATTTCAGCAATGGCTGAAATGTTGAGTGTCTAGAGTTTTGAAATGATGTTGGCCTTGAACACTTTGAAAGATGAAGAGATCAGAAGATTTTTGAAAGCTTGATCTCTTGATGAGTGTTCTTCAGAATTCTTTTTGACAGAAGATTTTGAAAGAGTCTCTGTAATCTGTATTGTGTGTTCTCTCCTTGCTAATCTCTGTATGTATCTGTATTGATTCAAAAACATTCTGTATTTTATTCTCTGTTCCAGAATAGAATATCATTCTCTGTCAAAGATAGTCGTTGGTCTGCATTGATTGCATCCTTAATTGCAAAAACTCTTCTAGAGGAAAGTCCACAGAATTATTCCTTGGAAGATCCCTTGAAACTTGGTCCAGAAATAAATGAAAACGGCTAGCAAATCTCTGAATTAATTGCAGAATAACTCCTGTCTGATTTGAATTTGAATTCTGGAAGTTAACTGAAATCGTCGAACTGAGCTCTGCTATCGTCGAGCTGAGCTCAGCGAACTGGAAAACTCAAGCAGCAAAATAATCATCGATCTGAGCTCAAAGATCGTCGAACTGAGCTCAGAGATAAAGATCCAATGCAGAGTCAAAATCGTCGAACTGAGCTCACCGATCGTCGAATGGAGTTCGACGATATTATGAAGTTGAGCTCAGCGATCGTCGAGTGGAGCTCGACGATCTACCGAAGTTGAGCTCGACGATCGTCGATCTGAGTTCGACGAATCGTCGTGCTGAGCTCGACGATCAGACTTAGTCTCCAGACAGAAAAGCTTGGTCTTCAGGGCAGCTTCCAATCCTAGACTTCTAACCCTTAGACTCAATTCTAATTGACCTATTAAGCTATACAGAAGGTCAAACAAAAGTTCCTAGAGACATAGTGATCCTGACCTAAATTAGTAATAGGGTGTTCCAACAATCTCCCCCTATTTGGGTTAGGATTACTATTTACAGACTTTGGAAATTCAAATAACAACATATAATCAGAAAAGCATAAAAACAACAGCAGCTAGACATGCAGAAACATCATAGAGATATATATATATATTCATATGGCATCCAGATAGCAGTCAAAAAATCCAAAGATTGTCACCTTACAAAATCACTTCTTCTCTTTGCCTTTAACCATCTTGATTTCTCTGTTTGGATTTTGGACTTCCTTGTTGGATCTGGTGTCATCTGCTGCACCCAAGTAAGTTTGCTTTGAAGTCCTGGGAACCACAACAGCAGGATGCAATTCCATATATCTATCTGCATCAAAGAATTTGCTGGAAGCATATTTCTCTAGTTCCTTCTGTCTCTGCTCTGACATTGTAGAAATATTGGAAGTGTCTAGCCCTTGTTCTTTGGCTTTCTTTATCTGGTCTAATGCAGCTAACTCCTTCATCCTAGCAGTCCAAGCAACTGGATTCTTCTCAGGGTCCTCAAATGGTACAGGTGGCTCATGTCTGTTGGAAGAATTGTCTTGAGGAAGCCTAGCAGACACTGTCTCTCTTAGCTTGTAGGGGAATGGACCAGAAGTAGTATCAGATGAAACATGTCCTCCCCTGGAGTATGGGTGCTGCCTGGAGTGCCCTTTAGAATAAACCTGAATATCTCTTTGACTACCCCTGTATCCTCCTCTCCTAGAATAAGAACCCCTAGATTGGCTTTCCCTTTGATAGGATCGGTCATGGGGTTGATAGGGAGCCTGGCTTCTAGCTGGGGCTTGACTTGCAGAGCTGCCACCTGCACCTGCATCAGGAGGAGGTGGTGGAGGAGGATGAGGGTGCTGGAACTGGGAGGAGCCCTTCTCATACTTTCTCTTCTTCTTCATTGCTTTCAACTGGTTTTTGGAATACTGCATCCAATGTTCAGTAATTTGGCAGTTATGCAGAATATAATAAGGTATATCATTATTATCCTTGACTTTTGCAAGAGGCACCCTTTTCATTGCCTTGCTCCTAGCTTTCCTTTTCCTTGCAATAGTAGCAGTTGAATCATCAGAGTCTGTTTTGAATTCATCAGACTCAGAACTTTGGTCATCATATATAGCATCTATTTTCTTCATCAATTCTTTCTTCAACTGAACAGCAGCAGATGGGGCAGAGGCAGAAGTAGCAGCAGCAGGGAGAACAGCAGATGGGGCAGCAGATGGAGCAACAAAAGGAGCAACAGAAGGAGCAATAGAAGTTGGAGTAGTGACAGTAGCAGTAATTGTAACAGTCTCACTATCAGCAGAAATTTCAGCAACATCAAAAACTGCAGCAGGCTCAAAAACAGTGGCCTCTGACATCAGAAAATCCTTGGATGTTGGCTCATCAGGAACAATTGGGATTTCAGCAGTAGTGAGAACATTTTCAGCAGCAGCAAAAACAGTTTCAGAAGCAGATTCAGTCTTTTCTTCAACAGCAGCAGCAGCAATCACTGAGTGTGCAAAAGAAGAAATAATGCTGGGGTCACCGCCAGAGAAAGGCACCAGTGCCTTAGATAGGTCTTCTGAGGGCTAGACAGCATTAACTTCTGGGAGATAGCTGAAGAAGACAGGATCAAAGGCAGAGAGCAAAGACTGTAGGTCTATTGCCAGAACTGCAGTGGGAGCCTGACATTCTGGAGGCACAGCAACAGGAGCAGAAGAAGCAGAAACAGAAATCTCAGCAGCATCAGCAGTATCATCAACAGCAGGAGCAGAGACAGCAGCAGCAACAGCATGAAGGCTTGCTTCATATGGCATCTCCCCCTGCCTAGATGCAGATACATCTGTATCAAGGCACACTGCTGGAGGTGCTGCCTGAGGAATGAGGGAGGAAAGCCTGGCAGAGAGAGCTGCCACTGACAGTTGTAGAGGAGCCAAAGAGGTCTCTAAGAGCAGAGAGAGCCTGGGGGCAATTAGCTCATATAACTTATCAGCTAGGGCTGAGAGGTCTACTTGCTCAAGAATAGGAGCAGAGGTAGATGGAGTAGGGATAGCTGAGGATGCTGGAAGTGGAGGGCTGGAGAGTGGAGGGATGGATGGTTGAGGTGTGGGGATGGTGGATATGGAGGACAAGGGGATGGATGTGGATGGGGTGATATTTGGTTGGTCAATGATATGGTGGAGGAGATCTTGGAATGAGGTTGAGGAGGAGGGTAATTCTGGAGGAGATGAGGGGGAATCATCCATGTAGGAGTCATCCAGAAGGGTGAAGGATGGTATGGATGGGAAGAAGTGACATCTGGTGGTGGATATGAGAACAATGGGTGGAATTGGTCTACTGGAGGTGATGAAATGGTTGCTGGAGATGGAATTGATGTTGGAGAGGGGCTAGAGATGGTAATGGGGGATGAAGCAGGAATGGTGGATGGAAGAGGTAGGGTTGGAATTGGAGGAGGAGAAGAGGCAGCAACAGCAGCAGCCAGGTCTTCTGCAGGAGCAGAGACATGTGGGAGAGTGACTCTGTGAGTCCTGGTGCCTGAAGGAGCACTAGAGAAGGGCCTGCTTGGCTTGCTTATCTGCCTGTCCCACTTGCCAAAGAGGGCACAGGTAAGTCTCTTGGAGGCATTGATGTGCACTCCAGAGGAGACCAGCAAGGTAGGGCACCTTGTTTGCAGGAAGACTCCAATAATCCTTCCAAAATTAACAAAGCTTTTGTTTATTTTCTTCTTTATTAGGTCAAAGAAGACCTCTCCCCAGTTCAAACTTTTCTTATCTACCAGAGCTCCCATGAGGCAGAGCTGATGTCTAGAGATAGTGTCATGTGCAGAGTGCTTTGCCAACAGCACTTTTCCTACAACATCTGCTAGGAACCTGTACTCAACAGACAAGTTCCTTTTGAATAATTTGCTAGGGTTTCCCTCAGGATGACCCATCCTGGCAAGTATGTCAGAAAACTCCTCTCCAGATAATTCAGCAGTATCATCTCCATTTCTCAGTCCAAAAACCTCTGTCAAAACTGTGGGGGTCAAAGGTACCTGAGTTCCAGCAATAGAGCCAACTATAGTGTTGTTGTCCAGATTATGAGCAGTGTAGACCCATTCCTTGATTTCATCTGAGGCCAGCTTTATCCTGGTGGTCATGAGGGCAGACAAGTTCTGATCCTTGAATAAGCTTAGAATATCTTGGAAAACTTGGTCAGTAGTGCTGAATGATTCCATATCAATGTCGAAGCCTGCATCGAACTTCATGGCGGCTAGAACTGCAACTGATACAGCCATTGTACCTGCAAAGATTCAACAAACAAAACGACCAAGCGTAGAACTATTTGGAGGGAAGAAAGATTCTTGCAGAGAAATTGAAAGCGCAAGAGAGAACGACGGCGAAAAAAGAGTTTTATATTAGGGTTCGACGCAGAATTGGAAAGATCGTTGAACTCAGTTTGACGATCGAGGCTTCTAAAGGAATTTGAAGAGACTCCAACATCGTCGATCTCCGTTCGACGATCTTGGAAGGCGTCGAGCTCCGTTCGACGATCGTTCAGTGAACATAATCGTCGAGCGCCGTTCGACGATCGTTGACCGGAAGAGATAGTTCATACTATCTGAGAGGCGCTGAACTCAGTTCGACGATTCTGGAAATCGTCGATCTCCGTTCGACGATCTGTGTGGAAATCGTCGAGCGCAGTTCAGAGATCAGAAAAATTCTAGACACTAAGAAAAATCAGAATTTTTGCCTAGTCTTGGTCAATTTTTAGCTTTCAAAATCTTGGAGATTATTTAAGACTTCCTCCATCTAACATTCCTAACTGATTTAGGAAGAAGGTGTGTTTCTTTTCATCCAAAGGCTTGGTGAAAATATCTCCCCTTTGTAAATCAGTTGGGATATATTGCAATTCAATTTTATTCTTTTCAACATTGTCCCTTAAGAAATGATGTCTAATCTCTATGTGTTTTGTCCTACTATGGAGGACTGGATTTTGAGCTATGGAAATAGCACTTGTATTGTCACAAAAGATTTTTGACTTCTCTAAGTTGTAACCATAGTCTAGGAGTTGGTTTTGAATCCACAATATTTGTGAACAATAACTGCCTGCAGCCATATATTCAGCTTCAGCAGTTGAGGTTGACACAGATGTTCGTTTCTTACAAAACCAAGAGACAAGTCTGTCACCAAGGAACTGACAAGTTCCACTGGTGCTTTTCCTGTCAATTCTGCATCCAGCATAATCAGCATCAGAGAATCCAGTTAAATCAAATGCTGAATCTTTTGGATACCAGAGACCTAGATTTGGACAACTTTTAACATACCTGAGAATCCTCTTTACTAATGTTAGGTGTGACTCTCTAGGACTTACTTGGAACCTAGCACATATGCATGTAGCAAACATTATATCTGGTCTACTAGCTGTAAGATACAGTAAAGAGCCAATCATTGCTCTATATGTTGTCTGATCAACAGGTTTCCCATGTTCATCAGCATCCAGTACAGCATTGGTAGGCATGGGTGTTTTCATACAAGATGCCTCAGACATACCAAATTTCTTAACCAGTTCATTAGCATATTTGGTTTGAGAAATAAAGATGCCTTCAGCATGTTGCTTGACTTGTAATCCTAGAAAGAAGGATAGCTCACTCATGCTACTCATCTCAAATTTAGAATGCATCAGGTTAGAAAACCTTCTGCACAATTTTGAGTCAGTAGAACCAAAAATGATATCGTCTACATAAATTTGTACTAGTAGGGTATGGGACTTATGGGTTCTAATAAAAAGAGTTTGGTCTACTCTACCCCTTATAAAACTATTTTCCAAGAGAAAGCATGCTAAGGTCTCATACCATGCTCTAGGAGCTTGCTTGAGACCATATAATGCTTTATTTAGTCTAAAAACATAATCAGGGTAAGTTGGAGAGATAAAACCTGGAGGTTGTCTGACATAGACTTCCTCTTTGATGTCTCCATTTAAGAAGGCACTCTTGACATCCATCTGATAAACCTTGAAGCCTTTGTGAGCTGCATAAGCTAGAAATATCCTGATGGCTTTCAATCTTGCAACAGGTGCAAAAGTCTGGTCGTAGTCAATTCCTTCTTCTTGAGAATATCCCTGAGCAACTAGCCTTGCCTTGTTCCTTATTATTACTCCTTGATCATCCAGTTTATTTCTGAATACCCATTTTGTTCCAACAATGGAATGATCCTTTGGCTTTGGCACTAGTTCTCATACTTTGTTCCTCTCAAATTGATGCAACTCCTCTTGCATTGCAATGATCCAGTGTGGATCTTGCTCTGCATCTTGAATGGACTAAGGTTCAATTTGAGAAAGGAAGCAGGTGTGCAACAGGTTTTGGTTGACCTGATTTCTGGTTTGCACACCAGCTGAGAGTTCTCCAATTATTTGGGTAATTGGATGGTCTCTTGATGTTACTAGATCAACAAGGGGTGTTGATTGTTCACCAACCTGTGTTGTTGTTTCCTCTTGTGGTACAACAACTGGCTCTTCAAGTGGTGGTTCAATATGTTGAGCATTGTTTTCATCTTCACTGCTTTCATCCTCTTGAGCAACCTGTAGCTTGTTCATATCTTCAACTAGAGAGTGTTCCTGCAAAGGTTCTATGGTAGAAGAAATCTTCTCCTTGAAAGACATGTTAGTTTCATCAAAAGAAATGTGAACAGATTCCTCAATTTTCAAAGATGATTTATTATAGACCCTATAGGCCTTGCTGATCATGGAGTATCCCAGAAACACTCCTTCATCAGCTTTGGCTTGAAATTTTGCTAAGTATTTCTTGTCATTATTGTGAATATAGCAAATGCAACCAAAAATTCTGAAATAGTCAACTTTAGGTTTCTTCCCTTTGAGTAATTCATAGGGAGTCTTTCCCTTCAGTTTATGTATCAGACTTCTGTTCAGCACATAGTTGGAGGTGTTCACTGCCTCTGCCCAAAAGGATAGAGGTAAATGAGCATCTGACAACAATGTAGTGGAAGATTCAATAAGGGTTCTATTTTTCCTTTCAGCTACCCCATTTTGTTGAGGAGTTCTAGGAGCTGAGAAAGTATGTCTGATCCCTTCACTCTGACAGAACTCTTGCATAAGAAGAGAATCAAACTCTGTCCCATGATCACTTCTGATCAGGGCAATGTGAGTATTGGACTCAATCTGTATACATTTGAGAAACTCTGTCAGACACTTAAAGTTATCAGACTTCTTCCTTAGAAAGAACACCCAAGTGAATCTAGAGAAGTCATCTACAACTACTAAAGTGTAGGATTTCCCTCCTAGGCTTTGTACTGTGATGGGTCCAAATAGATCCATGTGTAACAGATACAATATCCTAGGTGAATCACTCTTATTAAGTGACTTAAAACTGTTTTTAGTTTGCTTGCCTAATTGACAAGCCTTGCAGAGTCCTTCCTTCTTGTAGGTGCCAGAAGGTAGTCCTCTAACAAGCTTGTCCTTGGATAGCCTAGCAATGGTTCTAAGGTTTAGGTGTCCTAATCTCTTATGCCATAACACATTTGGTCTACAGACTGAGTTAAACAGACAAATATCTATATCAGTTGAAAGAAAATCTACTAAGTAGATATTACCTTTCCTTATACCTGTCAACACAGTTGTGTTGTCCTCTACCTTGATTTTGCATAAGGTTTTGCTGAAGGTCACCTGGTAGCCTTCATCACATAGCTGACTGATGCTGATCAGGTTGTGCTTCAGTCCTTCCACATATGCTACCTTCTTGAAGGTTATTGATCCAATCTGTACTGCACCATATCCCTTAGTTTGTCCAAAGTTGGAATCACCAAAGATAACTTTGGGTCCAAGCTTGGCTCTGAAGGATGTGAGGTTGTCCTTATTCCCTATCATGTGCTTAGAGCACCCACTATCCAAATACCATTGCTGGTTAGATGTTGGATAGGTCTTCACCTGCACATGAAACAATTCACTTGTTTTTGACCCAGTTTACCTTGGGCCTAGGTTGATAACCTCTAAATTCAGAAATAAAAGACATCCCTGCCTGACTCTTATATCCTTCAGGATGATATCTCCTTGGAGGTAAAATCCATTCAGTATAAGGGTTGAAGGTTTGGGATGAAGAACCCTTAGGATTCAATTTTGATTTGCCTTTAAAAAAATTCCAGAGTTCTGACCTCTGTTCGACGATCTTGGAGCTGCGTTCGACGATCTTGGGTCAGATCGTCGAGCTCCGTTTGACGGTCGACTATGGCTAAGGTCAGGTATATGAGATCGTCGACCTGCGTTCGACGACTTTGGCTGAGATCGTCGACCTGCGTTCGATGATTTGTCCTGAGATCGTCGAGCTGCGTTCGGCGATCGTCGATCTTCATTCGGTGATCGTCGATCTCCGTTCGACGATTTTTGCTGGGACTTGGTTTTCTGAGGCAGATCAGAATTTTTCCTAGCAACCTCTACAACTCCCTTTCCCTTGCTAGAAATAAACTTGATGGGAGTTGTTAGGACTATAGGTTGGCTGGATGAAGCACCCAAGCCCAGTATACTGTTGAATCTAGAGTTCACTGTGCTTGTGATGTCCATCAGCTTGATGCTTCTCCCATTAAGGGATTCTTCAAGCTTCTTGGCCTCAGAGAGCTCACTTTTCAGTGTAGCTATCTGTTCCCTACAGTTCTCCAACTCCTGAGAGAGTTTGAGGTTTTCTGACTTTAAACCATTGTGTTCAGATAATTTATTTCTGAGAGAGATAATCTCTTTCTCAGACTTTAGCAGGTCTAAACACAGTGTTTTAAATTCAGATTTAAAATCTTCTGAAGTAAAATCAAAAGAACTAATTACCTGATCTTCTTCAGGTTGAGTTTCTGAGTCTGACTCTGACTCTTCATCCTCTGAATTGTGCTGTGAGGCATTAATTGCCATCATGCAGAATTCCTTTTCTTCTGCATCATCCTCATCATCACTGGAGCTGGATAAGGCTTCTGATTCCTCTTCTGTCTCACTCCAGGATTCAGCAACAAACCCTTTCCTTGTATGCTTATTTTTGCTGGAAGAAGGTTTGCTATTGCCATTCCTTTTGGGGTCCTTCTCCTTTCTTCTTTCTTTTCTGTCCCTTCTGTCCTTGTTCTTGTTCTCTGGACAGTCAGGAACTATGTGGCCTGGTTTCCTGCAACCAAAGCAGATAATGTCTTTGTTATTGCCAATGGACTTGTCATACCTTGGCTTATCCTGCTCCTTGTATGATCTTCTTCTGAAGTCCTTTCTGGCCATCTTGTAGAATCTTTCGGCCAACAAACTGAGAAGTTCATCATTGCCTGTAGCTTTTTCTTCAGGCAGATCTTCAATTGCCTTGAATGCTATGGTCTTCTCTTTTCTTGTGGCTGGTGAAGTAGCCTTCTGTTCTTCCTCTCTATTCTTGATGAGTAGCTCATAAGATTTGAGCTTACCCAACAAGGCTTCAGTGGTGATCTCATTTAGACTTCTGGCATCCTTAATTGGCCAGATTCTTGAGTCCCAAGTGCTGGGGAAGCACATTAGGATCTTGTCATTAAGTTCTGTCAGAGAAATCTCTTTGTCCAATGTCCTTAGCTCACTGACAATTAGACTCAATCTGTTGTACATGTCTCCCACTGACTCAGTCTCTCCCTTCTTGAAGTTCTCATATTGGGAGATGAGATGGGATCTTCTGTCCTTTCTCTCATCAGCCGAGCCTGAGACAATTTCTGAGAGCTTGTCCCAAATCTCCTTGGTTGAGTTGCATTCAGCTACCTTTTGGAATATGTCATCTGACATTGTCTGGGCTAGGATGTTCATAGCCTTGGCATCAGCTATTTTCCATTTTTTGATGTCAGCATCTGTTCCTGATGGAGGTGGAACAGCATTTGTGCTTGTGCTCTCTGGGGGTCTTGGACACACTGTCAAAACAGAATTGAAAATATCTTCGTCAATAGAATTCATGTAAAGTCTAATCCTTGCTTTCCAAAGTGCAAACTTGGAAAGATTGCACACTGGAGGTCTGGTGCTAGCATAATCTTTGTTTTGGGCCATGATTTGTGCACACAAAATCTAATAATACAATACAAAAGAAAACAGATCTAGTTTGGGATCTTTGGGTTCAGGTGTTAGCCTGTACAACCAATCAGATATGGTATGTTTGACCAACCTCGCTTTGATACCAATTGAAAGTACAGCTAGATCTGATATACTCTAGAGGGGGGGGTGAATAGAGTATATGGTGTTTTAGTACTTTTAAAAACTTTTACAACAATTGTTGTAATAAGTGTGAACAGGGAAGCAAATATAAATCTAATCACAGAACTAAACTATACAAAAACTAAGCACAGACAAATCAAGGCCAGAAACAAAAAGTAAACAAGCAGAACCAGAGGACACAAGGAAATATAGTGGTTCCCCAAACTTGGGTACATCCACTCTTCTACCACCCTAGGTAGGAATCCACTGCAAGATGAGTTGATCAGGTGTCCTGGGCACCAATGAGCTTTTGATAAGATGCTCAAAAACCAAATCAGATTTTTTGATCAGGTGTCTTGCCACCAATGAGCTTTTGACAAGGTGCTCAAAAACCAGATTCAAACTTTTGAAGGGAGTTTGAGAAACCCTTTACAGAGTGGGGGTGAGAGAGTGATGGCAGTCTTCTCTTTCTCAAACAACTGAGAAGACTATGTGGATTGATGTCAAAGCTCCCCCTGAATCCTTGAAATCTTCAGGAAGAAAAGCTTTGCTTGAGGGTGATAGGCCTTCAAAGGTAGAACTCCAGCAATAGATGATTTCAGCAATGGCTGAAATGTTGAGTGTCTGGAGTCTTGAAATGATGTTGGCCTTGAACACTTTGAAAGATGAAGAGATCAGAAGATTTTTGAAAGCTTGATCTCTTGATGAGTGTTCTTCAGAATTCTTTTTGACAGAAGATTTTGAAAGAGTCTCTGTAATCTATATTGTGTGTTCTCTCCTTGTTAATCTCTGTATGTATCTGTATTGATTCAAAAACATTCTGTATTTTATTCTCTGTTCCAGAATAGAATATCATTCTCTGTCAAAGATAGTCGTTGGTCTGCATTGATTGTATCCTTATTTGCAAAAACTCTTCTAGAGGAAAGTCCACAGAATTATTCCTTGGAAGATCCCTTGAAACTTGGTCCAGAAATAAATGAAAACGGCTAGCAAATCTATGAATTAATTGCAGAATAACTCCTGTCTGATTTGAATTTCAATTCTGGAAGTTAACTGAAATCGTCGAATTGAGCTCTGCTATCGTCGAGCTGAGCTCAGCGAACTGGAAAACTCAAGCAGCAAAATAATCGTCGATCTGAGCTCAAAGATCGTCGAACTGAGCTCAGAGATAAAGATCCAATGCAGAGTCAAAATCGTCGAACTGAGCTCACCGATCGTCGAATGGAGTTCGACGATATTATGAAGTTGAGCTCAGCGATCGTCGAGTGGAGCTCGACGATCTGCCGAAGTTGAGCTCGACGATCGTCGATCTGAGTTCGACGAATCGTCGTGCTGAGCTCGACGATCAGACTTAGTCTCCAGACAGAAAAGCTTGGTCTTCAGGGCAGCTTCCAATCCTAGACTTCTAACCCTTAGACTCAATTCTAATTGACCTATTAAGCTATACAGAAGGTCAAACAAAAGTTCCTAGAGACATAGTGATCCTGACCCAAATTAGTAATAGGGTGTTCCAACACTCTCTCTCCACCTTCTTCTAGATCTTCTGACGAAAATCTTCTGTATTATTACTTCTATCAGTTGTCTTTTCAGTTCTGTTTTTTCGTTGAAAGAGAATGCCTTTATATAGACATTCTTCATGGTAACTGGCTGATCCGGTTTCTAACAAACTTCTAACAGCTCTGACAGTTGCAGTAGACCGGTTGGAAATGGCAGCTGTCAAGTCATCCAGTGACTTCTTAAAATATTGTCTCTGTCTGAAAGTGTCGAGACTGAACCTCATCATGTGTCGACACAAGTATACTAAGTGTCGACACAAGTGGACTAAGTGTCGACACAAGCCTTGGTGGTGTCGACACAGCTTCTTTGTTGTTGTAACAGCTTCTCGACACTGCTTCTTTAGAATGTGTCGACACTGATTCTGTGTGTCGACATAAGCCTTCTTTTCTTTAACTTTGTTGAAACTTTGTTGTGTGTCGACACAAGTCCTGTGTGTCGACACAGTTGATGTCGAAAAAGTTTTCAGTGTGTCGACACTGCCGACTAAGTATTCATGTGTGTCGACACTACCTTTTGGTGTCGACACAGTTAATGTCGACTTTGCTTCTATGTGTGTCGACACAGCCTCCTGGTGTCAACACAATTGCTTCTCTGTGTGTCGACATTGCTTCTGTATGTCAACACAATTTCTTCTGCATTCCTGCATTTACTTAACCTGCACACATAAACTCAAAACAACATCAAATACACCTTGATGTATACCATTAAGTAGGGTGAGGTTTGTTCAAATCTGGTACATATTTTCCAATGTACTCAACATGTACAAACATTCAAAGGGTGACTGGTGGCTAAAGTTTTCAAGCAAATTCATGGTATTGACTATGATGAGACATTTTCCCCTATTGCTATGGTTAAGTCCATCAAAATTTTGCTTGTTATTACTGCGTATTATAACTATGAGATCTGGCAGATGAATGTCAAAATGACTTTCTTAAATGGAAACCTCCTTGAGGAAGTGTATATGACACAACCCTAGGGTTTTATATCTCAAGGTGAAGCCACAAAAAAACAAGCTACAGAGTTCAATTTATGAATTAAAGCAGGCTTCTCGAAGTTCGAATCTTTGTTTTGATGAAAAGATCAAAGAGTTTGGTTTTATCAAGAATGAGGATTAACCATGTGTTTACAAGAGGATTAGTGAGAGCATTGTTGTTTTCTTGATATTATATGAAGATGACATAACGTTGATCGAGAATGACAAATCAACCTTATAAGGTGTTAAGAACAACCTAGGGAATTGCTTTTCTATGAAGGACTTGGGTGAAGCGACTTACATACTTGGTATTAAGATTTATAGAGATAGATTGAAGAAGTTGCTGGGTTTGACCAAAAGTACATACATTGAGAAGGTATTGAAACAATACAACATGCTTGAGTCTAAGAAAGAATTCTTATTCATGTCTCATAGTGTGAGTCTCTCTAAGAACCAGTGTCCTAAATCTTGTGAAGATAAGGATTGCATGAAGTCGATTCAATTTGCTTCGGCAATTAGATCAATCATGCATGCAATGATATGTACTCATCCCGATGTCTCTTATGCTTTGAGCATAGCTAGCAGGTATCAGTCTGATCCCGGTGATAGTCACTGGATAACCGTCAAGAATATCCTAAAGTACTTGAGAAGGAATAGGGATATGTTCTTGGTATTTGGAGGAGAGGAAGAACTCGTTGTAAAGGGTTACATGGATGCTAGCTTCCAAACTGATAGAGAGGACTCAAAGTCTCAATCAGGGTTTATTTTTTGCCTAAATAGAGGAGCTGTTAGCTGGAAGAGTTCCAAGCAGGAGACAGTTGCTGATTCTACATCTGAGGTCGTGTATATCGTTGTTGCTAATGCGGCGAAGGAGGCTATATGGATTAGGAAATTCATTGACGAGTTAGATGTATTTCCTAGCATTGTTGGTCCCGTAGTTTTCTACTGTGACAACCACGGTGCAATTACACTTTCTTCAGAACCTAGATCTCATCAGCGCTCAGAGCACATATTTCGGCGGTTCCATTTTATTCATGAGATTGTCGATCGAGGAGATGTGAACATATGTACAGTGATGACTGAAGAAAATATTGCAGATCCACTAACAAAGCCTCTCGCACAGAGAAAGCTTGATGGTCATGTTAGATCAATGGTATAAGATACCTGAATGATCAACTTTAATAGGAGTCATGTGGATTGTATATTTGTCGGTTGTTGTAATAATTCATTTGATGAATAGAGTATTATACATTTCATTTTATATTTTTAACAAGTTCTTATATTGTGTAAATTCATTTATATTGTAATAAATTAATTTAACGTAATAAATGCCCTTAGAATATTTGCTTCCATCGGAGTCAAGTGGTGAGTTGAATGTGAGAGCCTATGTTCTTAGAAGCACATTCTTAAATGGTCCCTGGTCGACGTGTCATCTTAGAAGCTAAGGGATATGATGATACATTAAGACGAATATGTGCATTGACTGATGACCGGTTCTCACAGGTCATGATATTGTGAAATCAAATCATCACATGGGTACTTGCTAGTGAACAAGTTGTACTGGACAGACCCACCATGAGAATATTTTGTGGATTGTTATATGAACATGTCACAAGTATGGCTCAAGTGGCAATGGTGTTTGTGATCCTTTGACCTGAAGTCATGACATTCATCAAGTGAGGAAGAGCGTGCTTTGATGATATCAAAAATCCAGTCTTGAGAAAGTTGGATGATAAAGGTGGTTATTGGGTACGTTACGAATCATTTGGGTGTTTGTATGTGGACAGAGATGAGATTTGTCCTCCTATATGATAGGAGTTGCATCCATGGGCCCCTTGATGGAATGAGTCTGAGAAATGCATGATCATGCTTGGTTGAGTCAATATATGATATTGGACTCACTAATTTTTGGAAGTCCATTCTAGATCAAGAAACTAAAATTGAACAATTATGAGGGTGACATGGTCTATACCTCTAATTTTATCCAAATGCAAGGGATGAAGGGACATGACAGCACTATTACATTGGTAACAATGACTTTTCAGTTATAAACTCTTATTGCTTGTGGAGCAATGATGTATTGCTAGATGTCTCTCATTGTTTGTGAATCTTTTATTTGATACTTTCAAGATCAAGTGAGAGACTATTGGTGTTACCATTGTGATCTGAAAGTGACCAAGCATGTAGTCTCACTGCCAACGCAATGCGAGCCTATCAGGGTCGCACATAAGAGCGTTTGGAGAATTTGGAGAAATGGATTATGTTGGTCTTACTCATGTGATGATTGAAGGACCAAGTACTGAAAAGCGTTGAGTATGGTGAGTTCACTCAGTCAGGCGTCGAGTGTGTCGAGACCATTCGACGCTTCGTTGAGTCAAGTGTTGATTCGTCGAGTTGGCGTCGAGTGCATTGAGACCATTCGGTGCTTCGTTGAGTCCAGTGTTGATTCGTTGAGTATGACATTAAGTGCATCGAGACCACTCGACGCTTCATTGAGTCAAGTGTTGATTCGTCGAGTCTGGCGTTAAGTGCGTCGGGACCACTCGACGCTTCGTCGAGTCAAGTGTTGATTCATCAAGTTGGCATCGAGTGCGTCGAGGCCATTCGACGACTCGTCGAGTCAAGTGTTGATTCATCGAGTCTGGAGTTGAGTGCGTTGATACCACTCAACTCTTCGTCGAATCAAGTGTTGATTCGTCGAGATGTTGAGAGCAATGTGTCCACTCGACGATTCGTCGAGTCAAGGGTTGATTTTACGAATTATATTCTATATATTATGGGTCTGCCGATAGCGACGGATTTCTATTGTTTATTCCTTTGGGTATAAATAGAAGTCGTCTTAGGGTTTTGCGACATGCATGAAAGTGAAAGCCGCTAAGAACCTGTGCAAAACCCGAGATGGAAAAAGGTCGACGGAAAGTGTTTCCGAATCTCCCGATCTCATCGTCGTCGCTCAGTCCGTTTTCGGAGCCTGTCGCAGCCATCTTTTCTAGAACAGATCTAGCAGTCTGTGAAGATGCAGAGTGCCTTTACTCCAACATAGATCTTGTACGACAAGAGTCTAAGGGTTCTCCCGTTCGTGTGGATCACATGTAGAGGCGTGGATACATTTCTGCTCTCGGAACTCCAGTCACTTGTGTCCGCCGGTTTTCTTGGAGCATCTTGGTTGAGTAATGACTCAATCCTGCAAAGGTAAATTTTGATTTACATCACTTTACTTATTGATCTATGTTCATCACAATATCTATTTTTTGGGCTTTTCTTGTTCCTTCTTCCGCTACGCATAAGTATTGTGTTGTATCGAAAAACCCAACAGGATCAACCTTGCCCTTGCTCGTCTATCTTTCCCCTTCTTTTACCTCAAGAATCCAAGAGAGAGAGAGAGTGAAAATGAGAAAATATTATCATCTCAACCTCTTATCAAAGGCTACCGCCGCGCGGTACCTTAGGAGGTGGCCCCTTGGCCCAATCGGCGCCGTTCTGCCTCTCAAAGACCGCCTCAACCTTATCTGACAAGTGGCACACTACCGCCAGCGTTACCGCTACCACCGGGCGGTACCGTCCAGAGACGAAGGTCGATTTAATTCATTGTCTACTGCTCCATGATATCATGCTCCCAACGCGCGATACCTACCAGAGACGTTGGTCTGTTAAATCAGCTGTCTACCGCCAGCGCTAGCTCTACCGCCTAGAGGTAACCTCCAGTGACCAATTACCTGTTGTTTTTAGGAAATTTGGGCCATTACACAACTCCTTCTTTATCAGTAGCATGGTATGGCTGAAAATTAACCCTGCAGTATTTTTTGAAGTGACCAGGCTTGTTGCACATGTTGCACCTAGGTCCTCCCTTCTTCTCTCCATTCTGCTTATGAGCCTTGCTCCTCTTCTATTGTGATGAAGTTAAAGGATCATCATCCACATATCACTTTTTCTTTCTATTTCATCTCTTCTTCTTCCCTGAATAAAGAACATCATTATCTCCTCCTGAGTTAGTACACTCATCCATTTGCCTTGCCAAGACCTCCTATGAAGCTAACAAATTCTTCAACTCTAGCAATGATGACTGATTATCTTAGCCCTGCACAGAAGTAACAAAGATCATGTACTCCTTTGACAAGCCGTGAATGATGTGCCTTTTTAGCTTCACCTCTGAGATGGGCTCATTTGGGTCCAATGCTGAAATCTCAACACACAGGTTCTTCATCTTTAAGAAGAAAGATGACATCGACAGATCCCCCTGAGTTGCTCTCGCTAATTAATTCTCTAGAAATTATAGTCGAGCTACGTTCTCCTTGTTGAACAAGTCATCCAAAGCTGTCCAAATTTCAGCAGCCGACCTACATTGAATGATGTGGTCAAATAACTCTGGTGAGATCGCCCGCTTGAGTGTGAACTCTGCCTTTGCATTTGTTCTCCTTCAAGCCCTCATCGCCTGATAATTTCCTCCAACAACAATCATCTTTTGTCTCTCCACTCCACCAACGACCTCCCAGAGGTCTTCGTTAAGAAGATAACTCTTAATGCATGACTTCCACTTCTTGTACTTAGTTTGCAACAAGAGTTCAATTCCGAGACCTTTTGTGCAACCACCTTCCATTGTTAGATTCTTGGTTCACTTGAACTTCCAAAGGTACTTAGCAAACCTCTATGACTGATCACTACAAAAACTTTTGTACCTCTGATATCATGTAAAATTTTGTGAAGCGAGTAGGTCACAGGAACACAAAACCAACCAAGTCAAATAAACCTGTAGTTGATAGAAGAACATGAGCTGAAATTGTATTAACAATCTTCTTTACAAAGTGAGACATACATTGCAAGACATGATTTCATAATGCACCAGATAGAGATCAACTAAAAATAAACAAGAATAACAAGCGGACAAACTACAATCAGAGACCGTCTAGCCGCGCACTGCAACCAGAGACCGCACCTGCAATTAAGACCGCTTATCCGCCAAGCTATCTGTCCACCCAAACAAAACCAGGCGAACTGTTGTTTATTAACTGATGAGGAACTACCAGTCCGCACGTTTGTCCACCTGACCGCAAGGATCAGCTAACCACAAAATTCGTTGCAAACTGCTGAATCAAGAACTGTCTGTTAGACCTCATAAGCCATCCCCATTCTGATGAGTGGCTAATCACTTTGAGCCCTCGATATCAGAGAGCATTGTGATATAAAATGTTTTAAATAACTAAAGGTTTTATTTTTCTATTTAATTAAAAAATTTAAGGTTTACCCCGGTTTAACGACGCGTAGAACCACATATCGATGTGCGGGCTCTATTTCCTTTATTCATACGCTAGCTAGCCGAGAGGCCGTGCGTATGGACTGATCACTCCTGGGTATAGAAAGTTCTGCACTAACCCTCGAAAGAGGAGGTACGCAAACACTACTGGATTGGGTTCCCACCCAATAGCGGGGTTCTTAGCGTAATGCGGGCATTTAGAGCGGCGAGCTGACTTATTGAAGCTAGCTAAGAAAAACTGTCAAGGAAGAAAACCGTCTAGTCGCTCAAACCACATGTTGTTAACTACCGCCGACTGCTACCAGCTATTCACACTACCTCCTCTAACTTATCGAGAACCAGTTTCCTGGTTGCCAAATGCTAGCCGCACAATCAGCAAACACATCAATAAACTGGTCACTTCTCCTTGTTGTGCAGTTAGAAAAAACGTAACTACCGAGTTTAACCCAAACTACAGTTCTTATAGTTTTTGTTATTTATGCCAAGGTTAGCACCCCTTGAAAGTGCAAGTTAGATCTGATATACTCTAGAGGGGGATGGATAGAGTATGTTGCTTGCTAAAAACTTTTTACAACTTTTGTTGTATTCCTAAGTGAACAGGGAAGCAAATGAAATAAAATGAACACAGCAACTATCTAAACAAAAAGCAATCACAAACCACAACCAGAAAACAAAAAGAAAGTAAACAACCAGAAGACACAAGGAGCTATAGTGGTTCCCCAATCAATCTGGGTACATCCACTCTTCTACCACCGTAGGTAGGAATCCACTGCAAGATGAGTTGATCAGGTGTCCTGGGCACCAATGAGCTTTTGATAAGGTGCTCAAAAACCAAACCAGATTTTTTGATCAGGTGTCTTGCCACCACTGAGTTTTGACAAGGTCTCAGAAACCAGCACAAACTTTTGAAGGGAGTTTGAAAAACCCTTTACAACAGAGAGAGAGAGAGAGGGATGAGATGATCTTCTCTGTCAACAATCAGAGAGAAGATAGTGGATGTTGTCAAAGCTCCCCCTGAGATCTTGAGTTGTTCAGGAAGTGAAGCTTTGCAGTAGGGTGATAGGCCTTCAGAAAATTTGATCTCCAGCAAAAGATGATTTCAGCAACAACTGAAATGTGTGGTGTCTGGAGTCTTGAATGATGATGGCTTTTGAACACTGGAATCAAAAGGGATCTGAAAATTTCAGTATAGTGATCTTTTTATGATGGTGTTCTTGTATGAATTCTAAGACTGAGAATGTCTGCAACTCTTTCTCTTCTGTTGTGTAATTGTTGTTGTTGCAGAATATGTGTGTCAGAGAAGAATGAAAAACTGATCTTTTATTCCTTAGATCTGAATAGAATACTTCTCTGTCCAAGATAGCCGTTAGCCAGTCATAAATGACTTCCTTAACTGCATTTATCTTCTGGAGGAAAGTCCAATAAAAACATTCCTTTGAAAATCCCTTGAAACTTGCTCTAGATTAATTGAAAACGGCTACAAGATCCTTGAAATAAATGCTGAGAATAATTCCACAACTGTCTGAATTTGAATCTTGAAAAACGTCGATCTCACCAGAAAAGCGTCGAACTGAGCTTCACTATCGTTGAACTGAGCTCAAAGACTGGTCTTAGACTGAAACAGAGATCGTCGATCTGAGCTCAACTATCATCGAACTGAGATCAGAGATAGAGAAACAAACTGGAGACAAGAACGTCGATTTGAGCTCGAAGATCGTCGAATGGAGTTCGACGACTTGTTGAAGTTGAGCTCAGAGATCGTCGAATGGAGTTCGACGATTCGTCGAAGTGAGCTCAGCGATTGTCGAATGGAGTTCGACGATTCGTCGTACTGAGCTCGACGAAATGACTTAGTCTCCTGAACTGAAATCTCTGGTCATGAGGGCAGCTTTTAAACCTAAATACTAACTCTTAGACTCAATTCTAATTGACCTTTAGATCTATACAAGGAGGTCAAAACAGATTTCCTAAAAGACATAGTGATCCTTGCCCAAATCAGTAATAGGGTGTTCCAACACACCTATTTATAGACAGGCAAGCAAATACCATCACCGCCCAGGGGGATAGAATAATTGTTAGTGACGTGGCAGCTAGCAGCACCAGTACGCCTAACATGTGAACTGCCAACACCAGACCAAGCACGGTTAACATCATTAGTATGCACAACTATGTGGACAACAAGCTCAATCCACGTGGACTTAAGCAGCCAAGCAGACAGGCACGCGACCTGACCCAACCGCGCCAAAGGGGGTCTGCCGGTCACTACGGTCTCCTAATCCAGACCGCGCAGCTCGTGGTTAGTTAAAACTAACCGCACGGTTAACACCCTGGGATCTTGCTGTGACAGACCGCGGAACGAAGAATGGCTGAGAAACTAGAAAGTTCGTCAGAACTTAGCCGAGCTACCCGCGCAGTCTCTGCGATCTGTGCGATCTGTGCGATCTGCACCATTCTGGCTACCCACTTTCAACTTCAATATTTTCAACAAAACATGCAACTATGCATGTGCAGGAAAACCGAAAACCGCACCAAACTGACAAACCGCACCACACTGCACCACACCGCACCGCTTTTCAAACCGCACCGCACGGTTGCGGTGCGGTTCGATTTTGTGTGTCAAAACCGGGCCCCAATCGGAGCGGTGCGGTTTATAACTTCATAAAACCGAGAAAACCGCACCGCACCGACAGCATATTTAGGGATACATTTATGAATTTTGGAGGGATTTATCTCAAAATTTATCTAGAGTTTTAGCTAAGGATTAATCAATAGTTTTAATATAGAATTTTTTGGGATTTTTCTCGAAGTGTTCATAAAGAGGTTTAACTGGAGATTTATCTTAGTCTCTGTTTTTGATGTTATATAAAAATTTATCTTAATTTATCTGACGATTTATAATGGATAGAGAATATTATGTCAACTCTAAAAGGTATCATCCACCAAAATTAGATAGTTGGACAACATGTTATCACCATTTATACTCTGGATGTATTGAGAGTAATGAGTAACAATCAGAAAGCTCCGAGAAGGGTGCTCCAGTGCTGTAGCGAGTACTCCAGGCTCACAAGCAAAATGTTGAAAATGGAAACTACTATGTCGCGGAAGTTGTAATGCGATGAAAAAATTAAAGTATATCTTGACCCCAATTCATTTTGACTGCGGGCAATATTGGGAATATTGCCAAACAACAGTTTTAATGCAGGTTATAGGCATCATTTTATTGGTCCATTACTCATGGGAGATAATGTTGTGTGATTGTGTAATGCTAACACGCTAGCTCCGAATTAGATCAAGTTGTTTGACATTCACAATTTAAGCTAATAAATCTTGTTAGAAATTGAAAAGTGGTTACGATGAGTTGTCCAAGAATGAATGTGATTATTAAAAAAACAGTGAAAACGGAAACCACACCGCAAAAACCGACCGCAAACCGCACCGAATCGAACCCGCATCGTACGGTTTCGGTTCGGTGCGGTGCGGTTTTGGTTGTTCAAAAACCGCACCCATGCGGTGCGGTTTCGGTTTGGGCCCAAACCTCACCGAACCGCACCTCTTGCGGGCCTACATGCAACTAGCATCATTGCTGAACTCTAACCAGAAATCAATCGAAACAATTCTCTAATCACAAAACGCCAATGCATTGATGCGAGCATCCAACATAACCAATAGATGTGGGAGAAGAAAATCTCACTTGCTGCAAATGTTTTTATCACAGATTTTCATGGTATATTGAGGGAAATCAACAAGCCCGCAAGAATCCTAACCTGAAAGATGGAATATTGGAGGCTGCGTGCGTGAAAATGAGAGAGGGGTCCAATAATTAGGTGAAAAAAAGCTCCTGGCAGGTGCGTGCGTGAAAAATTTAGACATTTTGTAGAAAAAAACAAGAGAGGGGGTCGGGTAACCAGTTCTGCTTGAATCCTAAATGGCGGCAAGAACGATGGAATCCACAGAGAAGTCGCTCCCTGAAATCTCAGGCCGTCGGCGATAAGGAGCAAGTTGTCGGCGATCAGAAGCAAGCGGTTGGTGAAGCACAGGGTTTTGATGGGAGAAACTACTGGAGCAACGGAAGGCGGAATTTTTGGGTCCGGGTTTCTGGATGGAACCGGAACCAATAAAAAAGGTGAATGCATGGGCCACGGGCAAAAATGTATATCAGACTCCCAAAATGTGTGGACCCCATATACCTTTTAACGACAGATCCGAGCTCCCGGATCGAGATTTGAAACCGGGAGTCGGACCTAAAAATCTATCCAACGGATGAGGGTTTTGACGGTGCGGTGTGTCTACAGGGAGCAGCGGATGAGAGTTTTGACAGTACCACGCGCTTACTACAGGAGCATCGAATGACAGTTTTGTTGGAGCAGTGGATGAGGATTTTAAGTTTTAACCTAATAACTATCACAACACTTATTTTAAAACGTAATAGAAATTTTAGCTATGTTTTTTTAGGAAGTTGTTATAGATCAATCAAAGTTGGTTATAAATGCAGCCTCCATGCAACTAGCCCCACTTCTTCCTTCGACAGCAGCGCTGATGTCATTCCTCCTCCATACGACTCCCCGGGTATTTACCCTAACTTCGTCTCCATCCTCTCAGGCGACCATCGGTTGTTCTTTGAAATAATTTTGTTAGAACTTTTAATTGCCGGTATTTTCCCTAGCTTCGGTCTCTCCCGATTCCTCTCCTCCCTCGCTAATTTTTTTCTCAGGATTAAGGCTCCGTTTGGGGGGAGTTATTTTCACCGGTCAAGCGGTTACGAGAGCATGGACCGGACCATAATTATGGTCAGATTCATGCGGTCGTAACCGCTTGACCGGTGAAAATATGTCCTCCCAAACGGAGACCAAGTCAATTTCGTTTTCTTCACTACTGCATAAATTAGAAATCGGAAGATTTTGTTCCCAGAAATTTTAGTTTTTCTTAATTTCAGTTTCTGAACCCTCCATTACTGCAGCAAATAATTAATTTCTTAATTAGAAATCGGAAGATTTTGTATCAATTAGAAATCGATAGTTCTCAATCCCTCATTAATTTCAGTTTTTCTTAATTAGAATAGATTTTTTGTTCATTTTATTCTCAAAAATTTTGTTCTTAGATTTCTTAATTAGAAATTGTTCTAACAAAAATTTTGTTCTTAAGTTGTTCTTAATTAGAACAAAGATTTTTAGAACATAAATTATTAGAATAAATTTTGATCTCAGGTTGTTAAATAGATTTTTTTTCCTCTAATATGATATAAAATGTTTACAAAAAAAATAATTTCTTTTAATTTTTGAATTAATCTGTATATAATCATTTTATATAATCATTCTATATATATCCAAATTCAATTTGTGTATAACAACTTTTTCTTTTATCAACAATGGCCGCCAAAAAAACGCCGCAGATAACAAGTGTTTGGCCACACTTTTTAAAATACCACAAAAAGGCATTGCTGTAAAACAAAAAGATTTTAGAAGTTTATCCGCTTGGAAGTGCTTTTTGTTATTCCTTTATTTGTAAAATATTGATTTTTAAGAAATGACTTTCTATTCATATCAATGCATGTAAAAATTGACATTAAATTTCATTTCAATTTTATTATTGGCTACATAAAGATTTTTTTTATCATAAAACTTGACATTTGTCACTTTTGTTTCTTCAGATTAAGGATACCCGATACTCACATTCATAAATTGTATATAAAAAATTACAACACGAATAAAAGTAAGGTGTTTATATTGTATATAAAAATAAAAGTATAACGATAAAATCTCACGGTCATTTTTATATTGCTGAAGAAAAAGTGCACTACTAAAAAAAAATTCGCCTGAGTGAAAAATCGTGCGACCGAGCAAAAAAATACAAGCTCGGGCCCAAAACGTGCGTTGGGGCAAAAAATACGCTACGAGGCAAAAAAACACCGACACGAGTAAAAAATGAGCATTTGAACAAAATCGCATGCCCGATCAAGAAGAGTCGGTGCGAAAATGCACGCCCGTGCAAAAACATGCGCTCGGGCGAAAAACGCGTGCCCCGGTAAAAAATGCACGCCTGGGTGAATAAACGCACGTCCCGACGAAAATGTGTTTCGCGGCGAAAACGAGCTCCACTGCAAAAACACGTGCCTCGGCAAAAAACACACTCCCCGACGAAAAAATCCACCCACAGGCGAAAAGTGTGCGTCTTGGCAAAAATGCGCGTCCGTGAGAAAAAACATGTGTCCCGGCGAAAAAACCCACGCATGATCCAAAAATACACTTCCGGGCAAAAAAAACACAGGTTGAGGCGAGAAATACGCACCCAGACAAAAAATACACACCCATGACGAAAAATGTGCTGTCGGACGAAAAAATTCATGCCCGGATAATATACATATGTGTGCCCAAATGAAAATTACACGCTCATTCGAAAAAAAACATTCACCCGGGCTAAAATCTAGATCAAAACCGGCACTACGTGGTAGACATTAGGTTGAGGGGTTTTTTTTAAGGTTTAATTGAATATCGATCACTTAAAAAAACTCCTCCAATGAAAGCACTTGCCAATATGCATGAGATGCCTTCTTTATTATTATTAAAGATCTATCACTTGATATCTTAAATTAATATTAAAATTCACATGGAGTTATCCCAATATAAATTATAATTATAATTCGTATGGAGTTGGATCAAGTCGTTGGAAAGAGAGAAAAAAAAGTTAAATTAACTCTTTCTAGCTTGCATTAAGCCGACATATGTCGATCACAATTACAAAAAATAAAATTGGGTTAGATTTGGTCAATGCTGTTGAGGAATAACGGCTAATATATCTCCTAAACTAGGCCTGTCCAAAAGGCCCGATCGGGCCGGCCCGGACCGGCCCGGACCGGGCCTGATCGCGCACGAGCTTTTGCAAATCGGGCCAAGCCCGGGCCCTTTCTTTATCGTGCTTGGGCCGGGCCCTGGCTTTGACCCCAGGAAGGGGCCCGAGCCGGCCCCCCGGGCCGGGCCGGGCCGAGCCCTCTTAAGAAAAAGTGCTACTTAAAAAAATTGAAATAAAAAATAGAATAAAAAAATTTATTAATATTAAAATTTTAAAAAACAAAATTACACTTTAAAAAATAAAAATAGAAAAAAAATAGAATTTATTATTTTTAATGATAATAAAAAAATTACATTTTTACAAATTCAGGTTGTTCATCTCCTCTTCAATTTCCTCGGAGCTTTTCTCAAACGCTGAAATGTGTTGTTTTCTATTCGCAGCATCCAAATAATTCTTGTAGCAGATGCATAGTTCTAGTGATTTTTCATTTATTCGGCTGCTCCGCGTGTTCAAAATTCTGTCACTAAGAGAAAAAACGGACTTCGAAGCTACTGTACTAGCTTGAATTGTTAGTAAATCACGGGTCATATAGGCCAAAATAAGATAGGTATTAACTTTACCTTTCCACCACTTTAAGATATCGAAGTTTCTGATCTCTTCCGTAGTCATAAAATCACAAAATTGTGTTTTCGTATACAGGCCTAATTCGTTTAAACTACTCGATATGCGTGTTTTTTTTCCTGAAAGTTAATTCTAAAATTTTATTTTTAAAAGAATCTTTTGTCCTAGGTTGTGTTATTTCTTCTCGGGGTCGTGAGTCATATAAGTTGTCGTAATAATTAAAACATTCGGTAAAAATAGAATTAAATTTAGTAGTACTAACGTCGTCAACTTCATCGAAACTTATATTTATGTATAAGCTAACGTTAATTTCATCTATTAAATTTTCTACGCCGTCTACAGCGAATAACGAGTTTGAAGCGGCAGCGCATGAAAATGCAGGAGGCATTTCTCTATAATATTTTAAAAAATTTTCTTCTATTACTTCAATTAAAAGAAGTCATCCGGAGTGTTGCTTAAAATAATTAATTTTTGTGCGATATTTACAAAATTTTCAACTACCAGATAAAAAAACAGTCGCCCTATAAAAATATTTTAATAAATCCATATAATGAAATAGTACGTCTCAATCGTTATCAGTTAAATTATGATTATATGTCATAGTGTAATATTACATAAGAAGTGTTTTTTGTTGAAACGCTTTTTTTAACAATTTATATGTTGAGTTCCATCTTACAGACATATCAAATTGAGGTTTCGAATATTTTTTACTTTATTCGATCACAAATTTTCGAAAATCTTGACTTCGTTGTTTGGTACAATAAATAAATCTAAGCATAGTCCGAATTTTTTCAACATATGTTTCCATAGGTTCTAAACTATCTTGTACCACTAAGTTTAAAACATGACACGTTTTTTCACATCGAGAGTGAAAAAACGCACTGTTGAGCATTGGTTTTAATTCACGTTTTAACCACTCTACTGCGGTGTTGTTATTACTAGCGTTATCAAAAGAAATACTCATTATTTTATCTTTTATTTTAAATTCACGCAAATATTTAATATTTACCGAATATATAACCTTACCCGTGTGCGGAAATTCAAAACCTTCAAAACATATTACGCGCTTATTTAACTCTCATGAAAAAGGATCGATCCAATGAGTCGTGATACAAATATAAGATAACCATACCCTTACGCTGCTACTCCAAACATCGCTCGTTAAACTCACACGTCCCTCGAAAGTTTCAAAAAAATTTATTAAATCTTGTTTTGCGTCAAAATATAATTTAAGTGTGTCGCGTCTGGTAGTGGATCTACTTACCTGTTGATATTTGGGCTGAATCCCTTCGTGTATGTACTCCGTCGTCTCATCGTTGTCGTAGTGACTGAATGGCAACCCACATCTGATGACGTTTTTCATCTGTATGTCTCACTATCTTGCTTGATCGTACGTCCAAATTTTTCATGATGCTGATATTTGTCCATGACTGGCCTCGGGAGCTTGCTTCGCAAAATACGACTTAACATGTCTCGCTAGTGTTGAGTTGCCAGTAAGAGTTAGCAACTTTGAGCACAACTTGCACCGCGCATTGAATTCATCGCCGACTTTAACCTTGTCGAAATGCTCCCAGACGGGCGCCCTCCGATTATGCTCCATCACTTCGGTCATGCTTTGAGTCGACGATGCCGGCGTTGAGGAGGACGATGTCATGCAGCGAGAGAGAGTAAGAGAGTAAGAGAGAGAGAGAGTAAGTGAGAGAGAGTGGAAGAGAGAGAGTGAGAGGATCGGGTAGGGGGGTTTATAAAAAAAAATTCTAATAAAAAAAATATATTTTTTAATATGGCCTAGGGCCTAGGATGTTGCCTAGGCCCTAGGCCACATTACTGCAGCCAGCAGGGCTGTCAGTAGCAGCCCTGCTGGCTGCAGTTCCAACGGCTCTAAGAGCCATTGGATTTCCAACGGCCCTTAGAGTCGTTGGCCAGCAGGTTTGGGCCGGCCTGTGGGCCCGGTCCGGGCTTCGTCCGGGCCCGAGTCCGGGCCCAGGCCGGCCCGACTTTCGGGCTTTGCCCGGCCCGGCCCGGGCCGGGCATCGGGCCGGGCTAGCCCCCAAAACCAGTGCCGTAGGCATATTAACAGGGCCCTGAGCCCGGTCTCGGCCCGGGCCGTGGTTATTCCGGGCCGGACCAAAATGGGCTTTCGCCGGGCCGGCTCGGGCCCGCCCACTATGCCCGGGCCTTTTGGACAGGCCTATTCTAAACTCTATTAATCGCCTTATTTCGTTATTATTTGTATGTTTAATCAAACAAAAGTTTGATAAAGATATTGTACAATTGATAATATGAAAATTTTGCTGAGCATGGGCTACATGTAATGGCTGAACTAGAATTCAGACTCAGCCAAGTCACCAAGTAAAAAATATATACATAATTTCATAGTTTGATTATAATATTCATATTGATAGGTAGAGAGTCATCTTCTCAAAAGAATCAAATATGCACTTAATTAAAAAAATATCAATAATATTTTTAATGTGAAAAAATTAGAAATTAGAAAAAAAACAAATGATTAGACCTATGATTACAATATTCACATGCACAGGTAGAGAGAGTCTAGTGATGATTATATTTGATCTAATTAATGAACATTTGACAATTAGCTATATAATTTCAATTTTGTAAAATTGGTAGTTTTGTCAAATCTTCATGAAAACATTTGAGAGAATGGTTTATCTTGTGTAATTTTTCGATACGAGTCCAACGCCACTTTCGGATTTGAATTCCGTTAAGCGGTTGAGGAGAGATCATCTATTATTATTTGTAAGTTCGCCAAGGCCAAAAAAACTATATTTTTTCTGCGAAAATTGAACCTGGGCATGTGCCCGGGTGTGCCCGTGAGTAGTTCCGCCCCTGGCTACATGACCAACATGGTCTTGAATGTTGGCAATTGGACCTCTGCGTGCAGTACAGTGTGTGGTTCTGTGGTGAATCATGAGGAAGCAGGTGTGCGTGTAGCATGCTAAATACATGAGGGCATACTGACGGCGATGAGTGTCTTGGAGCTGGCGAAGCCCAAGCAAAGCCTCTCCCAATAGACTTCTAGGTTGACAACTTCTAGATGAAAGGAGGTGCATGCATGAATCATGCATGAACATTGGAGAGAAATTTACTTAGCGTAAGTAAGCTCAAATATCAAAGACATCTTTTTGAAATAATTGGCAAAGTTGTCATGCTTAGGAAACTCATAACCATGAGTGCCTGTGACTCACATATGGAGCTTGATCTTGTTGAGGTATATTGAAATAGGCGTGACGGGTGCTTAATGTGTTGTGTTTAGGATCCGATAGAAATCCAACAACCTGTAATCAGGTATTTTGGGTTTTTCCTATAAATATTCATGCTAGGGGCTACAAGTAGATCGTTCCAAACTTGACGGTCACGCGAATACTTCGAGCACAACTCTTTCATTCTCGAAGAATTTTTCGTGTTGCCCTAGCCCCGCTCCCGTACCCGTCGTTCACGATTCTCCCATTCGCGATTTTCCCCGTTCATGATTCTGCTGTGTCGTCCGCCACTTGATCGCAGTTGTAGATCGGGAAACTGTGCTGCTCCGCCGTCTCCCCGCTGCAATTTTCCTGTGGCAATTTTGCCGCTCGATCGAAGAAATAAGCCGGCGCCGATCGCTTGTGTTCTGCACCGCTGGGTTTTCTTCTCATGTTTTCGGTGAGATCGACTGCCGATCGAGTCTTGTTCGTCTCCTCCTCGCGTCTGTTCTTTGTCGCCGATCTAGGGCACGATTGGAGAAGGATCGCGCTGCATCTCTCAATTGGAGAGAAGATTGAAGAAGAAACTCTTCCGTCGTAACTGTTTTCTCCTATCGTCGCCTGAAGCAAAGGCGCGAACGAAGGGGGAGTTTTCCCGTCGTCGATCGCAGAGAAGTTTAATCCTGTCGCCAAATCAAGATAGGCTCCGCCGGGATTTTTTGTGTTGTGCACTTCCGCCGATCTGGGGGAGAAACTATCCCTGCTTTCAAACGCGTCGACCGCAAAGTTGGCTTCACCCATTTCCTTACCTGGATCTAGGTCTTCACGCCAAGAGCCGTTTGACGCCGCCTGAGAGGAAGTCACCGATTGCTCATGTGATTTTGATCAGATCGGGATTCTCTTGTTGTAGCTAGGGACTAGATACGTCGATATGTCCACCTCCCTGGATCTCAGCAGCTACCTATTGTGGAGCAGGAAAACAACAACCAATCAGAGGGGGAAGTTGTTGTTCTTCGTAGCAGAAATTCTATGATCTGGATTTATCTGTTTTAGGAAACATTAGGACTTCATTTCTGTTCCATTCAGCAAAGGAAAATGTGATCTTGCCATTCACTTCCTCTTGAACAAGATATCTAAGGCTAAATCCTTTTGTGGAATCCCTTGCCGATAGTCTTCTTTTGCAAGGCCTCGATGGAAGAAACTCCAGATCTATCATCCACCAAGAAGAATTCCCTCTCAATAATTTTGGTATCTGATATAGGTCTTTTGTGAGCATTGTCACAGATTCTTGCGCTTTTGCGGAGCTCTATCGTGGATCTCTTGCATTTACCGAGCATTAATGCTTGTGAGGAGTCTATTGTTGTTTTATGATCTTCGTCTTTGGAGGAGTTCTTGTCTCCTTTGCTTCGCTTAGAGGATTTCTTATTGCTGCTTTTTCGAGGAGTCCTAATCTTTGGTGATTGTGTGTTAGCTGGAAAGGAGGAGCAAAACAAATTTACTGGATTGGATCTGAAGACTTTGTCATCTCCGCAAGGATTAGGTGATTTTGTTTTAGTTTTCTAATTTAATTCAAGATGGAGATGTATCAAATGAAAATGCAGGTCAGTCTGAAAAACCTCAAGTGCCTCATATGCATTGAGGATGAGAACCGGACTAGGCATGCCTTAGAGACGATTAGCAAGCAAACCTCTGTTGCTAATATGCTAACGCATCCTAAGCCCAAGTCTAAGCCTGGAAAGGCCAGACCACCGACCAGTGCACCCGCAGTTGCTGCCACCAGCAAAAAGATTAAAAAGTTCAAAGACAAAGGCTACAACTGCAACAAATGGGGTCACTGTGATTCCGAGTGCAAGCAGCCCAAAAAGGGCGAATCCAGCACACCCAGGACTGATAACAAAGCCATATGGTTTATCAGACCGCGCCTACAAACTTTGTTGCCATGGTCAGAAAGGGGAAGGCCAGCTTAGAGTGGTGGCTCGATTCAGGTGCTACCTGCCACGTCTACAAGAATTCTATGCTTTTGGAGGATGTCAAAGAAGTTAAAGAGACTGTCACTATTGCTAATGACGCTGTAGCTGATGTGTTGAGGGTGGGGAATGCTACTCTGACTCTCTCTTCATATACACTTTTACTTTTAAAGATTGTTAAATTTATACCCTCGTTAGCTTCTAATTCAATCTCTATTAGTCTGTTATGTGATGTGGGTATGTCGTTTAACATTAGTGGTCGTCGAGTAACCCTTATGGTTCACTCGCATTACTTTGTTTGTGCGTGTGTAGTTAATAGGATGTATAGGCCTAGTCTAGCAAACGAGGTAGTCAATCGGGTTAGTTCAAATTTGATAGATCCTAAGACTTTACATACAAGACTAGAACACGTGAACTACAGAAAACTACTTTTACTAGATAGAACTCATAACATTCCCTTAGACACAACCATTAAGTTTGATAAATGTGAAATTTGTGCTCAAACAAAGATAACTGAGACACCTTTTGGTTACGTTTCTAGGAGCACATAATTGCTAGAATTAATACATTCCGATATTTGTGATTATAAAAGTTTTGTCACATGAGGAGGTTAGAAGTATCTGATAACATTTATCGACGATTACTCTAGGTTTAGCCACATTTACCTACTTAAATCCAAAGATGAAGATTTTGAAAAATTTTGTATATTCAAAAATAGGGTTGAAAATCAAGTAGACATGAAAATTAAAAGGCTAAGGAGTGATAAAGGAGGCGAATATGTCTCGGGGGAGTTCAAAGATTTTCTTGACAGTAATGGCATAATTCCTAAAACAATTGCCCTGTATTCACCACAATCCAACAGTATCGCTGAGCGGGAAAATAGGACTTTATCAGAAATGTTGAATTCCATGTTGTTGATTGCTGGTATGCCTGCGGCCTACTAGAGTAAAGCCATCCTCACGTCAAATCACATTCTTAATAAAGTTCTTCAAGTTAAGTTGACTAAAACACCCTACGAGCTTTGGTTTAAGAGACCACCTAGATTTGACAATCTTAAGACATATGGTTGTATCGCTTATGTTAGGATATCATACTCTAGAAGAGCAAAGATTGGATCTAGGACAAATACTTGCGTCTATCTAGGATGTGGAGAGGGCAATGTTGCAGACATATTTCTAGATCTCTCGACTAACACTGTAATAGAATCTAGAGATGTAGTTTTCTTTGAGGATAAGTTCTTTAAAAATAAAAAACCTAACGCTTCCAAGTCTACCAGCTACTACTATTGAGCCTATTGATGAGCCAGAAAAAAGAAACCCTGACACAGAGCCCATAAACACTAGTGTTTTAGCATCTAAAAGATTATCTAATAGAGAACGATTGTCTAAAAGTTTCGGTACAGAGTTTGTGACTTATCAAGTTGAAGTTGATCCATCGACCTATAAGGAGGCGATGTGATCTAGGGATTCTCTATTATAGAAAGAAGTCATAGATGATGAGATGAATTCTCTATTGCAAAACCACACTTGGACTTTGGTCGATTTGCCCAAAGGGGCTAAAACCATTGGAAGTAAGTAGGTTTTGAAGAAGTAGTTTAATCCTGATGGGAGTATCACTAAATACAAAGCACGTCTAGTTGCCAAGGGCTACACTCAAGTGAGTGGTATAGACTATTTTGATATATACTCACCTGTTTGTCGTATTGCGACAGTTAGGATATTTATCGTGTTAGCATCTATTGAACATTTTGTTATTCATCAGATGGATGTCAAGACTGTATTTCTTAATGGAGATCTGACTGAGAAGATCTATATACACCAACCCGAAGGGTTTGTCGTAGAAGGTCTAGAGAATAAGGTCTGTAAGTTGATTAAGTCACTATACGGATTGAAGCAAGTACCGAAATTGTGGCACCAGAAATTTGACACTTGTGTTAAAGACTTGAGCTTCAAGTCTAGTCTATTAGATAAATGTATGTACGTGAGAAAAAATTCAGATAAATTCATAATTATATGCTTGTACGTTGACGACATGCTAATTCTAGACACTAATCAGTCTGAGGTGGAAGACGTGAAAGTAATATTGATGACTAAATTTAGCATAATAGACTTGGGAGTGGTGAAGACCATCCTAGATATGGAAGTAAACTTCACTGAAAAGGATATTACCCTAAGTCAGAGTCACTACATTAGAAATCTACTAGAAAAGTTGGGTTACGTTAGTAGCAGAAAGGCTGAGACTTCATACGACTATAACAATAAACTGAAACTGAAAGAAGGTTCACCTATTAGATAGTTGGATAACTCCAAACTCATAGGAAGTCTCATGTATGCTACAACATGCACTAGACCTGACATAGCCTTTATGGTCGGCATGTTGAGTAGATTCACGAGTAACTCTGGGAAGGACCACTGGGACACCTTGAACAGGCTAATGAGATACTTAAAGTATACTGAGAAGTATGTTTTATGTTACAGTGGACATCCTCATGTGCTTGAGGGGTATTTTGATGCCTCCTAGTGCTCAGAAATTGCTGATAGTAGATCCACTAGTGGTTTTGTATTTACCCTAGGTGGAGCATCAGTAGCTTGGAAGTCAAAGAGGCTGACGTGCATTGCACTATCCTCTATGGAATCAGAACTCTATAATCTCGCTTCAGCTAGAGAAGAAGCAGAGTGGATAAGAGATCTGATAATGAACATTCCAATGACGAGTCTGAAAATGCACTCTATTTCGATTTATTTTGACAATCAAGTCACAAAGACTTTTGCTATAAATATATTGTTTAATGGAAAGCAAAGACAACTTAGGATGAAATAGGTCTGGTTGACCTATCTCACCAGTTAGGGGATAATCTCCCTTTTGGACGTGGGATCAAACGATAATGTAGCAGATGTCCTTACCAAGGACTTATGTAAGGTACTAACAATTAAAACATCGGGGAGATGTGATTAAAGTCCATTTAGGAGGACTTAATACCATGCTTATGTTTTAAATTTTAGAACCGTAGTCTGCTTACATTCAAGCATCTAGAGTTGAGTACACTGAAGTATTTTAGATATTATCCGATGAAAGCTAGAGATGATTAGTTGCTAGTCATTCCAAATTTGATGACTTACGTAATTATTTTATTCAAATGGTGAATTACGTATTATTCCAAAAAGGAATACTGAAGTTACTGATATGAGTCCTGATGTTATGATTATTAATTATATCATTCCAAACTTGATGATATGATGATCACAGCTTATTATATCATTCCAAACTCGATGATATAACACAATTGTGAAATGGTGAACAATAATCTTAATAATCGATGAAACATGGTTTGATTCTATGAAATCAATTTTCTAATTTTGTGGAAATTACATAGAGATGCTGATATGTAATTCTTTCTTCCTGTTTAGAGTATTACATTTTTTTACTACTAAAACTAATAACTTTAATTTTTATTGGCAAATGTTAGAATTCATAGAGATTTGTCTCAGGATATTCTTATGGTGTTTGTTTGCAGATTAAATGGAGATTGGTAGAGAGAAAGTTGATTTCGACCCGGATGAAGATGATCTGTTGTTTGCGTAGATCATTTTTTCAGTTTGAGTTTTTCTTTCAAATTTTTTGTTACTATGATTGGGACTATGTGTTTGAATTTAGATATTCTGTATTCTAAAACTCATATTTATGCATTCTAAAAACTCATTTTTTGGTCGTTATTAACTCTTATTTAAGTAACCTGTAATGTGCTACCACCTATTTACAATATAGGAGGAGATTGTTGAGGTATATATAAATAGGCGTGACAGGTGCTTAATGGGTTGCGGTTAGGATCCGATAGGAATCCAACAACTCGTAGTTGGATATTTACGGTTTGCCTATAAATACGCATGTTAGGGGCAACGAGTAGATCGTTCCAAACTTGACGGTCACGCGGATGCTTCGAGCACAACTCTTTCAGATCTAACTAGTAGAAATTAAGAGAGAAAATGTGATGAATTAAGTCACTCTTTATCTTGCATTAAGTTGTCATATACGGGTCCAATTGTTCAAAATAAAACAGGTTTAGATATAATCAATGGCGATGAGGAATGATGTAGAACTATATCTTGTAAACTCATACTACAATTGAGTTAGAGCTAGCTAGGACGCGGTCTTACAAGTTAAAAGTTATATTTTAAACTACAATTGAGTTAGAGCTAGCACGCGGTCTGATACGTCCAAAATAGGTATACGTAAATTGCGCAAGTGCACATGCCGATTCAAGTAATAAAGAGTGAGTGAAGATCGTTCTCACGAAGAAGTGATTAATCTAAGGTTCACAAATACTAGCTAGTCCTTTTCTTTAAATTCAAGTTAGATGATTTGAATTAGTTTAAAGATAAATATAATTCTAAAGGAAAAGTACTATTACTTTCTAAAATTACTTTTTTCAAATTTTGGGGAAAACGGTCTTGTATTTTGATTTCCTAAGTCTATAATGGTGGATTAGAAGAAGATGCTTATGAGAAATCAAGGTGCACTTTCCTGCAATGATTTTAAGGTAGAGATCTGTATCTCTCGATGTCGGAAATCACTATACCCCTTATTCCCTTGTCATCTCTAACTCAGGCGAACAAATAATACGATTAATAATAAAAATCAAAGTTGCTAATGGAAAGGTGAAATCTTTTTCTCTCTTTCCGCTATATCGAGTTGATGATATACATACGCCTCTCCTCTCTCGAATCTCATAGCGCAATAAAATGATCTGAAAACTTTGGTTAAAAATTTACGCGACTCCCCTCTCGAATCTCGCCACGCATTAAAATATGTTTCATTCAAACGCTCATAATTCTCCTCTCTCGAATCTCGAAATGAAGCATTGAATGAAATAATTAATCCAAAAGTTTTACCTCAAAATCATCAACTAAATAAAGAAATCACACCAATCTTCTCATAAATTAAAATAAAAATAAAGATCTCATCACATAAAACAAAGTACTTTAAAAATACAAAATCTAGAGAATTAGTTCATGCTTGTAGGAATACAAAAACAAATTAGAAAGACCTTACTAATCATGAAGTTTAGAGATCTAAACAACGCAAAAAAATCCCCTCTACTTCCTTCTTGATGAAGAACATGTGAAGCCTTCTTCTCTTCTTCTCCCAAAACCTAGATCTAGTTGTAGGAATTCAAAATTATGAAGAGAATCTCTCTTTTCTCTCTAACACCCCCTCTTTATACTCCTCCCATCCAAAAAGAACATTTTAATTGCTGAAAGGTTGTCATCTATACACTTGAAACTGCCAAAAATATGAAGGAATTCAGAATTCAAAACTTGAATTTCTGCAACTTGTTATAACAAATTTTCTGAACTGCAGAAATTTGTTATAACAAATTTCTTGCACTAGTAAAAATTGCACCAAAAAGCCCCAAAACTGTTGCAACAATGCTGTAACATCTTCCTGGATTTCCCGTGCACTTGACCCGTGCCGTATCGAGGTGAATACTTCGGGTTTCCTATGAAAAAAACATATTGAAATGACGTTAATATCATCAATTTTAAAAGTTGTCAACATATTTAAATATAATACTTTTTTTATACAAATTTGTTAAATCTTTTCATCAAAATAGTAGTATTTAAAACATAAGATAACTTCTTTCTGAGAAGTTATCACAGTCCTACAAAAGAATGAAGAATCAATCTTCACAAATCACAACAAGCCATTGCATGTTCTATTTCTAGCCTAGCTAGCTCATATTAATTGTAGGGTAGCTTGTATAATGTTTTTATAAGCAATCTACAATTGCTTAAAATAAAATGTAGGTTCAAAATTTCCAAAAGTACCCCCAAAATATTATAATTAGGATTGGAGTTAGCTAATTCATGTCAGCTATGTTAAGTTTTGTTGAACATCTAATGCACAATGGAATATGAAAACCCGTGCATGGTAACCATGCAAAACCAATAAATTAAGAAAGTTAAACATATACTTGCGATGAAATCATATTTCATGGAGATTATTCGGGATTTTAGAACCAAGCATAGAACAAAATGCATGTCTCTATTGGTATCCGCACACGTCGGAAATACTACACAATTTATCCAATGGTCTCAATGTTGTAAGATGATTGCACTTCTTTGAAAAAAAATACTATTTTTATTTTTGGAGAGACTCTATTATGTCCCTCTTCACACTCAAAACAATTATATACAAACAGTTTCTCAAACTGCCCCTCTTATATCAGAAAGTGAGAGATTTGAAAAATCTAAGTTTTATTTTTTACAGGGACAATTGTTTACAGTTCAAAACCGACAGAAAAGAAAACCGAACAAATATCTGAATTTGACCACATTCGCCTTATGAGCAAATTGACGTATGTTTTTTTTCTCAAGTCGACATGTGCAGTGTCCTACTCCATTTTTTTATTTTTGTTGAGTGCAAAGCATATGTGTGTCGAGTATAAGCTAAACATATGTGAGACTAGTCATTTAATTGTTCATTTTTATATATTTATGTTTTACTTTTCTTGTTTGAATATCATATGAACCTTATAATCAAACATTAAACTTTTTTTAACTTGTGATATATTTAATCTTAAAAGCTATTTAAATATTTATTTTATTTAAATAAGCATGGAAGCTGTGTAGTTCCTTTAGGGTCAACCAACCAAAAGGTATCTCGGTTGTAATTTCACTCACTTTTACACTTAGCATTTTTCCTTGGTGCCTTCTCGTCTACCAATCCATATAAGTCCAGCATGACATGTAGTATCATCACCCATGTTAATTTTAACGAGTGTTCATCACATTCAGGTTCTGTTTTGGGGTATTTATTTTCACCGGTCAAACGGTTCTGACCGCATGAACCGGACCTTAAAACCGCTTGACCGGTGAAAATAAGTCCCCCCAAACGGAGCCTTACTTTCACCGGTCAAGCGGTTACGATCGCATGAACCGTACCTTAATTACAGTCTGATTCATGCGGTCGTAACCGCTTGATCGATGAAAATAAATCACCTCAAACGAAGCCTCATATTCACAGACCAATCACCAGCAAATCACACTTTCGACTTCGAGCTCCAAACAAAGAGTTCTTTAGGTTTGTAGCATCAAGAGACTGTTCTATCTATATCTTTCACCAGCTATCATGGAAAGGAATTTCACACCATGGTTTCTCATACCCGATCCCACTTGGCTTTGCCGCCGCCATTGTTGGTACAATCTCCACTAAATCAAAAAAATTAAATTTCCACTCTTCTTTCTTGGTGCTCCCCATCGTTCACCTTATATGGGTTATATTGAGCAATCAAACTTGTCTTCTCGTCCTCACTTGGCTCCGCCACCATCATTGTTGACACTCGTTGTAGCTTTATAAGCGTGTTTACTCAAAATTTGGTCACCATTTTGCTAGCTTGTCTATTAACACCTCTATTACTCGCTAATAGTCGCCCGCACAGGAGCCCCCGCCCAATGTATCTTGTCAAAGACAATACAATTTTACTTAATCCAACTGTCATGACTCATTTTAAGTGACCTTAAATAAATCAGATTCAAATATTTAGAAAAACACTACTAATAAAAGCATGCTGTGTTTTTTTGGCATTCGAAGAATAGGAATGCCACGTAAGCGCTTATTTGTAGATAGAAGCCGACCCCTCAATTCCCCACTTTCTCAACCATCTTTTCCTTTTGAATCTAATCAACCGCATGTCCGCTTCGGGTCCCACCTTCGAGAGACGACAAGCTCACCCTCGTATCACCCAACCAAATTGCAGCAATGTTTTATGGTGTGTCGAAAAGTTGGTATATATTTACTTTCTAATTGCGAAGCTTTCCCGGATCCTTTCAAAATTCAACACTCTTCCCAGCTTCCGCCTTCATCGGGATTATTTTTAGCTTTGGGTAAAAAATTTCGGTCCAGGATGTCTTCTAATTTGGAGACGGGCAGTTACGATTAATTTAGGTGATTAACCGCACCACAAAACATTTAAAAAAACCCTTCTTCAGAAATTTACTCGCAACCCTAACTTTTCCCCCATCATCTCTCCCGGCTCACGAAAGCAGCCCTCCCCCGCAACTCGCGATATTCGCGGCTCGCGAAATCCGCCTCCCGCTTCTATACTCGTTGTGCGGCTCCTCTTTCCAGCAACGGTTCGCGGCAGCCTCTCCCGTCTACGGCAGTAGATCGAGGAAGCAACCGTCCCCCAACTCGCGGCAGCCGCTCCCGTTTCCATACTCTCCGAGCCGCTCCCTTTTCCGGCCACCGATCGCAGCAGACGCTCCCGTCTACGACATTAGATCGCGGAAGCCCCCATATCTTCGGACAACCACCTAAGGTAAACAACCGTCTATGCAACTTCTACACCTCCGCATGTCTCATTCTGCTGTCTCTTAGCAAATACTCAAATCATTTCTCTCACCATTTTCTCTGTGATATTTGTAGTAATTCTTGAAAGTTGTGAAGTGGAAGTGGGTGATGAGCAGGCCAGGCGGACTGAGCAGCCTGTGCGGACTGAGTCCGCGGCCTGGGCGGACTGCTGGTTGCGGCCTGGGTGTTGGCTGTCTTGGTGGCTTGGCTGTTGAGCAACCGGTGTGGCCTGAGCGGCCTGGTGTGCGGCCTGAGCGGTCTGCTGTGCGGTCTGGTTGGTCTATGACCAAGGATGGTGGGCTTCTTGTGAAGCGACCTGAGCGGACTGCGGTTTGCGGGCTATTGGCTGTGCTTGTTGATCAGCGGCCTTGTGTTTTTGCAAGCTCTCGTGTAGTCAGGCGGGTTGGAGATTGAATCCGCGGGAGGCTTTGCGGACTGGCGAGTCCGCGGTGTCCGCTGTTGCGGGCTGGCCTTGGAGATCGGTTGTGGCCCTTGCAGAGCTCTCCGGTGTTGCAGCGGGTGTTAGCTGTTGTGGAGGACTGCGCGGACTGGTGTCGGAGTCCGGCAGTTGGCCGCTTGGGCAGCTGTGCGAGTATAGCTTGCGGACTCTGCCTTACTCTGGTGTAGTGTTGGCGATCTGCTTTGGGTGTTGGCGGACTGGGCCTTGTCCGCCGAGCTCGCGCTAGGCCTTTGGTGATTTACTGGACTTGGTCACATTCTGTGACAAGTACAGTGTGTGTGCAGTATCCGCCAAGTCCGTTGTTGACCGGACGGACTGCCTTTTGGTCGCGGACTTGTGGCGGATGGAGGCTTTGGTCTTGTACTGTGCGGACTGCCTCTTTCGTGTGTGAACTGTTGCTAAAGGGGTTGTGGTTATCCATGTGTGATGATGTTTGCGGACTGTGCGGACTGTGCGGACTATACCTGTCTGCATAGTGTGGGCGGACTGGTGCAAGCCCGCCTAGTTGTGAACATCTGTGTCTTGCTCCTGGAGGTTTTCTTGGAATCTGGCTAAGTCCATGCGGACTCAGCGGACGGGTCTGTGCTAGTGCGCGAGCTGGGGTGGTGACTCTATTCACTAGGGTGGTGAGCACACTCCTCACCTCGCCTATAAATAGACCCCCCCTGGCACGTCTACAGTAACTGAGTGAACAGTAAGTTGGGCTTGGGCGTTTGTTGTAGTCTGAGTTTTTCTGTCCGCACGGGTTGAGGAGAGCTGACGGTTTGTTGTGTGCAGGTCGCGCGACTAGCTTCCAGGAGCCAGGAGTTTGGTTGTGACTTCGGTCAAGTGCTGTGAAGAGTGCGGTCTCACCAGGTCGCTTCTGCGGCTTGTCAGTTCTCTACTTCAACTTTCCCAAGTTCCAATAACCTGTCCGCCGGTCTCAGGCGGGTAGGCGGTCTGTTCTTCAGTTCCTCAGCAGGCAGTGAATAACGGTGTGTCCGCGCGACCTCACAGTCTCGACGGACTCCGTGCTTTATTCGGCGTGTAGTAGCTTCAGTTCGGGCGGCTTCAGTGACCTTGGCGGACGGGGCGGTCTCGGCGGTCTCCAGTGCTGTCCGCCCGGCTTGTTTTGTGTTTTCTATTTGTAGCTTGTATACTAGCGAAATCATGTCTCGCTATGTATACCTTACCTTGTAAAGAAGTGTGAATGAATATAAGACCTGCTTGTTCTTCCATTTATGTTTGGTGTTAAGCTTGCTTTTGGGCTTCCGCATGATCAAGATGTTAACTGGATAGTTCTGAGAATATTAATTTGGCTTTAGGCTATCTTGCTGACCACCTTGAGGAAATTCAACATGGTATCAGAGCTAGGTTCAGTTGCTTGAGCGGTGTTCAACCTATGTTGTTGCTCTGTGCTTGAGTGGTGATTAACATGTGTTGTTACTCTGTGCTTGCTGGACGCTTAACCAAAGGTTGTTGTAATGGAAGGGAGCTATGCAAGAGGTCTTGGTATTGAACTCTTGACCACGATTAACTTCAAGAAGTGGAAGTCGTGTATGAAGAGTTTTCTTTTTGGCGAGGAGCTATGTTAGGTCATCGGTGGTGACGACAGACAGGAAGTCACTACTGCTTTTGGTACTGCTGAGCAGGTGAGGCTCTAGAGAAAAACAAATGCAAAAACAGAGTTCGTTCTCAAGAGAGCTATTTCACCAGAACTGTTTGATCACATCATTGGATGTGAGTCTGTTGCTGATATTTGGACTACTATTAATTAGTTGTTCAATAGGAAGAATGTGGAAAGGCTTCAGTTCCTGGAGAATGAGTTGACAAGGACAACTCAAGGAGACCTGACCATCTCAAAGTTTTTTCTGAAGATGAAGAGTCTGTGTGCAGAGATATCAGCGCTTGATCCTGATGAGCCTATCTCTGAGGCCAAGTTGAAAAGGCACATAATCTGCGGCCTGCGGAAGGAGTATGTTGCCTTTGTGACATCAGTTCAAGGCTAGGCTACTCAACCATCCTTGCTGGAGCTTGAGAATCTGCTTGCTTCACAGGAAATCTTGGCAAGGCAGATGGCTAAAGTCACTATCTCTGAGGAGAGCAGTGAAGCACTCTTCACAGGCAAGAAGAAGAAGGGATGGGAAGGGAATAAGAAGAATACCGCTGCTGAAAATGAGCCTTTAACTTCTTATCAGTCAGAGAGGAGCGCTACTCCTAAGAAGGATTGGAAGAAGAACTTGAAGTGCTACAGGTGTCATCAGTGGGGACACTTCAAGCATGACTGCAAGGTCAAACTGTAGCCTGGGCATACTGCTGGCAAGGACGAAGCTTGCTCTAAGAGTGAGGAAGCTGGATGGGGCGGAGCTTTCATGACGGGCACTTGTGTCCGTGCCTAATCTGCTGTCGACTTCAACGACGATTGGATCGTGGAATCCGGGTGTGGTCATCACCTCACCGTAGACAAGTCGAAGTTCTCTTCCTTGCAATCTTACTCAGGTAACGAAGCTATTATAAATGCTGATAATATTGTTTATGCAGTAGAGAAAGAGGGGGTTGTGTCTTTGGGTAGTGATAAGGTGCCACTCACATTGAGGAGTGTGTATCACGTACCTGGCATGAAGAATAACCTCTTCTCGGTGACCAATGCGGTAGACGTGGGTTATCACGTTCTATTTGGGCCAACAGAAGTGAAGTTCCTTTGCAACGTATTAGCAGTTAAGGCTGACATTGCTCATGTTGGGAGGAGAGTGAAGAACTTGTTTGTTCTTACAACTAACTCTTATGTTGATCGGATGAGAGCAAACGATAGCGCTGCTATATGACATGAAAGGCTGGGGCATGTAGGAATGGATAAGCTTAAGGCTATGGCTAACAAAAGCCTTGTAAGAGGATTGCCTAAGCTATCTTCATTTGGCGATGATCAATTTTGCGCGGGATGTCAGTACGGCAAGGATCATCGCCTTCTGTTTGATAAATCACAAACGAGGAGCAAGAGACCATTGGAGTGCATCCATGGAGACTTGATGGGACCAACCGTCACTACAAGGCTTCCGATTGTTTGTGGAGTTCAAGGAGTTGGTGGAGGGCCGGCGTGGCTTGCGGATCAGGAAGCTTAGAACAGACAATGGTGGTGAGATTGTCTCCTCCGAGTTTTCTAACTTCTGTAGAAAGCACGAGATCCAATGAGAGCTCACTTGTGCTCATACTCCACAACAAAACGGAGTAGCGGAGCGGAGGATTCATCATCTGACGGATACTTGCAAATGCTAGCTTCATGCGAAATACATTCCTAGGTCCTTCTGGGCAGAGGGGATGTCTTGTACTTCTTACGTCATCAATCGGATGCCGCTCATCTCGATCAACATGAAGACTCCTTTTGAGATGTTGCTGAAGGAGAAGTCCAGTGTGAAACACCTTCGGGTGTTCGGATCAACTTGCTATGTGCATGTCTCGGATGCTTCAAGGACAAAGCTTGATACAAAGGCAAGGAAACTTATCTTTGTTGGCTATGATGAGCGGAAGAAGGGATGGAAATGCATAGATCCTGCGATGAAGAAGTTTGTTGTGTCAAGAGACGTGGTCTTTGACGAACTGACGTCGTATGGAGGAGGCTCGGTTGAGCTTTCAGAAAGAAAGGTTGATGAAGAGCAGAAGGTAGCTGCTGAAGGTCTGGAAGAGGAGCTTGTTGTTTCACCAGCAGCTCTTGTTGTTTCTAGTTCTGGTGGTGAGGCTTCTGGCTCAGGAAGCAGGGGAACGTTGCTCAAAGCTTGCCCAAAGCTAGAGCTGAGCCTGAAGGAGCAACAGAGGTAGTGAGCAAGGAACAACCTCTTCGGAGATCAAAGAGGGTTGTGAAGCCACCTGCTCGATACTGTGATGAGAATGCAGTGAGTTTTGTCTCCTACTTCTTTGCAGGTCCTCTGGATGAGCGAGAGCCTGCAAATTTCAATGAGTCCACTGGAGTCAAGGAGTGAGATGATGACATGAAGGAAGAGATTGCTGCTCTCAAGAAGAATGAAACCTGGGATCTTGTGCCCAAGGTTGATGGCATTATTCTAGTGACTTGCAAATGGGTGTATAAGTTGAAGAAGAAGGCTGGTGGGAGCATTGTTAGGTTCAAAGCTTGCCTGGTTGCTCGAGGATTCTCACAGCAGTATGAAGAAGACTATGAGGAGACATTTAGTCTGGTTGCAAAGATGACTTCGGTTAGAGTGGTGATCGTCTTGGCTGCTTGCAAGGGATGGAGGATGTGGCAGCTTGATGTGAAGAATGCTTTTCTTTACGGAGAGATTGACAAGGACATCTTCATGGATCAGCCACTTGGATTTGTTTCTGAAGTTCATCCGGACTATGTCTGCAAGCTCAGGAAGGCTCTCTACGGGTTGAAGCATGCTCCTAGAGCTTGGTATGGGAAGATAGCAGAGTATCTGCAATTCTGCGGTTATCTTGCTTCCAACTCGGATTCTAGCTTGTTCGTCAAGAAGGAGGAGCTTCAAGTCTTGGTCCTGCTGTATGTGGATTATATGATCATCATAGGGAATTCGGAGGAGGAAGTAACGAGGCTCAGTGCTGAGATTGCTATACGCTTCGAGATGAAAGACTTGGGAGAGCTTCATCACTTCCTCGGTCTTGAAGTGGAGAGGAAGGAGTGCGGGATTCTCATTTGCCAGAAGGGATATGCGGATCGCATTGTAAGTCGATTCGGCATGGGCGAAGGGAAGAGTTGCTCTACTCCACTGGAACATGTGTTGAAGCTTCGACGAGATGAAGGAAGGATTCTTCCTGATCCCTTGGTGTTCAGGGCTCTTGTAGGGAGTTTGATCTACCTGACGATTATAAGGCCAGACATTGCTTATGCTATTGGCCGAGTTAGTCGGTTTATGGCTGAACCAAGGAAGTCTCATCTGGAAGCGGCAAAGAACATCTTGAAGTATGTCAAGACAACTTCTGACATGGGACTCCTCTATCATAGAGATGCGGACTTTACTTTACTTGGATACACGAATGCTGACTATGGTGGTGACTCGGATGATCGAAGATCAACTTCGGGTTATGTTTTCACTTGTAGTTCAGCTTGTATTTCGTGGTGTAGCAAGAAGCAGGACTCTGTGTCTGTATCTACTACATAAGCTGAGTATAAGGCTTCGGCCTTGGCTGCTCGGGAAGCCATCTGGTTGCGGAGGCTTGTAGAGGATGTTCATGAAGAAGTTAAAGGGTCTTATTTACTCCGGGGTGACAATGAGAGTGCTCTCAAACTGGTAAACAATCCAGTGTGTCACGCAAGGACCAAGCACATTGAGATCGAGCACCACTTCATAAGGGAGAAGGTGTTGGAGGGATCTCTTCTGGTCGGGCATGTTCGGAGTGAAGATAATCTTGCTGACATCTTCACGAAGCCGCTGTCAAAGGGGCCTTTTCAACGGTTACAAAGCTTGCTGGGCTTGATCACCACTTCTCACATCAAGGGGGAGTGTTGAAATTTGTGAAGTGGAAGTGGGTGATGGGCAGGCCGGGCGGACTGAGTGGCCTGTGCAGACTGAGTCCGCGGCCTGGGCGGACTGCTAGTTGCGGCTTGGGTGTTGGCTGTCTTGGTGGCTTGGCTTTTGAGCAGCCGGTGCGGCTTGAGCGGCCTGGTGTGCGGCCTGAGCAGTCTGCTGTGCGGCCTGGTTGGTCTATGACCAAGGATGGTGGGATTCTTGTGAAGCGACCTGAGTGGACTGCGGTTTGCGGGCTGTTGGTTGTGCTTGTTGATCAGCGGCCTTGTGTTTTTGCAAGCTCTTGTGTAGTAAGGCGGGTTGGTGATTGAATCCACAGGAGCCTTTGAGGACTGGCGAGTCCGCGATGTCCGTTGTTGCGGGCTGGCCTTGGAGATCGGTTGCGGCCCTTGCCAAGCTCTACGGTATTGCAGCGGGTGTTAGCTTCTGTGGAGGACTGCGCGGACTGGTGTCGGAGTCAGGCAGTTGGCTGTTTGGGCAGCTGTGCGAGTATAGCTTGCGGACTCTGCCTTACTCTGGTGTAGTGTTGGCGATCTGCTTTGGGTGTTGGCAGACTGGGCCTTGTCCGTCGAGCTCGCGCTAGGCCTTTGGTGATTTACTGGACTTGGTCACATTCTGTGACAAGTACAGTGTGTTCGCAGTATCCTCCAAGTCTTCTGTTGACCGGGCGGACTACCTTTTGGTCGTGGACTTGTGGCGGATGGAGGCTTTGGTCTTGTACTGTGCGGACTGCCTCTTTTGTGTGCGGACTGTTACTGAAGGGGTTGTGGTTGTCCATGTGTGATGATGTTTGCGGACTGTGCGGACTGTGCGGACTATACCTGTCCGCATAGTGTGGGCGGACTGGTGTAAGTCCGCCTAGTTGTGAACATCTGTGTCTTGCTCCTGGCAGTTTTCTTGGAATCCGGCTAAGTCCATGCGAAGTCAGCGGACGTGTCTTTGCTAGTGCGCGAGCTAGGGTGGTGACTCTATTCACTAGGGTGGTGACCACACTCCTCACCTCGCCTATAAATAGACCCCCCGGCACGTTTACAGTAACTGAGTGAACAGTAAGTTGGGCTTTGGCGTGTGTTGCGGTCTGAGTTTTTCTGTCTGCGCGGGTTGAGGAGTGTTGACGGTTTGTTGTGTGCAGGTCGTGCGACTAGCTTTCAGGAGCCAGGAGTTTGGCTGTGACTTCGGTCAAGTGCTGTGAAGGGTGCGGTCTCTGCGGTCTCAACAGATCGCTTCTGCGGTTTGTCAGTTCTCTACTTCAACTTTCCTAAGTTCCAATAACCTGTCCGTCAGTCTCAGGCGGGTAGGCGGTCTGTTCTTAAGTTCCTCAACATGCAGCGAATAATGGTGTGTCTGTGCGACCTCACGGTCTCGGCGGACTCCGTGCTTTATTCGGCGTGTAGCAACTTCAGTTCGGGCGGCTTCAGCAACCTTGGCGGACTGGGCGGTCTCAGCGGTCTCCAGTGATGTCCGCCCGGCTTGTTTTGTGCTTTCTGCTTGTAGCTTGTATACTAGCGAAATCATGTCTCGCTATGTATACCCTGCCTTGTAAAGAAGTGTGAATGAATATAAGACATGCTTGTTCTTCCATTTGTGTTTGGTGTTAAGCTTGCTCTTGGGCTTCCGCATGATCAAGGTGTTAACTGGATAGTTCTGAGAATATTAATTTGGCTTTAGGCTATCTTGTTGACCACCTTGAGAAAATTCAATAGTAATAACAGTTTAGGTTATGAAAATATTTGTAGTAATGACAATTTTCTATCACCAGTTTCAGTCCGCCTTCACCGTTTGCTCAAATATTTGTGGTAATGTCAATGTAGAGGAGGATATGAAAATGTCAGGTGAACTTCTCTGGGATTACTTTACCCTTACTTTATGGGAAGAGATGGTTTGGAGACTTAGTTATAGGATTACTTTTAATTGACAGCCATTAGTCTTGTGAGACCAAAACTATATTCACGTAAGTAAGCGTAATAGCGTAACTCTTTTTTTCCGCTAAGTTCATTTCGTCAAAGAAGAAGAGAAGAGTACTTCCAAAAACAAGGAGAGGACATATCCTGATATAGCTGTAGTTCATTTTGAGCTAAAATGAACTAAAATTCTGGGTTTTGGTCGCTAAAATGACGAATACGGAATGTGTGCTGAATGAGAAGGTGAAGACATATCCTGATATAGCTATAGTTCATTTTTAATGTCATTTTCTCTGAAAATATTGATGGACTGTAAATGAGAAATTTGTAACTGTGGAAGAAGATAATGTCTGTGTTAGTATTTTAAAAGAAGGAAGACTGTAAATAGGAAAGAAAATGATCTTTGTACGAGCATTTTAAAGCTCGTGATTTAATCGCAGGATATCATTGTATGAAGTGTTGAGGTATATTGGAATAGGTGTGACAGGTGCTTAATGGGTTGTGGTTTAGGATCTGATAGGAATCCAACAACCCGTAGTCGGGTATTTAGGGTTTGCCTATAAATACCCAAGCTAGGGGCAACGAGGAGACCGTTCCAAACATGATGGTCACGCAGATGCTTCGAGCACTCTAACATTCTCGAATGTTTCTTTCGTTTGCCCTAGCCCCGCTCCGTCTCCCGCACGAAAATGAGCGCCATTTTCTCGTCTTTGAGATCCCACCGCTGCCGATAGGGAAGTAGAAGCTCTCGGTCCTCCCGATTTCCGGAGCCTGCGCCGCTCTTACAGGTTTTTCATCGATCAAGAGGAAGACGCCCTTCGCCATCGCCGCTGGAGGAAATCGATCCACCGCCCCCCTTTCATTTTCGTTCCTGGGCTGATCTCGATCGGTGAATCTCGATCCGGTTTTCTGCCCTAATCGATCGCGAAGAAGGATCAAAGAAGAAGTGTCTCGTCGTTGTTTTCACGGGATCCCGCCGCTCCCTTTTTTCCTTTTCTTCGGGATTTCTCGCGCCGCCTAAGTGGATCTGCGCCTGCTATCGCCGGAAGGGAATAAACCTCCCGCTCCCATTCGCGAATTTTTGATGGATCGCCGTTGCCGATCATGAAGGAACTGAATGCCGCTCCTGTGCATTTTCTTCGATCGGGATATCCGCCGATCGCGAAGAGGGAACAGTAGATCAACTTTCCTGTGATCGATCGGGGAATCAACTTGTACTGCTGCTATTCCTCTTCTCGCCTCAAGAGTGTTCCAGTAGTTTGGCATAGAAGGTTTCAGAGGAAGCTTATCATTCTAACTGGATTAGGAGATCCAAAGGACTGCTGCTCTTGGTCTCTTTGATCTTCAGATTGAAAATCCGACCTGACCTATTGAAGCAGTGCTTTGTCACAGTTCTTCTCCAGATCTACTGTGTTGTTCTTGTTCTGAAGATGGCCAATTGATTGCTCAAAGCATTGTCACTTGGAGGAGCAATATTTCTGGATTGGATCCGAAGACTGTCGTCGGCTCGCTCAGGTGATTTCTTTCTTATTTTACTGCTGTTGTTATAGGTTGCTAGTGGCACTCCAAGTCATTTAGTAGGAACCCACAATGTCGAAATCAAACAATCTGTCGTCTCCTGTGCCGATGATTAAGCTAGTGAAATTCTCCAACTCTGAGTTTAGCGCCTGGAAGCGGAATACGCAGTTCGGCATGAAGTACTTGAACATCTTCTACACAGTGCAGACCGACTTCGAATCCTTTAAAGGAGGAGAAGATGAAGATCAGTGGATTAACGACGAAGACTTCTGCTGTGATTACATCCTGAATTGTCTCTCTAACAGGCTGGCAGAAACATACAGCAAGCTGAAAAGAGCCAAGGAGATCTAGAAAGCCTTGGAGGAGCACTTCAAGGAAGAGGAGAACTTGTCCAATACGCACCAGGTGGACAAATTCATGGCTTTCACCTTCACTGAGGAAAGGGAAATCCTTCCACAGGTAGCTGATTTTGAAAATCTGGTGGACAAGCTGAACAGTGAGGACATACCCCTGCCAGATGTTTTCGTTGTAGGAGCGATAATTTTCAAATTACCCTCGGTATGGTATTCTTTCAGGACTGAAATGTATCGGAATAAGACGCAGGTGAGCCTGAAAGACCTCAAGCGCTTCATATGTATTGAGGATGAGAACCGGACTACGCACGCCTTAGAGACGGTTAGCAAGCAGACCTCTGCTGCTAACATGCTCACGTATCCTAAGCGTAAGCCTAAGTCTGGAAAGAACAGACCATCGACCAGTGCACTCGCAATTGCTGCCACAAGAAAAAAGATCAAAAAGTTCAAAGGCAAGTGTTACAACTGCAACAAGTGGGGTCACTGCGCTTCCGAGTGCAAGCAGCCCAAACGGGGCAAATCCAGCATACCCAGGACTGATAATAAAGCCAATATGGTTTATCAGACTGCGCCTACCGACTTTTTTGCCATGGTCGGAAAGGGGAAGGCCAGTTCAGAGTGGTGGCTCAATTCAGGTGCTACCTGCCACGTGTGCAACAACTCTGCGCTTCTGCAGGATGCAAAAGATGTTAAAGAAACTGTAACTGTTGCAAATGGTGCAATAGCTGATGTTCTGAGGGTGGGAAATGCTACTCTGACGCTCTCTTCAGGTTCGCATTTACTTTTGAAGAATGTTAAATTTATACCCCCGTTAGCTGCTAATTTAATTTCTATTAGTCTGTTATGCGATGCGGTATGTCATTTAACATTAGTGATGGTTGAGTAACCCTTATGGTTCACTCGCATTATTTTGGCTGTTCTTATGTAGTTAATGGAATGTATAGGCTGAGTCTAGCAAACAAGGTATTCAATCAGGTTAGTTCAAATTTGATAGATCCTAAGACTTTACTTGCAAGACTAGGACACGTGAACTATAAGAAACTACTTCTACTAGCTAGAACTCACAACATTGCCTTAGACACAACCATTAAGTTTGACAAATGTGAAATTTGTGCTCAGACAAAGGTCACTAGAACACCTTTTGGTCAGGTTTCTAGGAGCATACAATTGCTAGAGTTAATACATTCTGATATTTGTGATTACAAAAGTTTTGTCACTCGAGGAGGTCGGAAGTATCTGATAACATTTATCGAAGACTACTTTAGATTCAGTCACATTTACCTACTTAAATCCAAAGATGAAGCATTTGAAAAATTTTGTATTTTTAAAAATAGGGTTGAAAATCAACTGGACATGAAAATTAAAAGGCTGAGTGATAGAGGAGACGAATACATCATGGGGGAGTTCAAAGATTTTCTTGCCAGTAATGGCATAATTCCTGAAACGACTGCTCCGTATTCACCACAATCCAACGGTATCGTTGAGCGGAAAAATAGGACTTTAACAGAAATGTTGAACTCCATGTTATTGACTGCTGGCATGCCTGCGGCCTACTGGGGTGAAGTCGTCCTCACCGCAAATCACATTCTTAATAAAGTACCACATGTAAAGTTGACTACAACACCCTATAAGCTTTGGTTTAAGAGACCTCCTAGATTTGACAATCTTAAGATCTGGGGATGTATCGCTTATGTTAGGATACCAGACTCTAGAAGAGTAAAGATTGGACCTAGGACGAACACTTACGTCTATCTAGGATGTGCAGAGGATAGTGCTGCAGACAGATTTCTAGATCTCTCGACTAACACTGTAATAGAATCTAGAGATGCAATTTTCTTTGAGGATAAGTTCCTTAAGGATAAAAACCTGACGCTTCTAGGTCTGCCAGCTACTACTACTGAGCCCATTGTTGAGCCAGTAATAAGAAACCCTGACACTGAGCCCGTAGACAATAGTGAGTTAGCATCTAAAAGGTTATCTAATAGAGAACGAGTGACTAAAGCTTCGGTATAGATTTTGTGACTTACTAAGTTGAAGCTGATCCATCGACCTATAAGGAGGCAATACGATCCAGGGATTCTCTGTTATGAAAAGAAGCCATAGATGATGAAATGAACTCTCTCCTACAAAACCACACTTGGACTTTGGTCGACTTGCCCAAAGGGGCTAGGACCATTGGAAGTAAGTGGGTTCTGAAGAAGAAGCTTAATCCTGATGGGAGTATCGCTAAGTACAAAACACGGCTAATTACCAAGGGCTACACTCAAGTGAGTGGTATACACTACTTTGATATATACTCATCTGTTTGTCACTTTGTGACAATTAGGATACTTCTCGCGTTAGCATCTATTGAACATTTTGTTGTTCATCAGATGGATGTCAAGACTGCATTTCTTAATGGAGATCTGACTAAGGAGATCTATATGCACCAACCTGAAGGGTTTGTCGTAGAAGGTCTAGAGACTAAGGTTTGTAAGTTGATTAAGTCACTATACGGATTGAAGAAAGCATTGAAATTATGGCACGAGAAATTGGACACTTGTGTTAAGGACTTGAGCTTTAAGTCTAGTCTATCAGATAAATGTATATACGTAAGAACAAGTTCAGATAAAGTCACAATTATATACTTATATGTTGATGACATGCTAATTCTGGGCACTGATCAGTCTGAGGTGGAAGACGTGAAAGTTGCCTTGACGGCTATATTTAGCATGACATACTTAGGAGTGGTGAAGATCATCCTATATATGGAAGTGAACTTCACTGAAAAGAGTATTACCCTAAGTCAGAGTCACTACGTTAGAAATCTACTAAAAAAGTGGGGTTACGTTAGTAGCAAAAAGGTCGAGACTCCATACGACTACAACTATAGACTGAAACTGAATGAAGGTTCACCTATTAGACAGTTGGATTACTCCAAACTCATAGGCAGTCTCATGTATGCTACAACATGCACTAGACCTGACATAGCTTTTATGGTCGGCATGTTGAGTAGATTCACGAGTAACCCTAAGAAGGACCACTGGGACGCCTTGGACAGGCTAATGAGATACTTAAAGTATACTGAGAAGTACACTTTATGTTACAATGGACATCCTCCCGTGCTTGAGGGGTATTCTGACGCCTACTGGTGCTTAGAAATTGCTGATAGTAGATCCACTAGCGGTTTTGTGTTTACCCTAGGTGGAGTAGCAGTAGCTTGGAAGTCAAAGAGTTAGACGTGCATTGCACTATCCTCTATGGAATCGGAACTCTATGCTCTCGCTTCAGCTGGAGAAGAAGCAGAGTGATAAGAGATCTGATAATGGACATTTCAATGACGAGTCTGAAAATGCATTCTATTTTGTTATATTATGACAATCGAGCCACAAAGACCATTGTTACAAATGCGTTGTTCAATGGAAAGCGAAAGCAACTTAGGATGAAACAGGCCTGGTTGACCTATCTCACCAGTTAGGGGATCATCTCCCTTTTGGACGTGAGATCAAAAGATAATGTAGCAGATGTCCTTACCAAGGGCTTAAGTAAGGTTCTAACAACTAAAATATCGGGGGAGATGGGATTAAAGTCCATTTAGGAGGACTTAATACCTTGCTTATGTTTTAAATTTTAGAACCGTAGTCTGCTTACATTCAAGCATCTAGAGTTGGGTACACTGAAGTATTTCAGATGCTACCTGATGAAAGCTAGAGATGATTAGTTGTCAGTCATTTCAAATTTTGATGACTTACACAAATATTTTATTCAAAGGCTGAATCGGGTATCATTCAAAAAAGGAATACTGAAGTTGCTGATTTGAGTCCTGATATTATGATTATTAATTATATCATTCCAAACTTCATGATATGATGGTCACAACTTGTTGTATCATTCCAAACTTGATGATATAACATAATTGTGAAATGTTGAATAATAATTTTAATAATCGATGGAACATGGTTTGATTCTATGAAATCAATTTTCTAATTTTGTGTAAATTAGATAGAGATGATGATATGAGATTCTTTCTTCCTTGTTAGAGTATTACGTTCTTTTACTGCTAGAACTAATCACTTTATTTTTGATTGTCAAATGTTAGAATTCATAGAGATTTGTCTCATGACATTCTTATTGTGTTTGTTTGCAGATCACATGGAGATTGGAGGAGAGAAAGTTGATTCCGACTCACATGAAGATGATCTATTGTTTGCATAGATCAATTTTCAGCTTTTGAGTTTCTTTCAGATTTTTTATTACTATGTTTGGGACTGTGTTTGAGTTTAGCATTTTGTTATCGAAAACTCATATTTATGGTTTTCTGAAAAACTCCTTTTGGTCGTTATTAACTATTATTTAAGTAACTTGTAATGTACTAACACCTATTTACAATATAGGAGGAGATTGTTGAGGTATATTGGAATAGGTGTGACAGGTGCTTAATGAGTTGCGGTTTAGAATCTGATTGGAATCCAACAACCCGTAGTCTGGTATTTAGAGTTTGCCTATAAATACCCAAGCTAGGGGCAATGAGGAGACCGTTCCAAACTTGACGGTCACGCGGATGCTTCGAGCACTCTAACATGAAGTACTATTATTGAGATCGTTTTTGATTGTACGGGTATCATACATGATATCCTTTCGTTAATTTTAATGTATGCATGAATATCATAAACGATATTCACCGAATCAATTTTTTGTGATTATGACCGTTTTTATGTTTATAGAAATACCATTATATGATATCCATGCAACCTAATTTCTAATTTTTAACAATTAGATATTCTAACAGGGTAATATTCCTAATGGGATTCCCTTACAGTTCAAAATGCACCCCCACATGCGGGGTGCGAGTATTAGAGAAACCCTTGACTAACAGGTAACCGCCCAGTAGTGGGAAGTCGGCCGAGGTGAAACCCCCTCAGCCCAACCACCCAAGCCAGATGTCCTCCGATAGCCCAAATCGGGCGACCTCTCCTTAGCCGGCGTGCGGAGGGCTGGCGTCCAAACCGCCCTAATCGGGCAGCCTCCCGTGTAACACCTCCATTCATTACATGAAATATAATAGAGGGTCCGGCCGGGGATCCACACCATAGTTCACAAACAGGCAGCGGGTTACAAGTTAATACCAAAGACTACTCGCATCCTAACTCAGAGCATTCTAACGGAAGTTTTAAGGTTACTTGAACTCAAACTTATTTGAATGTCCACAATATATAAACCACCATTTATATATTAAAGCATATCGTTCTCCATCAATATCACTAGATCTGAAGTCTCTATAAGAAGTATGGTCAGGTAAATCAGCTAATTATTCTAATATTCATATTTTTGGATGTCATGTCTACACATTGTTGTAGGATTTAGAAAAGACAAAGATGAATGCTAAGTCTAAGAAGTGCATCTATCTAGGCCAAAAGGTCGGCACCAAAGGGTTCAAGCTATCGAACCCTAAAACTAGGAAGTTCAAGTTGAAGTGTGATGTCATATTTGATGAGGCTTCTACGTTGAAGAAGTCTCAGTCTCAAGCCAAAGATGTGGAGAAGACTCCAGACTCACCAGTGGAGGTCGAGCTGGACGGAAGTGTTAAAGTAGACGATCATGATGATTCCTCCGACTCTGAGTAGACAAACGTTGTTCAACCTGCTGAAGCGGAGCCACACTCGATTGCCAAAGGAAAGGCTAGGAGAGAAGTTAGAATGTCTCTCAGACTATAGGACACTATAGTATTTTCCTTTTAGGTGATCTCCTCATATCCTTATTCCTAGCAAGAAGCTATAGATAGCAGAGAACATTCTTAGTGGAAAGTTGCTATGATGGAAGAGATGGAATCCTTTTAGAAGAACAAGACATGGGACTTGGTTATTATGCCAAAAAGGGCTAAGTCAAATTAGTTCCAAATGAGTGTTCAAGAAAAAGTAGTCCACATCAGGAAAGGATTAGTGGATGTACAAAGCCAAATTCTTAGTCAAGGGATTCACATAAAATAATATAGTCAATTTTGATGAAATCTTCACACCTGTGGTGAAGCACTATTCTATTCGGGTGCTAATCGCAATGGTAGCTATGCGGGATATGGAGCTGGATAAGATGGATGAGAAGACTATTTTTCTTCATGGTATCATCGAGGAGGAGATCTATATATGGTAACATGAGGGGTTCATTTGACCTGGTGATGAGAAAAAGATGTGCAAGCAGAAGAGGTCTCTTTATGGTCTAAAGCAAGCTCTGAGGATGTGGTACAAGAAGTTTGGCACCTTCATGACGTCACACGTCTATAGCAAAATCCAGTATGACAGCTATGTATATTATAGATTCCTTGCAGATGGAAATATTCTGATTCTAATTCTCTACATTGATGACTTATTGATTGCTTACAAGTCAACCTGAGAGATTTAGGTACTGAAGAAAAAAATTACATGTTGAATTTGAGATGAAATACCTTGGTCATGCTCAGAAGATCCTTGGGATTGAGATCAAGCAAGACAGAAAGCGGGGCATGTTATGGTTTTTTCAATCTGGTTACATTCAAAAGGTACTGAAAAAGTTCAGCATGGTGGAATCTAAAGCTGTTATGTTGCCTTTAGGACAACAGTTTAGATTGTCATCACAGCAGTGTCTAACCATAGATGAGGAATGCCAGAAGATGTTCAAAGTGGCACACGTCAGTGTGGTAAGATGCTTGATGTATGTAATGATCTGTACTAGACCAGATATTGTTCAAGCAGTGAGTGTTGTTATTGAATACATGACAAATGGAGGCAATACTGGAAATCAATCAAGTGGATCCTATTGTATTTGCAAGGAATGTCAGACATCAGTCTACCTTTCAAGAGGAGCAAATATGTTGGAGCTCTAGAGGGCTTCGTTGATTCTAACTACGCAGACGATCTCAACAAGAGAAGATCTACTTTAGGGTACATATTCCTTATAGGTAGAGGTACTATCTGTTAGAAAGCTACTCTTTAGGACAGTAGCTCTGTCCATCACTGAGGTTGAGTATAATGTTGTGGTGGAGGTCATAAAATAAGTTATTTGACTCAGAGGTCTCATCAAGCAACTCAAGATTTCTTGGGATTCGATACAGCTGCACTGTGATAGTCAGAGTGCAATTTGCCTTGCAAAGGACCTGATCTATCATGCAAGGACAAAACACATTGATGTGTACTATTACAAGCTGAGGGAGTTTGTTGGAGGAGACGAGATTCAATTACTGAAGGTGCCCATGGAGGACAATGTTCCTGACATGTTAACGAAGCCTCTACCAAGAGTCAAGTTCAAGCACTACCTTGACTTGGCTTACATCTGTATCTGCTGATCGTGGTAACCCCAGGGAGAGGGGGTATTTATTTTGGGAGAAGATCTATGTTGCAGGTTGAGCATACAATTTGGAAGGGGCGTCAAGGTGGAGATATTTGGCTTGTGCCACCCTTCTTTGCTTGAACCAGGCAGTTCAATATGTGCACGCACGCACACACACACACACACACACACACACACACACATATATATATATATATATATATATATATATATATATATATATATATATATATATAGGTTCGGTTTGGACCTAGGGCAAGCAAAAGCAAAAAAAAAATCACTGAACTCCTTCTCGAGGCTGAGAGGAAACATTGGCAAGGAGCGATCTCAGTCCATTCGGTCGATTCCGCGATTTTCAGGGAGTCGCGGGTATTTTGCCTTTTAGTCAAGGGAGAGAGCAGAAACATCGACATCTATAACTAATCTCATAAGAGATGAACAAAATAACCATTGCAAGGTTATCGCCTTAAAGAGTGGAGTAGAAATTTCAAGTGGGGATGGATTATTAGAAACTGTGAGGGAGAAAGAGAAAAAAGAGAAAACAAGTGAATCACAAGGAGAAAAGCCTATAGAAAATAAGGAGTCGAAGATAGTTGAAATTGAACAACCAATTAATAAAAAGAAAAAAATTATCTATCCTCTGCCACCGTTTCCATCTAGGTCAGCAAAAACAAAGCTTGATAAACAATTTCAGAAATTTATGGATATCTTCAAGAAATTAACTATAAAAATTCCATTTAACGAAACACTAGAACAAATGTCAAGTTATGTTAAGTTTATGAAAGATATCTTATCAAAGAAAAGAAGGTTTGTAAATAAAGAAATAGTAGCGTTAACGAAAGAATGAAGCGCGATGTTACAAAAGAAACTACCACCAAAACCAAAAGATCTCGGGAGCTTTACAATATCATGTTCGATAAGGGTGAAATTTTCCGGAAGATCGTTATGCGATTTGGGGGCTATTATTAACTTAATGTCATTATCTATTTATACAAAATTGGGTTTGGGAGAGATTGCACCAACATCTCTCACTATTCAATTGACTGATAGATCTTTAGCATTTCTTAAGAAAATTATTGAAGATGTGTTGGTTAAGGTAGAAAAATTCATTTTTCCGGCCAATTTTGTTGTACTAGACATAGATGATGATAAGGATGTACTAATTATTTTAGGAAGACCATTCTTAGCCATGGGGAGAACGCTTATAGACATCCAAAAAGGAGAGTTAATAATGAGAGTTAACGATAAAGAAGTAACATTTAACATTCTCAAAGCAATGAACTTTCCAAACGATAAAGAAGAATGTTATTCTATTGAAGAAGTGGAGGTGCCTACCCAATTGATACATGATAAGGGTGATCAAGAACAAAAACTTTTAAACATTTTAACAAATGAAGAATGGGAGGAAGATTTAGAAATGGATGAATGCGTCAAGGCTCTTGATTCTTATGGGAGGTTACCATTTGATAAGAAATTTGAACCAATAAGTAGGTCAAGTGAACCAAAGTCATTAAACCTTATATCCTTGATCCTCCAATATTGGAATTAAAACCTCTACCCGAACATTTAAAATATGTTTTTCTAGTGGAAGGTAACACTCTACCGGTCATCATTGACGCTTCATTAGATCATGAAAATGAACAAAAATTACTTGAAGTCTTACGAGAATTTAAGGGGGCTATGAGATGGACACTTGCCGATATTATAGAGATTAGCCCAACCATTTGTATGCATAAGATATTGTAAGGACCCCCCTCCCTTCAAAAACCACAGGAGATCCTTATGCCCAAGGCGAGCATCCCCCCAAAAGGTTCGTGTGCCCGAAGAGGTGTCACCCTCTTACCCGACCCATGACCCAAATGGTGGAACGTTCGCCCTGTAAGGCTATGCATCATAATAAAACATTCATAGATAATAAAAGATTTATTTATGAGGAAGCAATTCATCACAGGATAGCTCAGCAGGAACGATAAATAATCATAATTCAAAACCCAAGAAGGGGTACAAATGAACAACAGTAGTAATGTATAAGTCATAAAATAACCAAATCAAAAAGTCCAACAATAAGAAGATTATAGCTCTCATCCTCTCCTTTCCTCAGAGTAGTACCCTCACGTCCTCATAAATCTCTTGAGTGGGCTCAGGGAACTCCTCTCCAATGGGTGCACGTCTACGCTCCTCCATACCCTTCTGCTCCATCGGTAGGCACATCGGGTCCTAAAATGATACATACAAAAGTACATTGGCCACATCATGACCAAGTAAATCTCACGCTCCTCCCCAACCCCCTAGTGGGTACCAAGAAGGAAACCTGCCAGAATAGTTAGCACAATAGTCGTGGCAAAATATATGTACTAGTAACCAGTAATAAGAGGAGCAGAGACATCAATAATTGATTGAGCTGGTTTTCTAACAATATAAGTGTGTGAGCATCAATGAGAGAAGCAGTAGAATCAAAATTGAATAAGTTGACATTCTAAACTTTATAAAATTTCCCTTCATTGTATAATTCATCCTATTGGTAGTTATACGATGTTAGACCAAGATGTGAGTACAGGTAACGCAAATGAGTATATATGTATATATGGTATGTTGTGTATGCATGCTTAAACTCTATGTCACTCATATGATGTCTCACAATCACTTTCCCCTATATCGACATAGTAACCTGTTAAGAGAAGGAGCTTACTTCTCAGGACTCACCGTCGTAGCCAGACGGTGATAGTGGGTCGGTCGCTCCCACTTCTAGGTTATGGATACACCCAAACTCTATAGGCCTTTGCACCTCTATGCAGAATAGGTACTCTCGGTGGGAACACATCCTCACTCGTGCGGAGATCAACCCTCTCCGCACATAACCAAACAGGTGTGAGACGGACCTGTGTGGAAGGGGTAGCTAGCCCCCAGTCCTATTCACCACCACAAACAAAGGAGTTCGTTGTCGCAATTTTTCCCGTAGTGTAGAATAGGGGAAGCTGACGAACCCGCAACATCGGTATCCATCCACCCTCCCATATTCCCATACATTAATAATGAATGACATGACAACATGCTAGTACTCATACAGTTAATAAGTGTTCACGGATCGACTAGCAACTTGAGGTTTACCATGCGGTTGAGCTAGGAATGACGTCACCTAAATTTCATTGGCTATGCTTTCATGAACAATTTTAACTATGCAGATATGTTCAAGCCAAATTTAAATTTACTTACAAACTTTAAATTAGGAATATTAAAATATGAATGTTGTTGATAAAACATTAGTCTACAAAAGTGTCTCTAACATGTATTTTCTGATTTAACCTCTAAGAGCTCCAAAACAAGGGCCAAAATTCAGAAAAAATAGTGGTCTCACAAGTAAACAGCAATTACTATTTATTTTGCTAAGTTTGGGGTTAATTTAAATTAACCTAGGTTCACTCTTTCAGGAAACTTAAAGCGTGAAAAGTGTTTAGAAAATATTATTCTACAAAAATGTCTATCACAAGAATCATCTGATTTGACATCTAAGACCTCCAAAATTGGGGCTAAATTTTACCAAAAATATTTATCTTAGAAGTAAACTTTAATTACAAATTTATTTTGCTAAGTTTTGGGTCAATTTAAATTAACCTAGATTCACTATTTCAGAAAACTTAAAACATGAAAAGTATTTAGAAAATATTACTATACAAAAGTATCTCTCACTAGCATCATCTGATTTGGCCTCTAAGACCTACAAAATTGGGGCTAAATTTTACCAAAAATATTTGTTTTACAAGTAAACAACAATTACAAATTTATTTTGCTATTTTTTTAACTATTTCTCCTTAATTATTTAATTTAATATTTATTTAAATAAATAATTTATCTAAATATTTTAATTAACTTTGAGGTCATCCTTTTAGTCATGTGGCCTAATGCAGCTACTTTAACATGTTGTTGGCAGCTTAAGCGCATATTACGTTGATGAGCTAATTGGGTCGGGTGGCTTGGTGTGCGTTTAGCCTAATTATAACTATCTCGAGTTTACGCAAGTTTAGGTTGATCGGCATGACGAGTGTGTGTCGTAGTAGATCAAGTTGACTTGTTTAGAGTATTGGTGTACTATTCATGTATTTGTTGGGCTTACAAAGACCTAGTGAGTTAATTTACATATCTATATGGTTCTGATGTTTAACTAGGTCAGGAAAAAGCTCGTGTGACCATGAAGGTGGAGAAGGTGACTTATTGGGCCAATAATACCCAATAGGTTATTAACCTACTATTTAGGTGCCAACCGAGCCCACAAAACTCCTAGTGGGTTGAATAACACGAATGGGGGGTCTAGAAAATCGAAATTGGGATGTTACAGATATTACTTGAAGATGAAGCAAATGGATCCATTGAACATAAATGTAGGCTTAGTCCGCCTATGAAAGAAATAGTAATGAAGGAAATAATTAAACGGTTAGATGCGGGTATTATCTATCTTATCTCGGATGGTGAGTGGGTAAGTCCGGCTCAATGTGTACCCAAGAAAGGAGGCATAACAATCGGGAAAAATGGAAATAATGAATTAATACCCTCTAGGATGGTAATGGGGTAGAGGATCTGTATGGACTATAGAAAATTGAATAAATCAACTAGAAAATATCACTTTCCATTACCATTCTATGATCAAGTGCTAAATAAATTAGCAAGGAGCGAATATTTCTATTTCTTAGATGGATATTCGGGCTACAATCAGATTATGGTTGCACTAAAGGATCAAGAAAAGACTACTTTTACATGCCCATATGGAACTTTTGCATTCCGAAAAATGACATTTGGATTAGGTAACTCCCCGGCTACATTTCAACATTGTTTGATTTTTATTTTCACTGATTTAATGGATGAAGGAATTGAAATTTTTACGAAAGATTTTTCTATGTTTGGCCAACCATTTAATGATTGTTTGGAGGTATTGAAGGATGTTTTAGATAGGTGTGTCCAAACTAACTTGATTTTAAACTGGGAGAAATGTTATTCCATGGTACGAGAAGGAATTGTCCTAGGCTATAAAGTATCAAACAATGGTTTAGAAGTCGACCGAGCAGAGATTAAAGTTATTGAGAAACTCTCTCCACCAACGAATGTCATGGGTATTCATAGTTTCTTGGGCCATGTTGGATTTTATAGACGATTCATAAGGGATTTTTAAAAAATATCTAAACCATTATGTAATCTACTCGAAAAAGACACCGACTATATTTTTGATGATAAGTATTTAGAGGCATTTCAAACGTTAAAGAGAAATTTAGTATCCTCTCATGTTGTTAAAGCATCTAATTGGTCAATATCGTTTGTTCTAATGTGTGACGCTAGTAATTATGCAATGGGAGCCGTATTAGGGCAAATGCACAATAAGGTCTTTCACATTATATTACTATGCAAGTAAAAGCTTATGGATGCTCAAGTAAACAATACAACCAGTAGAAAAGGAACTACTAGCGGTAGTCTT